>BLSH010001383.1:194490-212424 GCA_018402905.1 Glandirana rugosa | reverse complement strand
GGGAAAAATAAAATAAACTCCCGTAAATACACATATAAATACCATCAAATTTCGGTCCCCGTAAATTTAGAATAACGGAGTACTTTTTTTAGTTTGTTCCAGGTAAAATTAAAACGGGGAAGTTTACTACGGTTCCGAAAGAGGTTTTAACACTGTAAAATGATTTTAGATGGCTAAAAACGGTGTTAAAGTCCCTTTATCCTTGATAGTTAAGGTGAGTAGGGCTTATGAGAGATTCAGTACAATGAGGAAGAGAGAAAGGTAATCTCGTCTGAGAGAATCCGAGTTCCTATTTCCCTGAAATTGTGGCAAAAATCGGTAGATTTTAGTAAAATGTCACAATTTTGGAGAAAGCCTTGGCATCATTTGAAGGGGCAAAATTAAAATGGACCTTGTTTGATTTTTTTCATGAGGCAATAAGATTTAAATGCCCCTGGCTTTAAACTACCATAAATATACACATAAATGCCCTCAAATAAAATAAAAAGGGTTTTAGCAAGCAAAGTCAAGAAAATCCTTTTTGACAAATTGCATCAGTAAAGTAAAGTCAGTAAATATGCAGCAAAATTAATTTCATCAAAACATGGAGCAACCTAAGCAATAGAATACAGAGGGTACATCTAGCTCGGGCCTTTTTAAATGTTGCAAACAAAGCCTTCTCAATTTTGACCAGAATAGCCCTTTAGTTTGATTCTTTTTTGTAATAACATTTTTAAACCCCCGATGAAAACTGATACTGCATGTGAATGTTCTTGCGTTCTCTATGGTTGTTGTGTCTGCGCCAGACTATAAAGTTTTCATTACTATCTAATGCATTCTATGAGTCTAACAATTAGCACATGATTCAACATTAGGGACTGTAGTGGGATTGCCATTGTGGGTGTTTTTTCAGTCTTTGTGTGAGTGTATTACCATTGATGGTGTCACTGGGGATTTCTCAGGAATATGGAAGTGCAGCTGTAATAAAATCAGCAGAGCATTGAGCTGAAAACAGACCTAGGATGATGTCTGAGCTTCATCCCCCATTGGAGCATGGCACCGTGAAACACCAGCTACATCGCTCCTCATGAGCCAGTTCAAAGTCATTTAAGAAGCAATACAACTAATCTGGACCCATTGATACAAGATAAACAAATAGCCTATCCGTGTGCTATATTGTCTAATAAATGCAAGCACCAAAACTAATTATATTTTAATGCACTCTGTTAAATGTGCTGCTTAACTGTCTCTATTCAGCAGGGAAAGCTTGGCCGAATCACTGTCATTACAGAGGCTGTTCCTAAGTTATATTTCTGCACTACATGAGAATCTATAATGTGTTTCAGTGAGCACTTATTTTTGTTGTCAGTAGTTATTGTAAAGTTCACCTCAAAGTGATGTCATTTTCACATTTTACATGCTTGCTGAAACATATTTTCATTACTGTATTGCTTTTCCAGATTTGTAAATTGTTTTTCACTGCAGTCACTCATCAACCATTTATGAAGTTTTGGCATTGGCTATTTTCCATTTAACTTACCATATAACAGTGGATGTGCCAACTCTTATTTTACCTGTGGTTCAATTCCAGGATTTTTGAGCATTTTTGTTGTGAAAATGCACTGATAAAAAAAAAAAAAACATTTCCTTTGTTTGTATGACCAGGAATACTTGCCCATTGATTGCCAAAGATTTACCAGGCAGATATTGGGGAGAACACATGCTTGGATGGTGACAGTCAGCAGATTATATCATTGGGATGATTGGATGTCATGCTATATATACTTTTTGATTCTTTTTCCACTCAAAAACATTAAATAAATCATTCATAGTGTGTGCAGTAATAGATAGATCAATAGATAGATCGATAGATTGATTGATAGATAGATAGATAGATAGATAGATAGATAGATAGATAGATAGATAGATAGATAGATGGAGACCCCAGTCGAATGGCTAGACTTTGCCTCATACTTTGACTGATGTCAAACAGGGGATTCCAGTGAACTGTCTTCTTACTCTGCCAGCAGTTCAGTTTTGGTTATACAGAAGCAGAGTAGCTGAACTGCAACTACACAGAACATTATTCCACCAACAAAACTAAACAAACTGATCAGATCAGCAAGATCAGCAAAGATGAGAACCTAGCTGACAGTCAAGACAGAAGCCTGGAACCTTTTATTGTACACTGGAATGTGTTACTGACATGATCATGACAGAATGTACACATATAAAGTAGAATTTACACAATCATGCCACCTCAACCTCAGCAACATCTCCAGAATACGCTCCTTTTTAACTAATGACACCAGCTAAAGCTTCTAACTCACTTCCTGGTCATCTCTCGCCTTGACTACTGCATTTCCCTCCTCATTGGTTTACCTTTACATAGACTATCCCCCCTCCAGTCTACCAGGAATGCTACTGCAAGACGTACCTAGACTTACCACACTTACCCAGACTACCACCTTACCAACCGTTTAGTGTCTGCCACCCCTCTCTGCCAATCCCTCCCCTGGCTTTCCCTCACCCAATGAATAACATTCAAAGTACTAACAACAACTTACAAAGCCATCCACAACTCTGCCCCCAGCTACATCACTAACCTAGTTACAAAATTACAACCAAACTCCTCTTTTCGGTCCTCCAAAGATCTCCTGTTCTCTAGCTCCCTTGTCACCTCCTCCAATGCTCACCTCCAGGACTTCCCTCGAGCTTCTCCCATCCTTTGGAACTCCCTACCCCAATCTGTCCAGCTATCTTCTAATCTATCTATCGTTAGACAATCCCTGAAAACCCTTCTCTTTAAAGAATCCTATCCTACGTCTAACTAATACACTTTTTCCTTCCTCTATCAGCTCACCTCCCACAGTTATTACCTTTTGTATCACATGACCCGCCTTCTTAGATTGTAAACTCTAACAAGCAGGGCCCTATGATTCATCTTGTACCAAATTGCATTGTAACTGTAATGTCTGCCTTCATTTTGTAAAGCGCTGCACAAATTGTTGCCACTATATACATCCTGTATAATAATAATAATAATAATAATAATTATTTATACCAGCTACACCTATTTAACTCTCGTACACCATTCTTGCCAAATTATTCCTATTGTTTTAAATGCAGACCTGATATCTGTCATTCCCCAAATATAGCTATATTAACCCTGGGAACCAATGAAGCTGCTGGCATTATACAGTGCTATCATCATACTAGGAACTGGAGGGTCAGGTGTATAGGCAGTTGGTAGCAGGTAAAGGGAAGAGGCCAGTGTAGTTATGGTCATTTATAGTTCAGTAAACATGTGGTGGTGGGGGGTTGAGTCAGCAAACTGCAAACATGGTGTCACTCCATGACTGTAAATTATGGTTGTGTTCACAAAACAGGTTGAACAGAATTACAGATATTTGTCAGAGGAAACATGTGCCTTGTATGTATTTAGTAGTTTGTTCTGAGTGCTGCTGTAAAATGATTTATAAATACTGTAGTATGTAGACATTTTGGGGTTGATTTACTAAAGGCAAATAGACTGCACTTTTGAAAGTGCAGTTGCTCCAGATCTTAGTAAATGAAGGAGAGCTCTTTTAACTTCCATCATCCAATCCAGAACAAGCAAAAATGCAGTTTTTTTTTCCTTGCACGGGATTGGGTATTCTTTGTAGAGTGCAGTTTTACCTCATTTACTAAGCTCTGGAGCAACTGCACTTTCAAAAGTGCACAGTCTATTTGCCTTTAGTAAATCTAACCCTTTATATCTAACAACCAACCATTAACGTGCAGAAATGAGTCAGTGTTGCAATGAATAATCCAGGCATCAATAATATGTAGCATGTAATTGGAATAACATGATTGTACCTATAGTTCAGACACCTGTGCCAGTCTTTTACTATGACATACTGCTAATTAGTGTTACGGAATGGCACATGCCTTAGCTGTGCCTTCAAATTGAAGCATGACCCTATAACAATTTTGCCTTAGGCCAGTCATATGTAATTATCTACCAAGTAGTAAAAATCATTTTGAGTACTGAACCAGTATTTAGGAGACTTTGGAAAGAAACCTGTTTAATAAGGCAAAGAGTGATTCAGGTCCATGTTAAAAAGGCCTAAGGTGAGCATGTGAGTGCATATATGAAGTTTATCTCATTGGCCCATGGTGTGTAGTAATATCAGCCAATAATAATAGAAAAGAAGGCAAAAGTGGATAGTAGGAGCCTTCTCTACATCCATATGGGTGTAAGACCTATGAAAATAACCTCTTTTGTTTTACTCTGAGACCCCTTTCACACCGGTGCCGCCGGAGCATTAGCTATAAAACACCGCTAATTTGCGGTGCTTTACCGCTTGTTATAGCAGCACTATGGCGCCTCTATTCGGGTGACGGCGGTGCTCTTTTAACCCCCCCACAAGGGGTTAAATAGGAGTTAAAAGTGCTGGTTAGCAGTGCTACCGAAGCTGTGTTCAGCGCTTCGGGAGCGCTGCCCCATTGTTTTCAATGGGCAGGGGCGGTATAGGAGCGGTGAATACACCGCTCCCACCGCTGCAAAGATGCGGCTTGCAGGACTTTTTTTTTACCGTCCCACAAGCGCACCACCCCCGTGTGAAAGCAGTCGGGCGTTCACATTGGGGTGTATTGGGGGGAGTTTTTCAGGAGCTTTTTAGTAGCTATTTTTAGCGCAAAAGCGCCTGAAAAACGCCTTGGTGTGAAAGGGGTCTTAAATGGCCCTGGAGCTATGTGGAAAGTGTTGTCAAATTTACTATCCGACTGGAATTTATCTTTTACCGAAAACACTTTGGCAAAACTGAAATTGCATTGGTTACAGTATGATGTAAAAGAACCCAGGCCACTGTCATGTGTAGTGAAAATATAATCTAAGCTTATTGAACATACGATATTTACTTGGCACTTTAATAGCAAAGAGAAAAGTGTTAAATCGTTTACATTTTAGGATACATTTACAGTATACCCTTTAACTCATTTAGGCAAGAATCTGATTCAAATTTGAAATACCTGTTATTAATTCCAGGGAAACTGCCTTATGTACCCTCTGGACTTCCAAACTCCTGTGAATTTCCAGATGACACTCTTATGTCTTACTCATAACAAGTTGGCTCGCTACCATAATTCCCCATGCCTAATATAACAAACAATCAGCACCTCTCACACATACAAACGTTTCAGTTTCTTAACCCTCTAACAGGACGAGCTGAAGGAAGCAAGAACATAACCATTGCTAGTCTATAAATTCTCCAACATGGGCTTACTACAGGCTAGTGATTGGCTACTGGTCACTATCATACTTTGATTATTAAAGCACAACCAGCACATGAAGATATCTTTGCATACAGTTCTAGGAATCGTGGATGCCCTAAATCCCAGTGTGCTATAACAACTACATTTCAAAACTTCCTGTTGAGTGTTGGTTCAATCACCTCTTCATCTAGCATAGACTCGGTGGCCGGAAAATCTGCTCATCATAAAAATGGACCAATATGAATGTGTGGTAGAAGGAAAAAGACAGGCCAGAGCTCACCCCTAGTATTAAATGTGCTCATTTTACTACCCAGAGTACTTACTCAATGTGCAGGAATTGGTGAGCGACTGCATTGTAATTCAGGAGCCTATTGGGTATCTTCATAGATACTGATAAGTTTAATTCAAATAGACTTCCTGTTTAAAAAGGATTTAACAGAAACATTAGTTAATGCTCCAGAGAAACAAATAAGATTTTCAGATTCCCTGTTATTTACCAGCCCATATTTGAACCTAATTGGTTACAATGAGGCAATGCAAACAGTTATTGATAACAAAACTTTTATAAGACATTGTGTGAGGTTTAATAAGTGGTAATAATATAACTTATGGAACATTGTCATAGCTCACAAAATGGCTAGCATTGCAGTATGAAAAAACTATCAGATTAAAAATTTCCACTTTCCAGAAGCATTGAATATGAAACGACACACCACAGCAATCCCCGCTGCCTGATCTAAATGGCTTCCTACAGTAGGCTCCGCATACAGAAATAAGTACATGGGACATAAAAGCCTATCGGCCCTAAGGAGCCATCTTTTCCACATGATTATGCTCAAGATGGCAGCTAATTGTTTCCTTAATGATCTCAGCATCCCTGCCTCAACAATCGTTTTATGACACCTTCTTTTATGTCATTAATACTATCAGTATTGCGAGTAATTATGCACTTCTTCTATGGCATATATGCCTTTTAGATTTTTGTGTTCATTAACTCAGCGGGTTTGTGGGATGGACGGAATAGTTCCTTAGGGTCACATTGACTGATGAATGGCTTATTATTTGCTTTGTAAAAAAATATAATTGGAATCCTTATTAACCCCGTCCATCTTTTATATATGGCAGTATAGCAAATATTGATCTCTAAATACAAACAGACCAAGAAAGAAATCATTACTGGTTTAAGATTATTCATCCATTCATTTATATTGCTAAGAAAATATATGTGAGCCTTTCTAATAAAATAGATAATGAGAGTATTGAATTAAGGACAAACACATAATTAAGGCAAGAAAGAAGCACAAAACAAACTATGTTTTACACCAACTTCCTGTAATTGGTAAAGAAAGCCTGTCATGACAAAACTATGGGGGCTGCTATTGCTGACTTATACTTCTGAAAATTCCAGTTGTCTGCCTGTCATGCTGATCCTCAGGATTTAATAGTTTGAGGCACTGACCCACAACAACAGTGCACATTATTGCAGTGTAGTGTATTAGCACCATAGCCAGAAAAAACGCATTATCCGAAAAAGGTCAACAATAGTCATCCTCATATTTTTCTTCTAAAAAGTTTATTCTAAAGCTAGGCTGCCAAACCCCTCTTGAAATCATACTCATAGGAAATGTTGAAGAGACATCACTGATACTTTATTTTCTTGAACCTATTACATTCTTGTGCCTTCAGATGTCAGTCAAGTGATCAAGGCTTTGATCACATTTTCTATGCCATTATATTGGTCAATTGACTGACCCCGAAGGGAGGAAGAATTCTCATGATTCAAGGAAAAAGACAAGTGTCTCTGACATCTCTTTTTTTATTTTTGTTACAGCAAGCTGTAATGTACAGGTGCACTTTATAAAAAATCATATTACTTTACCATGATCCCTTTGACCCATAGAATAGTTTCCTGTTTTGAAAAACGTTTCCTGCATAAACTGAAACTTCAGACATGTATTCGACATAACATGTAGTGATTCCCTTTCCTTCTCTTTGTAAGCCATTAGCTGCACCCTCATAACTATTTTGCATACTAAGTCTCATATTTTTGGTAGTATTACCTCAAAATATAAAAACATGTATAAAGAAAATCTGTAAATCTCTTTTAGTGAGGAAAAAATGCCTTTTCTGGCACACAGATTGAATAGTTTTGGCACTGGTTCTGGCAATAATTTGATTATGACAAGCTAACTATGAATTTGAAGGGATTCTTTGATGTTGGGGTGAAGGTTTGTCTATAGTTAAGGTCAGAGCTTTGGGTTTTAGGCTTTAAAGGCATTGTGTTTAATAGTTAAGTGCTACGGCTTAAATTAGAGGTAAATCTTAGGGTCAGGTTAAGTGTTAATTTGGGGGTTAGGCTACGTTTTAGTTTTCAGGTGAGGGGAAAGTCATGTTTGAAGTACAGCTCAAGGGCCATGTTAAAGAGGATCTTCACCCTAGGAACAAAAAAGTAATAAGTCAAAAGCTACAAATACAGTAGTTGCTGATAGTTCCCTGTCCAAGAATCCAGTGCCGTCCTCACCCGAACCCGTTCTTCACTGGTCTTTGGGTTCCCAGCACCGGTATCTTTAGTTTTGGAAGCCAGCTGTGACTTCTTGCAGCTTTACAGACGGCTTCATACTGCACTTTTGTGAATGGACCCATAGCCTTCTAAAACACATGACAGGTGGACAAGGGGGGGTGAACTTCCGCTTGGATTGTCTAGGTGATCTAAGTGGAAGTGGGAGTGGGTACCTGTCAAAACTAGGTACCCACTCCCCCCAAAAAAGTTCTGCTTTAAGGTTAGGGTTTAGGTGGCATGGGAGACAGATTTTTTCTTACTACTCTGTGTTAGACCCTTGGTACTGAAAAGCAGTATAGTTGGTAATCTGGAGAAAAATTGTGTAGTTGCCCATAACCACCAAACAAGTTTAATTTTTAAACTGAAAAAATAAAACAGAGATTCTGCTTTGCTTGCTGTGAGAAACTGTTCTACATTTCTCCAGATTTCCTTACTGTAGTTTTTACACCTTATTTAAGCCGACTACTGCAGCCTACTTTCTATAGGCATTGTATAGTATATATTTAGATACTTTTGTTTCAATAGGCATGTTTAAAGCCTACAAATTTGGGAATAGCTGTTTTATGTTTTGAAGATGATCTCAATGGAGGTGATATGCTGCCCTCTTGTGGGCCCAAGGTCAGTTTGTAATGGACCTAAAACTGCAATATTCAGTACTGGTTACCATGGAGCTGTCATTTCCACTGGGATCTGTTTCCAGTATGGCAGCTTTCATGAAAGACTGCATACATGTGAATGCACAATAATAGACCCCTTCAGCTGTTTCTTCACACATCCCATCATATTACTTTAATGTAAGGAGAGACATTACTGTGTTTAGATCGCATATAAATAAGCAGCCTCGCATAAAAAAATATAATATTATATTTTATTATATTGTATAATATTATACATAAAGATTATTCTGTTACCCCCCCCCCCCCTTAACAGGCTGCTGGTCTATAAATATAATTGATGATTTTAAAAAAAGATTTTTATAGATAAAAAGTAATAGCCAGCTTGCTCCCCTACATTCCATCCAACAATTTAATCTGGGTGGAAGATCCGCATGCTTCCATACAACACAATGATGATTAAAAATATGAATAGTGATCAGCACACTGTGGGGTTGATTTACTGAACTGGAGAGTGCAAAACCTGGTGCAGCTCTGCATAGAAGCCAATCAGCTTTGAGGTTTTATTGTCAAAGCTTAATTGAACAAGCTAAAATTAGAAGCCGATTGGCTACCATGCACAGCGG
This sequence comes from Glandirana rugosa, assembly GCA_018402905.1. Lineage (NCBI taxonomy): Eukaryota > Metazoa > Chordata > Amphibia > Anura > Ranidae > Glandirana > Glandirana rugosa. The sequence continues at coordinate 203,389 of BLSH010001383.1, read as the reverse complement.
CATCACATTCTGAGTATTCCAGTTTTAGTAAATCGAGCCATGTGAAAAATAATACTTCTTAAAAAGAGGGCATGCCAATGTCAAGATGCACTCCTACAGAGAATGTGTTTTGACCCAAAAAGTCTTTATTGAATCACCTTGAGGCTCTTTAACAAGGACCCTTCAAGTTAAAATATGCTATCTAAATAAATGTGGTATCGTGAAGCCTATGTTCTCTTTTCAAGACATGGATTTTAATTGATAGGTGTAAGGAGAAATACTGCGCTAAGTATAGTAAGTATAAGTATAGTATTCTCCAGTTCCAACTAGCGCTACACAATAATTTGGATTTTAATTGCTCAGTGTGTGCTGATCACCATTTTTTTAATCTGCATCACTAAACTTTAGTGTGCTTAGAGTTCCACCTTAAGGTCCGCAGTTCTTCATGTTATAAAGAAGGTGGTTTATTCAGGCTTGCAAACTTTCACAGTAGTAATTGCAAGTGATTGTGATGCGACTAATTAATTTTTACTTCAACAAATGAGTTTTATTCTTCATTAGTCTTCAGTAGGAGGGAGACATTGTATGCCATTATATCTTTGTCTGGAGAAACAATGGAGCGTTACAGGTCATCCCCGAGTCTTGTCTTCCCTTTAATTAGCAGAGCTGACAGCATTGTTACTGGAACACCTGCTTTAAGAGAAATCCTGTGACACACATACCTGTGGCAAGTCTTTAATATCTTAGAGGAACCTTGTGTGAATATTGTGACCGTTAGGAAGTCATTAAATTGAAGGCAATTGTTTTGAACAATTTTCAAGCTAGTTGCAAAATAAAAATAAAATATGTATAGACAGAATACCAGTACAGTTAAGGCATACAGTATGTCAAGGAAAAAACAAACATATTTAGCACATCTCTGAAATACATGCATGTTCATCCATAAGTACAGAAAAAGAAATGCTGATGTGCCAGAAATATAGTGTGCCTCTACTTTCCTCTTTACAAAACGTCTCTGAATTCCTAACATATGGTGTCAGCCCTGTCTTCTGCATTTCTGATAGATTTCAAAGAAAACCCACCTCTCCTCACCTCCTTCTCCCTCCTCATCTTCATAACCCCATACAGGCAGTGAGCACAGGAAGTTATCAGCTCACAAAATCAACAGTATAACAAAACACTTTAAATTATACATTTAGCAGACCAAAAGGGAGAAAATAATGTTCTGTGTTGGGGTTTACATGCACTTTAACCACTTCAGCCCTGGAAGGATTTCCCCCTTTAGGACCAGAGCCCTTTTTGCGATTCGGCGATGCGTCGCTTTAACTGAAAATTGCGCGGCCATGCGACGTTGTACCCAAACGAAAATTGCGTCCTTTTTTCCCCACAAATAGAGCTTTCTTTTGGTGGTATTTTCTTACTTTTTGCTAAAATACAAATCCAAAAAAAAAATATAAAAAAACATTTTTTTCACCGTTTTTGGCCGATTTATATTCTTCCTCATATTTGCGATAAAAAAAATCGCAATCGGAGTTTATTGATTGGTTTGCGCAAAAGTGGTCGCGTTTACGGATGATGAGAATTCATTTTTGGGTTTTTTTTTTTACTAGTAATGGGGGCGATCTGCGATTTTTAGCGGTACTGCGATATTTCAGCGGACATGTCGGACCATTTTGACACTTTTTTGGGACCATTGGCATTTATACAGCGATCAGTGCTATAAAAATGCACTGATTACTGTGTAAATGCCATTGGCAGTGAAGGGGTTAACCTGCAGGGGGCGCTCTAAGGGTTAACTATGTTCCCTGGGTGTGTTTTAACTGTGGGGGGACTGCCCTAGCTGGGGAAGGGAAGTGGTCACAGCCTTCGTATACAGGAAGGCTGTGATCACAGCCCTTCCCCCTCACACAGAGGACCTCCGTTCCTTCGCTCTGGGGGGGCATCGTGGGTGGCCGGTGGAGATCGACTCCGCCGCACCCGCTCCCTGGCCCTCCCCGCTCACTAGGCTCGATCCCGCGGCCGCCGTCGTATGACGGCGATTTGCGCAGGAGAGCCAGCTTGTCGCCGTCAATTGCCAATCGACGGTCGGCAAGCGGTTAAGGGAAGTGTCCCTAACGGAAAATATCTTAACCGCTTGCCGACTGTATAACTAACACATACGACAGAAAGGCAGCTTGGCTGCACCAGATCACGTACCTAGTACATGATCTGACACCTCCCAGTAGGGGGCGCACATGCCATCCGAGATATGGCTGTGCTGGGATTAACAGACAACAGATGTCGATCGCCGGGTACCAGCCTATGGATTACCACTAGCACCCAGTGATCGTCATGAATTTACACAGGACAGAGCCCTGCCTATGTAAACAAGGCAGAGCCCTGTCCTTTCAGCAGGGAAGTAATATATTTTCTTTCCCCACAAAGCAGGGAATAAAATCCATTACTTCCCCTAGTAAAAGCACCTAACACAGTACACCAAAACACTGGCTAGGCACCTATTTAACCCTTGGATTGCACTAGATATTTAACCCCTTCTCAGCCAGTGCCATTAGTATAGTGACAGTGCATATGTTTAGCACTGATTACTGAATTAGTCACTAGTTCATAAAAAGTGTCAGTTAGTGTCCACCACAATATCGCAGTCCCACTATGACATTCTATAACTTTTGTGCAATCCAATCAATATATGCTTAATGGCAGAATACATATTGGCCTACATTTATCAACAAATTCGATTTTCTAAATGTTTTATTGGATATGTTTTATATCAGAAAGTGAAAAATATTCTTTTATACTTTTTTTGTTTATAGCGCAAACAATAAAAAAAAAACGCTGTGGTGATCAAATACCACCAAAAAAAAGCTCTATTTGTGAGAAAAAGAGGACATAAATTTTGTTTGGGTACAACATCACAATACCGCACAACTGTCAGTTAAAATAACGCAGTCCCATATCGCAAAAAATGGCCTGCTCAAGAAGGGGGGTAAAATTTCCGGAGGTCAAGTCAAGTCACCTTTTTTAAATTACAGTGATTATTTTTACATGCAGTGAATGTTTGATGAATGTCACATTCAGTGCTTTATCATAAATATGCCCCAGTGACAAAAATGTACTTCCATTTTGGGTTGCACTGAGTCCAACAAGAGGTGGGAGGGGTTCAGGTGTGCTGAAAAAAGTTCTGTCCTGCAAGCATGAAATGACCATACCAGGTCATTAATGCACTAGGTTGTAAGCACTGGCTTCATGTGTGATTTTTCATTTTCCATGAATGGTAAAAACAAAATGAATGGAGCACATGAAATTTCTTTGTTACTATACTCTCGGACTATACTTACTTTGACCTTGGGCAGCTTCACTGCTTGTTTCTTGGGAAGACCTCTCGTCCCTAAAAGCGTATAAGCATGAGAACCTCAAAAAAGCCAGAAACCTCAGCTCTATTTTATGTTGCTAGCTCCCTTCCATTAAGCCCGCCACCCTCTTCCACTTGTTGTGGCATTTGTTATGTAGCTTGTTATCCATTAAATGACCACTGATTACAATCTTAGCTTTACATATTTGAGATCTTACAGATCTGGGCATGCCATCCTTCTTGCTTGAAATATAGTAGGTATAGCAGGTATAGTTTTGTAAAACATTAAAAATAAGTGCCTATACTGTTTAAAATCCAGTAATACACTGTCTACCCCTGCTCTGCACATGCTCAGTTGCTCTTTTAGGCATTTTTAGGTGCTGAGTTTGTAGAGGCCGATCTGCTGACGGCCTTTAAGCAAAATTAAATCCTCTTATCTTTTACAGCCAAGGAAGCTGCTTCTCTTTGATCTGCAACTATCATGGTGCTGCACATATGATCATTTATGACACCAGCCATTTGATGGTTTGACAGTTTAGTTGAGAACACAAGCAAATGTGACAGTTTGCATTACCAAAATTCCAGGAACATAATTGTTTTTTGAAACCGATGGGTTTAGTTACCGCTTTATGATTTACAGCTGGGGTTTTGGGCTTCAGCAAAATGGCAGCCTTCAGCAAGAAGAAACATGAGTAATGCTGGAGGCAATTTACAGCACACACTAATTTTAGTAGTACAATTAATAATGTTGAATGTAAGTTCCTTGCTAAAAAAAACTTTATTTTTTTATCAAGTTGTTATGGGTAAAGTTCTGCACAGTTTTCAACATACTCTGTCCTGTCCTACCTGCGTTTCATTTGACCAGTATGGTAGTTTTCTGTTGTTTAAGACTGGCAGCCTCATCAATGCTATTAGTTCCTTATTCTCTGATAGATAATAGCTGAAAAAGCATTATGTTGCTCTGGTATGTTTTGCTCTGTTAGTAACTATTTTACAATGATATCACAGGGAACCGTAATGAAGTTGTCATCACAGAAAACAACAACAGCATCACAGAGCAGATCACAGATGTTGTAAAGCAACCTGCCTTCATAGCGGGAATCGGTGGTGCCTGCTGGGTAATTCTCATGGGATTCAGCATATGGCTCTACTGGCGCAGAAAGAAAAGAAAGGGACTAAGCAATTACGCCGGTAAGACATGCAATCGGAATTATCTTGCACTATAAAACCCTAAATTGCTATTCAGAGTTATCATAGAAAGTTGTGTAAGCATATTGCTGAATGCAGAATAATATCTCAACATTTTGTATTATTGCGTCAATACCAGGGAGTTCCACATATAAAATAATGCAGCAGAGCTCAGGCTGACTTGGAATATCATTTTAAATGTTTAGCAGAATTAAACATCTTTGACTATGATGTTGTGCAGTATATGTTAAACTTAAATCAGCTCATGTGATTTGGAAATCTAATCAATTTGCTCATGCATGTTGCCATATTATTGGGAAAGTGTGTTCCATATGCATAGCCACTGGCTGTAATGGTGAGAAATCTTTGCAAAAACAAAAGAAACACTTATTACACACATCACTATTTCATTTAGGATTGCTTAGTAAAACAAAACATCATGGAAACAGTGCAGTGACCCACAGGTACATAGTTACATAGTTAGTGAGATTGAAAAAAGACTCAAGTCCATCAAGTCCAACCTATGTGTGTGCTTATGCTCCCAGCTGAAACCAATGTTTGTGGAAGAGAATTCTACAACCTCACTGCTCTTACTGTAAAGAACCCTCTGCGTAATTTAAGGTTAAACTGCCTTTCTTCTAGTTTTAGTTAATGGTCATGTCTTTGTGTACTCCCTTGCGCATAATAGTTTTGTCCCTATTGTGGGGTCACCAGTACAGAATTTGTACATTGAAATCATATCCCCTCTCAAGCATCTCTTATCCAGAGAGAATAAGTTCAGTGCTTGTAATCTTTCCTCCAGTCCCTTAATTAGCTTTGTTGCCCTTCTCTAAACCCTTTCCAGTTCCAGGACATGCTTTCTGAGGACTGGCGCTCAGAACTGGACGGCATACTCCAGGTGTGGAGTCTCGCCAGAGACTTGTATAGTGGGAGAATTATTGATTTATCCCTGCATTTAATCCCTTTCTTGATGCACGCCAATATTTTGTTAGCTTTGCTTGCAGCAGCTTGGCATTGCCTGCCATTGCTCAGCCTTTCATCTACTAGGACCCCTAGGTCCTTTTCCATCCTAGATTGCCCCAGAGGCTCTCCCCCTAGTGAGTAAGGTACTTATCCACATTTAACTTTCATTGTTCTTACAGCTCAAGACAGAGGAAAGAGGAAATCTAATTGTGTACCACATGCTTATGCATTACGCACATCATAGCTGCTCTTTGCATTGGCATGTTGATGTCTAATTACTTACACATGTGACAAGCCCATGTAGATTGGTGCTCAGTACATTGTGTGCTATAATATCTCCTTTTGACCTCTACCAGAAATGGAGATTATTGTATACCCATAACACAGACCTAAAGACAATTACATCTTTGAGCATGCCAAGGTGTATCTTGGAATCTTGGATTCTATGTACAAAGGAAACTAACTTTCACACAGGGTTGAACAGGAGATTTTCTTGACCTATAGATGCCTGTCTCTGCTTGAGAAATTAGCTGGGTGTCAACCTTTGTAGGTTTGATACCTGTGAATGTGGACGTTAACAGCCAATGAAGGCTGTCACATATCTATTTTTTTCATGTTTTGAAAAATAGTAAGAAAATATTATTTATCATTCTATATTCATTTTCTTTTCTGTGACCAGTTTATATTAAAAAAAGGTGAATTTGGGGTGTTGCCCTAGCATGCAGTCAACTCGTAGTTTTGATTGTTCAACCACAGGCTAGATAATACAATACAACCAGTAAACTATCAACACTTTCCATAGATATAATTGCTTCTTGCAGTAAAATAAACACATATTTAAGAGTCTCTTCATTATCATGCCACTAATGGAAAAAACAAGATTTCATGAGTCTGGGTCAGATTTGGGCCCCTTTAGCACCTCTTTTATGCCAATGGCATAGCCCGCTATAAGAATTTCTCAGCTCATTGAAAAAACAAATTCTTAACTAAATCTTCATCATAGCGTTTCAAAGTAGGGCTCTTACATTTTGACCTCTGTTTCACTTTAAGAAGCATATACAGTCCAAAACAATTCCTGAGGTCCTCAGCTGTTCCAGCTATATATGCTGCATGGTATTTCAAGACCTAGGAAGCTGATAGATCTTTGCAGTGCAAAAGATCAAATGGATAAGATGTTAGATCAAACCAATAGTACTTCAAAGGCTGATCCAACTTCTTATATTGTGGCTCCATTTCTCTGGAGACGGAAGTCATGTCAGATGTTTGAACTCACCAGTCGGTGAATATTAATGTATGGAGTTATGGAGATCCTGAGAAACAAAGCCAGAACAGATAGAAGCAAATATGGAAAATAGGGTCAGAGGAGTGTTGTTACAATTTGTTAGTGGAATGGAGAATTAGTGGAAATGTGAGAATCATGAGTTTTGACAACCTTTTCATTTCTTACAAAGATCTCATTCTAGCTGCTTGTTGGAATATGGTGACTACATAGAAAAAATAGATAGATAGATAATTTATAAATTATGTGTACTGTACAATCACTAAATCTAAAAAAAAAAAAAGCTGGCGTATTAAAATAGAATTTAACTAAATATGTATATAGATACCAAGATAGCTAAAAGATAAAAGCGATATATGATAGATAGAGAGATAGATAGATAGATAGATAGATAGATAGATAGATAGATAGATACATAGATAAATCTCTAGTGGTGTTGTAATACAGAAGAACAACAACAAGCATAGAAAATGCTGTCAGGTTTTCCAGGATAAAGAATCGGTATAATATGGGAAACACCTTTCAGGCTGCACATAAGATTAAAAGAGTTTACAGGTATTGAGTGGCCGTTACAATTTCTTGTGAAGGGATTTAGTGACATGAATAGAGGGCAAACGCTCACTATAATTTGTCAGGATGCAACATCCAATTTAAAAATGATGATTGCAGTAGACAGTGTTGCCCTTATATTCTATAAATTTCAAAATAGTATACAATAATCTCAGCTATATTTTGCCTATTAACAAAAAAATGGACAAATCCCAGTAGCTGGTAACCAACCTCTTAATACTGCATCTTCACTGAACTTTTATTATCTAGTGGCTTCTTAAAGTGAACCTAACCTTGCCTAAAAAGAGTCCACACTACAGAAGTATAGGCACCTTATGGTTTTCTCTTTGACCCTTGTAAAGTCACTGGATCCTAGACACGGGCTGAACATTGGGCCTCAATTTCTCTTTATGCTGTACCCTGCACCTCTCAGTGCTAATAACCCCCTTCCTTCACTGTCATCCAACTGTCAAATGCCAGAGCCTCAGTGAGCAGTAAAAACTGAGACATTTGACAGCTGAATTGCCAACAATTATATTGATTATACACTTTGGAGTATGCTGGTCAGGACTCCCCATACAACATTAAGGCAAAAACAAGAAAATACTAAAAGCTTTAGCAAAACTGCTATGTATATAGTAAAAATTAGATTTTTTCATTGAGGCACACAAATGGAAAACCCAGTCCCTTAGAAAAAAATAAAATTAGTGTGTAATCTGGGTAAATCTCACTTATCATACCAGGTCCCAATATCATATAGGGAACTACATGCTGCAGTAAAAGTAAGAAAAAGTTCACTAGGGCAGTGGTTCTCAACTCCTGTCCTCCGGACCCACCAACAGGCCAGATTTTAAGTATTACCTTGGGGAGATGCAGACTAGAGTACTGCTATCACTGAGCAGCAAATGATATCATCTGTGATGCATTTCAGTTATCCTGCAAACCTGGCCTGTTAGTGGGTCCCGAGGACAGGAGTTGAGAACCACTGCACTAGGGAATCAAAAAGATCCATAGTAGAATAAGACCTGGGCAAAGATACACACTAGAAATATTTAGCAATATAATGCAACAAGAAGTGCACCAAAGTACACACACGAAGCAAAATACTAAATAATGAAGAAGGATAATTACCGTATATACTCGTGTATAAGTCGACCCGTGTATAAGTCGACCCCCCTACTTTTACCCAAAAAATATGGGAAAACGTATTGACCCGCGTATAAGCCTAGGGTGTGAAATGCAGCAGTCAGAACACAGGGACAGGGAGCCAGAACACAGGGACAGGGAGCCAGAACACAGGGATTTTAGCCAGGACACAGGGATTTTAGCCAGAACACAGGGATTTTAATGCCAGGACACAGGGATTTTAATGCCAGGACACAGGGATTTTAATGCCAGAACACAGGGATTTTAATGCCAGGACACAGGGATTTTAATGCCAGAACACAGGGATTTTAATGTCAGGACACAGGGATTTTAATGTCAGGACACAGATACTGTAGCCAGAACACATAAGGGACGTGTCGAGACAAACTACACTTTGTTTTAATGGAATGAGTAGGGAATACACAAGACCGATGTCATAGACACAG
>BLSH010001383.1:90932-176945 GCA_018402905.1 Glandirana rugosa | reverse complement strand
GAGCAATTCGAAGGACTTCAGTAACGTTTTAGCGTCCCACGGTAACCCAAAACCGTGGTTTTGCTAACCTGAACTGGTGAGCGAGACGCTAAGAAGTTACTGTAGATCAAGGTTGTAAGAAAAGTGGAGGAGCCTCTGACGGAAAGATACACGGAGACCCTACGCTATTCCAAAATTGGTCTAGAACTGTACCCCGAGACAATATTACAGTACGAACTACTGTAACCACTCTGGGCCATTGGGACTTTTGTAGAGGAACAAAGAAACGTCTTTGAGAAAACAGACAACCCAAACACCACAAACCCAACAGACAAAAGAGTTTCTGCAAAGAAACAAGGAGATGTTTTCAGGGTTACCGGGTCTCACCAATGTCATCAAGCATGACATTATAACAGAGCCCCATGTCAAGATCTGGTTAAAACCTTATCGCATCCCAGAGGCACATAGAAAGGCAGTCTCCGAGGAGGTGAAAAGAATGTTGGAACTAGATGTCATTGAAGAATCGCAGAGCGAGTGGTCAAGTCCAATCGTTTTGGTGCCAAAACCCAATGGCACCCTGCGATTTTGCAATGACTTCAGGAAGCTTAACGAGGTTTCGAAATTTGATGCATATCCGATGCCCCGGGTAGACGAGTTAATTGAGAGGTTGGGTCCCGCCCTGTACATCACCACGTTAGATCTGACGAAAGGGTACTGGCAGATTCCCCTCACCAAGGAAGCCAGGGAGAAAACAGCTTTTTCCACTCCAGAAGGCCACTTCCAATATAAGAGGATGCCGTTTGGCTTACACTCTGCCCCAGCCACGTTCCAAAGGTCAATGGATAAAACACTGCGGCCCCATCGACAGTACACCTCTGTCTACCTGGATGACATTGTCATCTTCAGTACCGATTTGGAGTCCCATCTTCCCCGGGTTCAGGCAGTCATTGACTCTTTGAGGAAAGCAGGGTTCACAATAAATCCTGAGAAGTGTGCAGTGGGGATGGAGGAAGCCAAGTACCTAGGATACATTGTGGGTAGGGGGCTAGTAAAACCTCAGCTGAATAAAGTCGAAGCCATACAGAATTGGCCCCGTCCCCTAACAAAAAAACAGGTCAAAGCCTTCCTGGGAATAGTTGGCTACTATAGAAGGTTCGTCCCCAACTTTGCCACCATCGCTGCACCACTGACTGACTTAACGAAAGGCAGGAAGTCAGTGATGATAAAGTGGAATACGGAGGCAGAAGAAGCCTTCCAAAGGCTAAAGATGGCATTGTGCCAGCATCCGGTGCTGGTGGCTCCTGATTTTTCGAAAGAGTTTGTGGTGCAGACAGATGCCTCAAGTGAGGGCTTAGGAGCAGTATTGTCTCAACTGGTCAATGGGGAAGAGCACCCTGTAGTTTTTCTCAGTAGGAAACTGACGGCAGCAGAGAGAAACTACGCTGTGGTGGAGAGGGAGTGTCTCGCCATCAAGTGGGCTCTGGACTCCCTGCGATATTTTCTTCTTGGCAGAAAGTTCCGCCTAGTGTCGGACCATGCCCCATTGACCTGGATGAGACAAAACAAACAGACCAACGCCAGGGTAACAAGATGGTTTCTGTCCCTTCAGGAGTTTAATTTCATGGTAGAGCACAGACCTGGGAGACAGCATCAAAATGCTGATGCCCTCTCCCGAGTACATTGTATGGTGTCTAATGGTGCCTCCAACACCTCCGCGTTGAGGCAGAGGGGGGGGATATGTACAGGACGCCATGGGTGGGTCCTGGACGGTTGTTATATAGCACCAATATTTGGGTTATGGTCCCTTTGAAAGGAAAGTGGTAGTGCTCAGGGGGTCACCCGAGGGGGTGAGAAGTTCCGGGAGTAGCGAGAGAACAGGGAGGGCTGACTCACAGTTCTCCCTACTTTTTATAGAGAGGTAGTAGGGACCCGGAATTTCGGAGGCCCTAAAGTGATATTCGGGTGGGATAGGGCCTCCACCCCTGACTACAGGGAAACCAGCACACATGGGGGTTAATAGCCTCCAGGAAGCAGCACTTAAGGAGAGGAAGTGGTGTGTAGCTGGTGTGTGAGGAGGAGCTGGGAGGAGACACCAGTGGTTTTGGAGAGTTGAAAGTGTTTGGAGACGCACGTGTGCTGGGAACTGAAAACAAACTCACCTAACAAGGATTGTGCAAAGTCCTGGGTTGAAGAATCTTCAAAGAACTGTATGTTACTTTTACTTTATTTTGTGCTGAAGATAAGCGGACTTTTCTGTTGTTGGTTTTGTTTGCTGCTGAAAGCTTGCCTTTGTTTTTGTTTATTGGGAAAATAAACCCACTGACTGTTTAAGTTACCGGCTTGTGCACTCAATTCTGTGAAGCTACATCCCCCCAACTTTACAATATATATATAGATATATATATATAGATATATATAGATATATTTATAGTACATGTTCTCTTAAAATGTGCATGTTCATGTTTGCATGTGTCTGTTTGTGTTAATTGGATATCATTCCTTGTTTCTTGCTCACTGTGTCTTCTTCCATGCGCTCATGTGACAGCAAGGTATCATAAGAGGTGATTGAAGAATGCTCTTTGATGGTCAGATAGATTTACTATCTCAGTCCTACCCATTCACTAGTTTCTCATTGTTTCTTTGTTGGGAGGAGGGCTGTTGAAGATTTGTGGATTCATTTTCTCATTATTTGTCAATAGGTTAGACAGCTTGACATGAAATGAGGTATAGAGAGGGTTTTTTCCTTCCCTGTAGTGAAATATTCTTAACTTCTCATTCTCCAATGAAGGTATAGTAGAAAAAAGGATAGTTTAGGGCAGTGGAACGTGAAGGACAAGTGCTAGGCATGTCACCAGTTCTTAGAGCACGGCGGTAGTTGTACATCATTCTCCCTTGGTTGGCTCACGGACTCTTGTCTCAGCTGAAATGCAAACGTACTGACTGACACATTTATTTTTCATCTTAAACCTTGATAGTCGCATCTTCCCCATGCATCACTGATTTGTATCATTCTCCTCTGCTTAACGTAGATGTACTACCAACAGCTCCAGGACAAGGAGACAAGTCGGCAACCATGCTGTCTGATGGAGCCATTTATAGCAGCATTGATTTTACAACTAAGTCCAGCTATAACTGCCCAGCACAGACCACACCATATGCCACTACACAGATCCTACATTCCAACAGCATCCATGAGCTGGCTGTCGACTTACCTGACCAGCAGTGGAAATCATCTGTTCAGCAGAAGTCTGAATTGACGGGATTGGGCTACTGTCTTCCTGACCAGAGCAAAGGAAATAATGGTAAGTGTTTGTTTAAGCTTTTAATTAAATGCATGATGACACCTAAATAAAACATGAAGCATTGGTTGAAATGCAAAATGCGTTCCCCTCTACTAATAAAAAATAAATATTGCATGCATCCTTTTTTGATAAGTATAATCTTTAATTCAGAGGTCCCCAACCTTTGTCTGCTTGTGCCACACATCTAACTATGACAAACTCTAGCAATCCACACCAAGTATGAAGAAAGGGGGGTTAAAAGGGTTTGTTTCAACTTTTAACAAACTGTTGAATGCTGATGGTGAATGGTAAGGCCTGTTCTACCTAGATCCAGCAGATCACTCTTCTATGTGCAGAAATAAAAATTGTAGGCTGCTGGAAAGCTACTTGGCTTTTGTGGTACAGTAAAGCTCCATTTTTGGAAACCCATAGCCTAGAGTTGATAAGCAAGATCTCCTCAGGGTAACTCCTAAAAGGGTTTCCTATATTTTTATTAAAAGTGGAATACCCCTTAAATAAGACGATTTTGCTTCACTTCCTGCTTGCAGAAAAAAATCAGAGCGATGAATATTGATATCAAAAGTATCCACTGATTGGGGACCACTGTTCCAATTTTTAATAACCAACCTCTCCTCTACCTCTGCATTTCCACTTTCACCATTGAAACATCTTCCTCGCCACCTCTGCTTTTTTCTTTTGCTGATTGCATGAGGTGCATGAGCTTATGCTATGTACTAATCACATGATGCCACGGTGACCTCTGCCCTTTAACCCTTAGCCTTAATATACATTCCTGACTATCGTGCTGAGGGATTGTCAAATAGAATGCCACACAACCAGTCACAGGATTTCAGCACCACCAGCTCACACAACAGCTCTGAGAGAAGTGGCAGCCTTTCAGGTTGGTTTCTCAGTGTGTGGAACGGAGTATTTACAATGTTTGATTGACAGTCTTCTGTGTGCTTTAATATGGATGTGTGTGGATTTGTTACTCACTGCATGGAATGGCGTGTACTCTAAATTCTACAAACCTAAGAAAATTAAAACCAATGTGCACACCTATTTGGTAGTAATTGTATTAACTAACACCATGGGTCTCATATATCACAGAGCCTCAATGCAAAATTGCTGTTACTATCCAAAGCAACAAAAAGTCTTGTCTTATTCATTCTGTACTATCTACAAAATGACATAAATCTGATTTGTTGCTATAAGCGAAAACACATGTTATTTTGCCCTCTCGCATACAACAGTCAGGTAACCTAAAGAGTGTAAATCAATGAACTAGAAATATTAAAACAGTTATTAAGGTAATCCACTGTGCATCTACTTTAAAAAATGTTGCCCACAGCAGCTAATATGCATGTTCCTCTTATTCTGTGGAGAAATCTGAATGCTAACTGTTGGGAACAGTTTTTAGTACAGAAACATTGATATATGAGGCCTACTCTGTCTCAGAATACTAAAGTGGAAGATTGGTGGCCATTTTGGAATAGGTTTGAGCCAAAAGAACCATTCTCTCAAATTACAGAGAGACAGTGACATCAGTGAAGTGCATTTTACTGTTCTCCTGTGATTTTGGTTATCGCTGGTTGTTTCTCAGCAAATGCAAAACAGAAAATGTTCATGACAAGCATTTTAGTTTACAAAATGGCCATCTCCATTATATCATTGGTGGTTGAAAATAAACACCTAAATGTATGAGTATAAATATTTTTCTAACATATGCAAACACCAATGATATTGTTATTAATGTGTTTACGACTTATCATTTTTTCTTTATATTATATTGTATAAGTATATTAATAAAAAGTGTCTTGCCTTCTTAGTGTTGTTTAAATTATATTAAGCATGAATGCTGCTCTAACACAACAGGGGGAAAAGGAGGGAAGAAAAAGAAAATCAAGAACAGTACCAAGAATCAAAAAACAAATGGATCCAATTGGGCTAATGTTCCACTTCCTCCACCTCCCATCCAGCCACTACCTGGGACGGAAATAGAGCATTACGGGTTAGAACATCAAGAAACTGGGTAAGTCAAAATTGCTATGCAACTTCCATCCATCAGTAAGTTAGATTGGCCCTCTGGATGGCATAGTGGCTTTGTACTTGTGTTCGATCAAGGGTTTAGATCCTGTGCAGTTCACTACCTTTACTATCTCACCCGTTTTAGTAGGTTTTCAGGTACTTTGTTTTTCTTGCACAATCCAAAATGTATTGGTGACTTCAATGACCTTTACCTGTATTAACTCCATTGTATTTATTCATATTATCATAGTAAACTTTACTGTACATTTAAGCAGGAAATTTGTTGATGCTTTGAAATAAATTCAAATAAATATTCAAAGATGGGTAATATTTGAAACATCAATTATAAATTTTAAAAAGGCATACAATATTTGCCAAGCAAATTTGGTGCTTCCATTGGGATGTATTGTGGTAGAAATTGACTTTGGCATGCTGTGTATATGTCCTGTTGTCAGCAGTAATGATGTTATTAAAAGGATCTCAAGGATTTTATTGTTACGCAGCCCTAAACTGTTGATTTAAATGTGCATTTGTATGAGCACAGTAAGAAAAAGTGAAGTGATAGATTTAAAAATGTACATAATATGGATGTGATAAATGCAACAATATAAAGACATTTGTACTGGGGTTTCATATCCCTTAGATTTATATAGCACCAGTGCAATCAGAGCCATTAGAAGCAATTCACACAAACCCAGGGAACAGAGGTGGACAGAGTACCCAAATGGGCAAAAGGTTGGGTCAATTTTTAGTTCCCACATTCAATGACTGGCTAAGTAAAAACAATAATTATGTGTTGATTGTCAGCTAGATAGAAATGAGCTATGTCCGGTCTTTGTAATTGTGTGAGGCATATCAGCACTAATCTGGTCTACATCTAGTATAAATGAGTGCCTAATCCCCAAAGAGCCCTTGTACAGTGCTCAGTCTGCACAATTGGTGTGGCCGCTCCTACCAGGGATACACAAAACCCATGGATATGATTTCCTTGTTGAGATTCAAACCCAAGTCTCAGAACTAGAGTGACCACCTATTACTTTATTCAAAGGATCAATGACCCTTGCATTAAACCCACACATTTTAGAGTTACTTATATATTTAAAAAAAAAAATAATTTGAGTGTGACTTTTCAATGGTATCTGTGTTTACAGCTTTACTTCCTTCACTGCAAAATGAAAATGGATGTGTCACTAAGCAAAGACTGCAGAAAATCTAGAACATATTGCATTTCTAGAGGGTTTACCCTGCAATTGATTTGCAGCAGTTACTAAGAAAGTTTGCAAAGTTGTACACTTTGACATGCAGATATCCCCTAGAGAAAACACCTAAAAGTCAATGTGAAAAATAAAAGATGGAACCTCGACACAATGAGGTTAATTCGCAAAAGGCATATAGTTTGTTCACTTTGCAAAGGCATTTTCTCTTTGCTTACCAAATGTGGTGAAAATTCACTTTGGAAAGATTACCCAATCACGTGCAAGGAAAATAAAAACAAAAATGTATTTTTTCTTGCTCGTGGAAGTCAGCAGAACTTCACCTCATTCAATAGGATAATGGAAAACTCTTGCAAAGGGAAGAGGCTATTTGTTTTTATTAGGTCAACCCCATTGTCAGGAACATGGCACAAATGGAAACATTACAGATCCCCTTTAAAAATAATTTATATTTATTATTTGCATTAACCTAGGAGATATTTACTGAGAAAATTTACATATTGTCATTCAATGAATAGTTGGCTACAAAAGCCTTTTCAGGTTCCAGAATACTCTTAGATTAAAGAAATGGAACATGTTCTGAATTCCAACATATATTTCTATATGTTGCTTACAATTATATAGACAAATTTCAATAACATATCACAAAACTGCAATACAAAAAATACTTTTTAGTTATCTGTGCATACATTTATCATCATTAATAGAATATTCTGTTTTATTTTATAGAGATTTTGTTTAATATTTTGCCTGTTCTTGCTATTTTCAGCTTGTTTCTGAACCTACCTCTTAAAGGATTAGCTACTGAGTTTATTTTTAAACTTTGGTGGGAGTGTCTGTGGACACGGTTTGAAATCTCTTATCCCCGCAGAGTAAGAGTCCTTCATGTTTAATACTTAATGGTAGCTTTGAACTGTCTCAAACTTTAAGAATATGAAGGATGTGACCTATAATTCTCTATGGTATCCCTAGAAAAGGAGACACATTTCAGAAAAAGTATTTGGCAAATTCATAAGCAATAAAAAAAAATAAGAAACTATATTGATTTGGAACCTCCTTACTCCTGCTGGTGATCCCTCTACTGATACATTCCAGAATTCTATTTTCTTTTCCCATTACCTGGTCACACTGTTTGCTCATTTTGCAATCATGAGAAATAAGCACCCCCAAATCTTTTTCTTCTGTAGTGCTGTCTAACACTGTATCCCGAATGCTGTACTCTCTAAGGGGATTCTTATTCCCTAGGTGCATTATTTTACATTTAGAAATGTTGAATATATGTGTTGTGCCCCATTTTAATTTTAGTGATCCCATTGTATTTTTTTCTTCTATCACTAATGTACCTAAAAAGGTTTTATCTCCTTCCTTAATAGATTTAGCAATTTCCTCCTCTTTCTGTTCTTTTGCAGCACTGATAATGTTTTTGGCCTCCTTTTGTCTATTTTTGTACTCCTCTCTGTCAGCTACACCTCCCATTTCCCTGAATCTTCTATATACAATTTTTTTCCTTTACTATCCTACTTACCAATTTAGTGAACCATATTGTTTTTTTTCTTCCGTTTATTCTTACTAACTTGCCTGACATATAATCTAGTTGCCTCTAGGATGGTAGATTTTAATAGTGCCCACTGATTACTTACTCCTGTCATTTTACTCCAACCTTTCAGTTCATTGTTTACAAAATTTCCCCATTTCAGCAAAATGTGTCTAAAATTTGTTTTAAATTTCTCTGTTTTTAAAGTTTGTATACAGGCTATTTTTTAAAGAAATTAAATAAGGTTTGCAGGTATACATTTAAAAAATAGACCTAAAGCTCCACCTTCCCTATCTAAATGTATGTATATGTTTTAGATATGGCTGTTTTGTCTGTGCCAATTAGCATATGATGAAAAATACAGCAGAGGCTATCCTTATTGAAAACCTTAAGTCAAACTGGTTAGTAGAGCCACATATATGGGCATTTACATTTTCTGAAATTCGTAACTTTTCTTATACATGTTGAGTTTTGCCCCACCCTCTCCAATCCTTTAAACTATCTAATTGCTTCTTATGAGTGATGGTTGGTTTAAAGACCATTAGGTTTAGGAGGAACTAGGGAAAAGTTAAAATGTGCACATAACTTCAATTTAAAGTAAATCCATCAAAACAATTCTAAAGCTGTAAATGCAAAACAACAGTTTCAAAGTTGGAGCCTGGCTTTTTTTGTCTTGTGTGCCCTTTAAACCCGGGCCTTCAGTATGTAGATTATTCACTAACATCAGAACAGTGGTAACTCTGCTCTCTTTATCTATTGGATAGAAAGATGTTACATTTTGCATTGATGGATGCTCTTCAACTGGAAAGCTCTACTCTGATATTGAGTGCCCCTGGTTCAGGAGACAACAGATCACTCAGTAGATGGTTTTAAGATCTGTTGTTACCTTTGCACTTTTTCGCTTGAGAGAGGTTTAGCCCAAATAATTTAATGTGGAATGTACAGAAAGACAGAAAAACAGATAAAACCAGAATTTTTTCAATAAAAAAGTATTGTGGTTTAAAGATGGATATTATAACCAGTGCACATTTTGTTTAAAGGTATGACAGTGATGGATGGTGCCCACCATTACCTGTGCAGACATACTTACACCAAGGCTCCGATGATGAGCTGGAAGAAGATGATGACAGAGTACCCACGCCTCCAGTGCGCGGAGTTGCCTCTTCCCCAGCCATCTCATTTGGGCAGCAGTCCACAGCGACACTGACACCATCACCAAGAGAGGAAATGCAGCCCATGTTGCAGGCCCACCTGGATGAACTGACCAGAGCCTATCAGTTTGATATTGCAAAACAGACTTGGTAAATATCAGTTAAAAAAAATTGGACTAAAGTTGTTTCTTTGTTTTTAATTGTAAGTGGAGGAAGGTATATGACCATTGCTTGCATTTTTTTTTTTTGCTTTGCTGTCCTTGTTATGAGCGCCATTTCTACTTTTTTCTTTAAGCTCTATGGCTTATCAAATTCCTCCCTCTGAATGTTCACCTAATTTGCCATAACTGAAAGCATTTACGTTTACAGTATCACCTGCAGGGGAAATCTAATATTGCATATAAGTTCTAGGAAACACTGATTGCTTGGTTAAAATATAAATGTTTTTAAAAAATGCAGTGCCTGTGGTATGTGTTTATGCAATGATTGTATGATATATATGTTATTTCTGGAAATCATTTCATACCAGCCCCATAGCATTATTATACCAGCTCAACCGCATAAAGTCATTTTATTGTTCATAAAAGGGGAAACCATGCATTTTAAAGCACATATCAAGAGTTTATTATACTCACCAGTGCCCATCAGTGCAGCTTCGTCAGTGCCTATCAATGCAGCCTGATCAGTGCTCATCAGAGTAGCCTCATCATTGCCCATCAATGCAGCCTCACCAGTGTCCATCAATGCAGCTTCACCAGTGCCCATCAATGCAGCCTCACCAGTGACAATCAACTCAGCCTCATCAGTGCCCATCAATGTAGCCTCATCAGTGCCCATCAATGCAGCCTCACCAGTGCCCATCAGCTCAGCCTCATCAGTGCCCATCAGTGCAGCCTCATCAGTGTCCATCATTGCAGCCTCACCAGTGTCCATCAATGCAGTCTTACCAGTGTCCATCAATGCAGCCTCACCAGTGCCCATCAGTGCAGCCTGTTCAGTGCCCATCAGCTCAGCTTGTTCAGTGCCCATAAATGCAGCCTGTTCAGTGACCACAAATGCAGCCTGTTCAGTGCCCATAAATGCAGCCTGTTCAGTGACCACAAATGCAGCCTGTTCAGTGCCCATAAATGCAGCCTGTTCAGTGTCCATCAGCTCAGCCTGTTCAGTGCCCATCAGCTCAGCCTGTTCAGTGATCATCAATGCAGCCTGTTCAGTGCCCATCAGCTCAACCTGTTCATTGCCCATCAATGCAGCCTGTTCAGTGCCCATCAGCTCAGCCTGTTCAGTTCCCATAGATGCAGCCTGTTCAGTGCGAAGCAGCTCAGCCTGTTCAGTGCCCATCAATGCAACCTGTTCTATGCCCAGCAGCTCAGCCTGTCCAGTGTCCAGCAGCTCAGCCTATTCAGTGCCAGGCAGCTCAGCCTGTTCAGTGCCCATGAATGCAGCCTGTTCAGTGTCCATAAATGCAGCCTGTTCAGTGCCCATCAGCTCAGCCTGTTCAGTGCCCAGCAGCTCAGCCTGTTCAGTGCCCATCAATGCAGCCTGTTCAGTGCCCAGCAGCTCAGCCTGCTCAGTGCCCAGCAGCTCAGCCTGTTCAGTGCCCAGAAGCTCAGCCTATTCAGTGCCCATCAATATAACCTGTTCCATACCCAGCAGCTCAGCCTGTTCAGTGCCCATCAATGCAGCCTGTTCAGTGCCCAGCAGCTCAGCCTGTATAATCCTCTGTCCCCTTCACCCCCTCTCCACTATAGTGTCCTCTACCCCCCATGCAATGGCCCCTGTCCCCTACACCCCCCCCCCACACATTAGTGTCCTCTGCCCCCATTCAATGTGCCCTACACCCCCCACATTGTAGGGTTGTCTCCCCCCATGCAATGTCCCCAGTCCCCTACACTCCCCTCCCACACTGTAGTGTCCTCTGCCCCCCATGCAATGTCCCCTGTCCCCTACACCCCCCACACTGTAGTGTCCTCTGCTCCCCCCCATGCAATGTCCTCTGTTCCCTACACCACCCACCACTGTAGTGTCCTCTGTGCCCCCAATGCAGTTTCCTCTGTCCCCTTTACCCACACCACCCCCACTGTAAGGTTCTCAGCCCTCCCAGTACAATGTCCTCTGCCCTTTACCCCCCTCAATTGTAGTGTCCTCTGTCCCCTTCACTAGTGTGTGGGAGCGCTGTCCTACCCTACACACCAGTGTAATAGAAGAGCAGAGAACAGGAGCAGTCACAGTACTGGATAGAGGCCGGGGGCGTGATCTGACAGTAAACTTTTTACATTAGCAAGCTGATGATTGGTTGCTAAAACTGCCCGGCAACCAATCACCTGCTAGTTAATGTAAAAGGTAATTCCAGCAACTGCAGCCCCCGCCCTCTACCCAGTACTGTGCCTTTTCATGATCTCTGCAGAGAGCAGCGGCGGTGGCTTGGGGAATGTGTGGCTGTGTTACCAATCAACCCGTCAGCTACCCGTGGTCGACAGATCGATCGTGATTGACAGCTTGCCGCCCCCCCCGAGTAGGGTAACCAGACGTCCCTGGCCCTGCAAAGCGGGGACAAATTTCCACCGGCGACAATGTACTCAATCCGAGGACTATCTCTGGAAACTGAGGACGTCTGATCACCCTAACATAGAGAGCTTGTATCCAAATCAGGGATATGATTTCAATACATTTTCATAAAACTTTCACAAATCATACTTAAAGTGTTTGGACAGCTAAAAAAAAAAAGCATGTTCCTGTCTCTTTAAGGCAGGATAAACTGTATGGTGACCTTGCAATCTTATGTATTCCATTAGATGTAGTATAATATCTAGTTAATCCTGCCTGTTCCTATGTTCCTGTTAGTAAACTGACTATGCTAATCATGGCTGCCGATGCATGGCAGCATGGTCAGTTTATGTCTTTCTGTCATCTAGTTCTTTATGCAGCATCTCTGTGTCTCCCCCCTGCCATTTTCCATGTCTTTATGAAGCTGATCACCTCCCCATCCCGCTCCTACAGCAAGGATGGGGGAGTGGAGAGAGGGAAGTACAGACATGCAAAGAGAGCCAGATCACATTCTTCTGCTGAGGATTGAGCATTATCGGCCCTCCTACTGCAATCCCTCTGACAAGAGCAAAAAAAAAAAAAAAAAACACATGAGAAAGTATAATATGAGTTTACTTTTGAGACATTACAGCTACTTTTAAGTGATACTAAATTTTAATTTTTTTGTTAAAAATAACAAACATGGTATACTCACCTGCTGTGTGCAGTGGTTTTGCACAGAGCATCCAAGATCCTCCTCTTCTCGGGTTCCTGTTCGGCACATCTGGCCCCTCCCTCCTGTTGAATGCAGCCCACAGCAAGCAGCTTGCTATGGGGACACCCAAGCCAAGCCAAAGCTCCCTATGTCCATTTAGACCCATGCCCTCTCTCTTCTCATTGGCTCACTGACTTTGATTAACAGCAGAGGGAACCAATGGCGCTTTGCTGTTGTTTCAGCCAATGAGGAGGGAGAGTCCTGGGCAGCATTGCTGGATTGAGATGGGGCTTAGGATAGTATTAGGGGGGCTGAGGGGGGCTGCTGCACGTAGAAGGGTTTTTTTTATCTTAATGCATAGAATGCATTAAGATAAAAAAAACAAACTTCTGCCTTTAAAACCACTTTAACTATATTATTTAACTACATACCATAAAGGGCAATTTAAACTGGAGTTCAAATAACACATATGACTCAGTGCTTTAATTCTTTTTTGCAGTCAGGTTCCCCTGTTCACTATAGAATCACTGTGGTGACAAGCCTTTGTAAAAAATAGTCCCCAAAGTATCAGGGTAATACGATGCTTACAAATGAAGGATGCAACAAGTAAGATAGATATGTAAGGGGTCAGAGGAAACCTCATATTGCACCATTAAAACATAATAATCGTCAGTTGTTGCTCAAAAGTAAGAATTGAAATTATAAACTGCTTTGATACTTGTGTTGACCACATAGACAAAAAGAGGTTATACACTGTTAACAAGCAACAAGCAAAGCATAAGTACAGTTGTCAGTGTGGGAAATGTACAAATAAAAAGCCTATCAGGTTATTTCTTATCTTGGCTCACAACTCTTTTTAGTAAATTTAGCCGGAGCAAATTATATATTTAATGGCTTCATTTCCCACTGAACAAACTCATTAAACAGATTTACATGTGTACAGTATAGTCTTTTTATTACATATAAATGAATTTAAAAGGCAGATCAATGAAGGTGACTACTGTATAATTTGATTTATATGGCGTTTAATATACTAAAGATGTTAGACTAAAGATGGTAGACTTACAAATGATTGGAATTTGTTACAATTTGTTACCAATTCAAGGTTAATAATTTATGTACATTAAAAATGTAAAAGATATTCATTTATTAGGTCATCCATACCCTTCCCACTTGTTGAGGTATTGATGTGAGGTTAGAGCCATAATATATTCATATTTATCTTGTTAAAAAATAGAATGTACTGAACACAGGAGCACTGGCAACAATATATCGTGGCCCATCGCATTACCGATCTCGGTAAAGAGCTCCATTGGAAGCTCTTTACCATGTAATCAGCCATGATCAATCACAGCTGGTCACAGTGTAAACAGGAAGAGCTGCTTATCGGCTTCTCCTCTACTTGCATCTGCAGACGTGAGTAGAGGAGAGCCAATCGACTGCTCTCCTGACAGAGGGAGGGTTCTGTGCTGATTGTTTATCAGTGCAGCCCCCCTAGGATTGCCACCCAGGACCACCAGGGAGCCTGCCCAGGGACCGCCAGGGAGAGCCCACCCAGGACCACCAGGCAGCCAACCAGGGAGCCTACCATAGACCACCAGGTAAGGGGCACAATGCCCAACATGGATTGCACTCAGTGTCAATTTCAGATGCCACCCAGGACCACCAGGGAATGGCAGTACAATGTAATTTGCCACCCACCAGTGCCACCTATCAGTGCCTACCAGTGCCCATCAGTGCCACCTATCAGTGCCCACCAGTGCCACCTATAAGTGTCCATCAGTGCCACCTATCAGTTCCCAGTGCCACCTATTAGTGCCACCTATGAGTGCCGCTTATCAGTGCCCATCAGTTCTGCATATCAGTGCCATCTAGCAGTGCCCATCAGTGCTGCTTATCAGTGCCCATCAGTTCTGCATATAAGTGCCTCATCATCAGTGCCCATCAGTGCCAATCAGTACTGCCTCATCAGTGCCCGTCAGTGTAGCCTCTTCAGTGCCCATCAGTGAAAGAGAAAATGTACTTATTTACAGTACAACAGGGAACAAAATAACAAAAATGTTGTTTGGGTACAGTGTTGCATTACCGTGCAATTGTCATTCAAAATTCGGCAGAGCTGAAAGCTGAAAATTGGTCTGGGCGGGAAGGGGGGTAAGTGCTTGTCACACTTCATGTGACAACACTGAAGAAATTACATTTTGTTACAATGTAAAGTAGTGAGTATACAGCTGGTATAACAGTGTAAATTTCCTGTCCCCTCAAAATAACTCAATACACAGCCATTAATGTCTAAACTGTATGCCCCTAAGTGAAAATGTCCAAATTGGGGACAATTAGCCATTTTTCCTCCCCGATGTCATGTGACTCATTAGCTTTACAAGGTCTCAGGTGTGAATGGGGAGCAGATGTGTTAAATTTGGTGTTATCGCTCTCTCGCATACTGGTCACTGGAAGTTCAACATGGCACCTCATGGCAAAGAACTCTCTGAGGATTTGAAAAAAAAAATTGTTGCTCTACATAAAGATGTCTTAGGCTATAAGTAGATTGTCAAGACCCTGAAAAAGAGCTGCAGCTCGGTGGACAGGTTCAACTCAGGACAGGCCTCACCATGGTCGACCAAAGAACTTCAGTGCACAGGCTCAGCATCATATCCAGAGGCTGTCTTTGGGAAACAGACATATGAGTGCTGCCAGCATTGCTGCAGAGGTTGAAATGATGGGGGGGGGTCAGGCTGTCAGTGCTAAGACCATACACCGAACCCTGCATCAAATTGGTCTATAAGGCTGTTATCCCAGAAGGAAGTCTCTGCTAAAGATGATGCACAAGAAAGCTCGCAAACAGTTTGCGGAAGACAAGCAGACTAAGGATATGGATTACTGGAACCATGTCCTGTGGCCTGATGAGATCAAGCTAAACCTATTTGGTTCAGAGGGTGTCAAGCGTGTGTGGTGGCAACCAGGTGAGGAGAACAAAGGCAAGTGTGTCTTGCCTAAGGTCAAGCATGGTGGTGGGAGGGTCTGGGGCTGCATAAGTGCTGCAGGCACTGGGGAGCTACAGTTCATTGAGGTAACCATGAATGCCAACATGTATTGTGACATATTGAAGTAGAGCATGATCCCCTCCCTTCAGAGACTGGGCCACAGGGCAGTATTCCAACATGATAATGACCCCAAACACACCTCCAAGATGACCACCGCCTTGCTAAAGAAGCTGAGGGTTAAGGTGATGGACTGGCCAAGCATGTCTCCAGACCTAAACCTTATTGAGCATCTGAGGGGCATCCTCAAATGGAAGGTGGAGGAGTGCAAAGTCTCTAACATCCACCAATTCCCTGATGTCATCATGGAGGAGTGGAAAATTACTCCAGTGACAACCTGTGAAGCTCTGGTGAGCTCCATGCCCAAAAGGGTTAAGACAGTGCTGAAAAAAAATGGTGGCCACACAAAATATTGACACTTTGGGCCCAATTTGGACATTTTCACTTCGGGGTGTACTCGCGTTTGTTGCCAGCAGTTTAGACATTAATGGCTGTGTGTTGAGGTATTTTGATGGGGCAGCAAATTTACACTGTTATACAAATTGTACACTCATTACTAGGGATGGGCCGAACACCCCACAGTTCGGTTTGCACCAGAACATGCGAACAGGCAAAAAATTGGTGCGAACATTCGAACACCATTAAAGTCTATGAGACCAGAACATAAAAAATCAAAAGTGCTCATTTTAAAGGTTGCCATGCAAGTTATTGCCCTAAAAAGCATATGGGTACCCGGGTCCTGTGTTAGGGAACATGTATCAATGCAAAAAAAAGTGTTTTAATTCGATATTTTTTTTCAAGAGCAGTGATTTTAATAATGCTTAAAGTGAAACAATAAAAAAAGAAATAATGATATGCCGGGGTACTGTGCAGTCCGTATATGGAGGAAACACCTCTATTGCACAAAATTATCATATAATATGTGATATATATATATATATGAAGTGCATACATAATTAGTGCATGAAAAGTGACTTAGTGCCTATAGGCTGTGCATTAAATTGTGAAAATATGCAACTAAACATCAAAGTAACAAAAACATATAAAGTGACGTAGTGCAATGATTAGTGTAAAAAGTCCATGGATGACTCAATCAATTCTTCAAATAAATCAAAACCACATGTGATATCAAGGAATATTTCCGTGTTCAAACAAGTGCTCAGAAATAACTTAATAAAGTGCTTGAATCTGTGCAGATGTCCTTAAGAGTCAATCTGGTAGAGATCTTCAAACACCACCAGGGGGACTCTTGCGACAGTGCTCTCCTATATGTGCTCACAGAACTCTCACCTCCAGGGCACAATGCTTGTGCCTTTAGCTAGATATCTACTAGCTGTACTGCGGAATCCTCCCACCTAGGGGGTGTTCTTCCCTCTTTTCTTAGTCTCTTCTCACAGGTTCCTCTCAGTCTCTCTGGTATGGTACCTAATATCGGAACTCACCCTCATGAACAGAGAAGACAAGCTTCCATAGTGTGATATAGTAAATGCCAAATGGTTTATTGAATCTAAAATTGGCTGCTTACATTGAATATAAAATCACATGCTTATAACAGAATAAAATGGCGTCGCCGCCTCTCACTATGCTTCCGGCTCGGGCTGTATCCGGTCCTACGCGTTACGTCACGTCACGTGACTTCCTCAGGGCAACCAGATTGGTGGAAACCACTGTCTATTCATATCATTATCCCGGAAGTGAATTGTCGGCCATTTTCTTGAAGACTGGACTATGTAAACAAACCGCGGCCATTTTGCGAGTGTCTCCACAATGTGTTAGACCACCGCTATTACCCATATACGCCGGCATGGAGAGAAAACGCACCTGTACTTGCTGGTCTCGTGAGCGATCGGTACGATTAATACGATCCATGAATACATATCAAGATGTAAAATTTAAAAATAAAAATAAAATTGAAATGGAATCGTGTTATGTGTGTGTTATATCTAATGGGCGAATAAAACATGAAAAATCCCAAAAATCAACAAATGAAGATGCAATAAAAATATTAATAAAAGTACAAAAATAGAAAAAGGAATGGAATGTAAGGATAAAAATAAAAATAAAGATGAGAATAAAAAATATAAAAAATAAATAAAATATAACATAAAAATAAAAATACAAATATATAAAATTAAAATAAAAATAAAAATACAAATGAAAGTAAATAAAAATAAATATAAATATAAACAAAAATAAAAATGAAAAATGAACATGTTAATGAAAATAATGTGCTCCAACAAAATAAGGCTCAAAAAGTGGCTCCAAGGACAGACAAAAATTAAATAAGAAAAATTAAATGAGAAGAAAAAATATTAAAAGTAATCCTGAAAAATGGATAAAAATAAATGAATAGCAAAATTCCCCATACTGAACTAAAAACAGTGAATGAGCCCATGTGGGAAACATAGTCAGAGGCTTACATAAAAATCACAGCAACCCTGTAAGAAGGGGACCATAATCATGCACGTGGTGCATAGCATAAGTGTAATCAATAATTGCTAAGGAAGCAGTTAAGGTTGAACTCTACGTTCATGCCTCTAGGGGTGAGAGGGCCTAAGGTATATATCCACTGGACTATACATGAAAAACAGATTAATTTTTTGGACTTGGAGATCAGAGCGCTAGGAACAAAACTGCTGACTAAAACGTATTTCAAAGAGGTCGACAGGATTTTTATGTAAGCCTCTGGCTATGTTTCCAATATGGGCTCATTCATTGTTTTTAGTTCAGTTTGGGGAATTTTGCTATTCATTTATTTGTATCCATTTTTCAGGATTACTTTTAATATTTTTTCTTCTCATTTATTTTTTCTTATTTAATTTTTGTCTGTCCTTGGAGCCACTTTTGAGCCTTATTTTGTTATTATTTATTTATTTTATTTTCATTATTTTCATTAACATGTTCATTTTTCATTTTTTTTTTTTTTTTTTTTATTTATATTTATATTTATTTTTATTTACTTTCATTTGTATTTTTATTTTTATTTTAATTTTAGATATTTGAATTTTTATTTTTATGTTATATTTTATTTATTTATTTTTTATATTTTTTATTCTCATCTTTATTTTTATTTTTATCATTACATTCCATTCCTTTTTCTATTTTTGTACTTTTATTAATATTTTTATTGCATCTTCATTTGTTGATTTTTGGGATTTTTCATGTTTTATTCGCCCATTAGATATAACACACACACACATAACACGATTCCATTTCAATTTTATTTTTATTTTTAAATTTTACATCTTGATATGCATTCATGGATCATATTGATCGTACCGATCGCTCACGAGTAGAGTTGAGCGAACCCGAACTGTAAAGTTTGGGTCCATGCCGAACTTTTGGGTGTCCAGGACCCGGATCCGAACCCGGGCTTTTCAAAAAAAAGTCTGGGTTCGAGTCTGGGGTTCTGGTAATTTTACTAAAAGTTCTGAAAATTGCTGTAAAAAAGTCCTGGAAAGTCCTAGAGGCCTGCAAAAGGAAGGAAAATGGGGGTAAGGGTCGGACAAGTACCCTACAAAGAAATGGGGACAGGGAAATAACTTAAAAGCATTTTTAAACAAAAATCACATAAAAAAAATCAAAAATGGAGGTGGACCATCTTCAAACTGTGTGAGAAAAGTCGAAATTAGCCGAGAGAAGCTATATCAGTGTTCTAAAATCATCTTCAAACTGTGTGAGAAAAATATAAATTAGCCGGGAGAAGCCATATTACTGTTCTAAAATCATCTGCAAACTGTGTGTGAAAACTATAAATTAGCCGGGAGGAGCCATATCACTGTTCTACAATTATCTTCAAACTGTGTGAGAAAAATATAAATTAGCCGGGAGAAGCCATATCACTGTTCTAAAATCATCTGCAAACTGTGTGTGAAAACTATAAATTAGCCGGGAGGAGCCATATCACTGTTCTACAATTATCTTCAAACTGTGTGTGAAAACAATAAATTAGCGGGAGAAGCCATATGAGTGTTCTACAATTAAATTCAAACTGTGTGAGAAAAGTCTAAATTACCGTGAGAACCCATATCACTGTTCTACAATCATCTTCAAACTGTGTGATATAACTATAAATTAGCGGGAGAAGCCATATCACTGTTCTAAAATCATCTTCAAACTGTGTGAGAAAAGTCTAAATTAGCCGGGAGAACCCATATCACTGTTCTACAATCATCTTCAAACTGTGTGAGAAAACTATAAATTAGCGGGAGAAGCCATATCACTGTTCTAAAATCATCTGCAAACTGTGTGTGAAAACAATAAATTAACAGGAGAAGCCACATGAATGTACTACAATTATCTTTAAACTGTGTGTGAAAACAATAAATTAGCCGTGAGAAGCCATATGAGTGTTCTAAAATCATCTGCAAACTGTGTGTGAAAAGCCTATTGCAGGCGCATGGAGCCATATTAGTGTTCTAAAATTTAGATCAGAACAATAATATGGCTCTCTATGTGGCTGGAAGAACAGTAATATGACTTTATCCCCCTGCAATAGGCTTTTCCCATACACTTTGAAGTTGATTTTAGAACAGTGATATGGCTTCTCCCGGCTAATTTTTAAGTTTCACACACAGTTTGCAGATGATTTTAGAACACTCATATGGCTTCTCCCGCTAATTTATACTTTTCACACACAGTTTGAAGATAATTGTAGAACACTCATATGGCTTCTCCTGGCTAATTTATAGTTTTCACGCACAGTTTGCAGATGATTTTATAACAGTGATATGGCTTCTCCTGGCTATTTTATAGTTTTCTCACACAGTTTGCAGATGATTTTAGAACAGTGATATGGCTTCTCCCGCTAATTTATAGTTTTCTCACACAGTTTGAAGATGATTGTAGAATATGGCTTCTCCCTCTAATTTATACTTTTCACACACATTTTGAAGATAATTGTAGAACACTCATATGGCTTCTCCTGGCTAATTTATAGTTTTCACACAGAGTTTGCAGATGATTTTAGAACAGTGATATGGCTTCTCCCGCTAATTTATATTTTTCTCACACAGTTTGAAGATGATTGTAGAACAGTGATATGGCTTCTCCCGCTAATTTAGACTTTTCTCACACAGTTTGAAGATGATTGTAAAACAGTGATATGGGTTCTCCCGGCTAATTTAGACTTTTCTCACACAGTTTGAAGATGATTTTAGAACACTGATATAGCTTCTCCCGGCTAATTTAGACTTTTCTCACACAGTTTGAAGATGGTCCACATCCACCTCCATTTTTGATTTTTTTTATGTGATTTTTGTTTACAAATGCTTTTAAGTTATTTCCCTGTCCCCATTTCTTTGTAGGGCACTTGTCCGACCCTTACCCTCATTTTCCTTCCTTTTGCCGACCTCTAGGACTTTCCAGGACTTTTGTACAACAATTTTAGTGCCTAAAAGTTCGGGTCCCCATTGATATCAATGGGGTTCGGGGTCCCGGTCAAAGTTTGGGTTCTGTCCGGACCCGAACCCGGACTTTGTCCCGAAGTTCGGCCGAACCAGCAGAACCCGAACTTCCAGAGGTTCGATCAACTCTACTCACGAGACCAGCAAGTACGGGTGCATTTTTTCTCCATGCCGGCGTATATGGGTAATAGCGGTGGTCTAACACATTGTGGGGACACTCTCAAAATGCCGCGGTTTGTTTACAGAGTTCAGTCTTCAAGAAAATGGCCGACAATTCACTTCCGGGATAATGATATAAATAGACAGTGGTTTCCATTAATCCGGTTGCCCTGAGGAAGTCACGTGACGTGACGTAACACGTAGGACTGGATACGGCCCGACCCGGAAGCATAGTGAGAGGCTTTGACACCGTTTTATTCTGTTAAAAGCGTGTGATTTTATTTTTTTTTTTTTTTTCCAAACATGTTTTATTGAAGCAAAAAAATAACAGGTTACATACAGTACCAAGTGTTTAAGTAGTAATGAATTCCAGAGCATTAAGTACAGCGACAAAGTACAGTGGTAATGTTACACATAGTACTGTAAAGGGTGACACTTCCATTCAATTTAAACAGAGATCATTTAAGTAAATATTGGTTCTAATGCCACTAGGACACATCAACAGTGAAATAGAAGTACGCTCCAAGTTAGTCTAAGTAGATTGGGATTACCCTGCTGGGTTCCCCATATTGAGTAGGGTTAAAAAGCGTGTGATTTTAAATTTAATGTAAGTAGCCAATTTTAGATTCAATAAACCATTTGGCATTTACTATATCACACTATGGAAGCTTGTCTTCTCTGCTCATGAGGGGGAGTTCCGATATCAGGTACCACACCAGAGAGACTGAGAGGAACCTGAGAGGACACTAAGAAACGAAGGAAGAACACCCCCTAGGTGGGAGGATTCCGCAGTACAGCTAGTAGATATCTAGCTAAAGGCACAAGCATTGTGCCCTGGAGGTGAGAGTTCTGTGAGCACATATAGGAGAGCACTGTCACAAGAGCCCCCCTGGTGGTGTTTGAAGATCTCTACCAGATTGACTCTTATGGACATTATTTGAAGAATTGATTGAGTCATCCATGGACTTTTTACTCTAATCATTGCACTACATCACTTTATATGTTTCTGTTACTTTGATGTTTATTTGCATATTTTCACAATTTAATGCACAGCCTATAGGCACTAAGTCACTTTTCATGCACTAATTATGTATGCACTTTATATATATATATATATCACATATTACATGATAATTTTGTGCAATAGAGGCGTTTCCTCCATATACGGACTGCGCAGTACCCCAGTATATCATTACTTATCCAGTACTATTGTGTGTAGTATCAGTATTGCAGCAGTTGGGTCTGGTTATCAATCTACTTATTGGAGGAGATATATATATATACGTATAGTTTGGTATCGCAGGGGATTTGATCACATCCTTCTCTAATAAAATATAAATATTCCTTAAAATATAATGCCTGGGGAGGGGGGGGTCCCTTAGTCTGCCTGTAAAAGGGTGCACCTCTGTGATGTTTAGAACATAGCCAGAGCAAAAAAACATTTGTGAAGGAAAAATTGTCATTTATTATTGCGGCTGTAATGTATTGCCAGCTCCTGGCAACATACAGAAAAATCACTGAAAAAAATTCCCTGGGGTCTCCTTCGGGTCTGGTTTGGATATTAAGGGGAACCTGGCGCCAAATTTAAAAAAAAAATTGACTTGGGGTCCCCCCTAAAATCCAAACCATACCTTTATCCGGGCATGCAACTGGCTGGCCAGGATAGAGACGAGTGAGCGTCCCCCCTCCTGAACCATACCAGGCTACATGCCCTTAACATGGGGAGTATGGATGCTTTGGGGTAGGGGGGGCACCCCAGATCCCGACCCCCTATGTGAATTAGTATCGGGTACATCGTAACCCCACTAAAAGAAAAAAAAAAACACAGGAGACAATTAGGGACAAGTCCTTTATTAAAAAATAAAAATAAGTGTCCCCGTTGTAATCCATCATCAATCATGGTGAGCGACGGACCCAAAAAAAAGCAAAAAGAAAAGAACAGCTCCTCCTCCATGGGAGGGCTCCCGCCGACTGAGCTCTCTTTGTTTTGACATTTTATTTATAGCGAAGGGCGGGGCCACCCAGTGAAGTAATTGAGTGACCTGCCCCTCTTGTGTCACATGATGTCAGAAGGGGGCAGGGTCACCCATACGTCACACGGTGGCCCCCCTGCACTGTAAATAAAACTTCAAAACAAAGCAAGCGCAGACGGCAGCAGCCCTCACATGGAGGAGGAGCTGTGTGCGCCATCTGCTCACAATGCATTATTGGGCACTCTGCGGCAGCGAAGTCGCTGTGAACGCCCCATAATGTTTTAAATTCGACGTACGGGCGAGCGCCCGATGTTCGAGTCGAACCCTACTCACTACTTTACATTGTAGCAAAATGTAATTTCTTCAGTGTTGTCACATGAAAAGATATAATAAAACATTTACAAATATGTGAGAGGTGTACTCACTTTTGTGAGATACTGTATTTCAATTAAATGACTGTGTTCCAAATATAAAATTCTTTCCGTGTTATTAAACAGGCACATTCAAAACTTTACTGCCACACTCAAAGTTAATAATTGAATCATGGTCTCAGGCTGAATAATAGATGAAACAAGAGCTCCTTCTTTATAAATATATAATACTGTCATTCTGTCCAGCTCATTTCCATACACTTGATAATTTACATGGCAATCTGGTATCACTGATGTAGCCAAATTGTCAGTTTCTTTCTAATTCATTTTTAAACATACTTTTATTTCTCAAATTGTAGGCATTTACAGAGCAATAACCACCCACCAATGGCACCAGTACCTCCAATGGGATATGTCTCTGGAGCGTTTATCTCAGAGTTGGAGAAGGATCTTCATGATCGTGGAGACTATGATAATGAAGATGAAATAAGCAGGCCCCTCAGAGGTCTGGAACATACTCCAGGTTCTAGTATGGATAATCTGGACAGTTCTGCTACAGGTATTCATTGTTACGTTTTATGTAGATAATTTTTGCTTAAATTAGAAAAGTTGTACAGGAAAACAACACAATGAGAAGTTCCTTTCAACTGAATCTGTATCACATACTTGATGAATTCGGCCAGTGTTACAGTTTTCATTCATTCTTGGCAGCTTTTGCATGCAATGTCATTGAACACTGGGTCTATGCAAACATTCTGCATAAATATGTGTACACAGAGTAACATGATAGAGATAAACAATATGCAAACTTTGTATTAGAAATGATCCTTCAGAAGCCTGACATTTCAATATTGGGGTGTTTTTTTGCAAGCTAAATCAGACCTTTGTGCAAATAGCTAAATACAAAGTTTTATACATGCATAATGTGCCTCCAAAACATTTGTAATTATATCTTGTGAGTCATACATTCCTGCCACATTGCACAGTCAGGCAAGTGATACTACCATTTTATTATATTGCCTTGTAAATTCCTATGATCACCATGACATTCCTTCATAATACCCCTAAGTATGGTCTAACGGGCATGCAGGGGACACAGGAAGCTGCAAAGTTGAAACAGGAAATTGTTGTATGTCTTGCATGGCTGTTCAGGGTGGATGGCAGGGGCAGGTAAAGCACAAAACTGGCTAAACAGTATTACAAATATTTAAACAGGTAAAAGTAATTTACATTTAAGCTCTGCTTTTTGGTCAAAGGTCAGCTTCAAATCTCTATTTGACTTTTTATATCAACAGACACCATTGTTAAAAGACATGTCCCAGAACCTTTTATTTCCAGTTAATTGCAGTGATCATGACAACACCAAATGGTGGTGTCAGGATTCCCTGATGTATTTTATCCAATGCTATTAGTGCAACACCTTTGCTATTGTGCCTTGTGAGAAGGGGTAGAGATATAAACCAACAAAGGGTAAATTGCTGGTTGAGACTCAAAGAGTTATGATAAGCCTGTGGAAGATTCAACCTCCTGCTGCCTTGTAAGTGTATCTAAAGCCAAAACTGAACTTTGCTTTGACCTGTGACTGTGTTTATGAGACTGGAAGTAAAGGTATTTCTCCTTCATGGGACACAGCAAAAAAAATGTTTGCCTTAGATATACTCAAACAGAACAACAAAGGTAATAACTTTTATTTAAAAAGTTGATTATTTCACTTCCCTGTTTTACAATGTGGCAGCTTTTATTTGCCTGTTTATCTGGTCCTTTTTCTGTTCACAGAATGTGTTTATTACATATGCCACCATGCAGATATTCGCTATCATTCTAGTTCACGGACTTCTTATTATGCATTCATTTGAAACATCAAGTTAAAGTTGGTTTTTGAAAATATGTTTGATTTGCTACAAAAAGACAAGACTCTTCATGCATTTTAAACAACGTTAAGACATGAAAGTAGGCTTTCATCAACAGATCATTCTACTGGGGGGAGCAATCCTATGACATGCAGGGAGAAAAACTTCCAACAGACAGACTTATAAATAGTTTTCCTCTTTAATTAGGAACTAATGTTATTCTCTTTCTTAAAATGATCAGACAGAGGCAATGTCAGCCTGTACATTAAGCGTGCCATTTTATGCAATATTCACATATTCTTTGGGGCAGATTTAGGAAAAGCTGACTAAAATGTAATTATGTATTTTAAAGATGCCGCAAATTCAGTGATATCTGTCTGAATAAATGAATTATAATGTCCGATCCCATATAAACTGACACAATTCTAGATCTGGCCATAGAAAGTAAACGGAGACTGGGCATTAGATCACTGTCCAATAAAGTTTACAGCTCCCAGATAGCACAGAGATACGCAAGTGTGGCATCTCATAAGAGCTTGCTGTGGTATAATGTGTGCTGTGCCTCATATTTATCTTGATTGTTGCCCAATTCTGGGGGGTTTCAGCAGGAGTATATGTCAATAAACTAATATACCTGGTGCCATTGTAAAAAAAAATCATAGTTAGGATATTATTGTAGAAGGAGGGACATTATTGGTACATTCTGGTGCTTCCTGGAAAGATGCCACAGTTATTTTAGTGTGGATTAGAAGTAAATGATGCACCGCAGTCAGGATAGTATGGTATGGAAGGGAGGCCACTTCTGAAGCAAGGGACTACTGTTGAGTAGTCCACAGATTAGACATATGGAGTAGTCTGCAGAGGACCAGTGTGTTGCAGAACATTCTGTAACTGAGGCAATATGGTATGTAGTGATCCTCAACTGAGATAATGTGTAGAGACTAGTTCACAAATGAACCAATATGGTGTTCAGTAATTCTCACAGCAGTAGTGTTTTGTGAAATGATACATGGCTGAGGTGATATTGTGTGGATTGATTCACAGCTGGGGGAATGTGGTATGGATTATTCCACAGTCAAATATTTCAAATTCTGTTCTGTTAAAAAAAAAAGTGCTGTGCCTAGCATGAAACATGTCAGCATAGAACATGTTCTTGTTGGCTATTAGAATTAGGGAGGGATAGTTTTTGCATTGTGGGCGGCAGTCCTGTTGTTCATACAATTAACAGCTAGGGAAATATAGTGTGGCAGTGGCAGTACAGTATAGATCAGCTATTAGTAGCTGAAATGTGGGATTTAGTAGACCATGGCAGAAACAGTGAGCATTTGATACTGCGCCATTATAGAGTCCCACAACAGACCAGCAAGAATGCATGAAAAACTGGTATCCCTGTTTCCCCACAGATATGTGTTCTTCATAAGTTATCTCCTAAGTTCACTCAAAGGTTTTTTTTTTCAAGCACTAAATATGCCAATGACCCATGCAGCCCAATACAAGCTAAACTGTGTTCTTTAACAACTGTTTCTGAAGAGTATGAGATTGCAGGGATGGCAGTTTACATACATGACTATAAATAGAATTCTCCAGCCCCCCACCCCACCCCACAATCTCCATACACTATTCACAGCCCAAGTTTTTTTCATTCTCATTCACATTCCTGTTTCTTCTGCTGATGGGCTTATAGGGATACCAATTTCCTGTTGCAGTGTTCCTGTTTGCATGCATGATTCAGAGCCTGACTCTTCATACACTATAGCTTGTGACCAAAACAATATGCATCCGTAACCACGAACAACACTTCCAAGCAGAACCCTGCTCTCTAACACACAGTTTTATTTTTTTTCCCCAAGAAGGATTTGGTATCACACTGACATGTCAGGTTTTCATTTCCTGTCTTCAGGGTTTTATTTGGTGATGCTCATTTTCCCGGCAGCAGGTAAATAGCAGGAACAGTGTTGACTACAAAGAACATGGGTGTGCTTTCCTTCCAATAGATTTTCTCTTAAGATTAATGTTAGAGAAGAAGACACATGAGTGATTTACCGCCCAGAACCTACACTCTACTTTCCCATACATATTTGTAGGAAATGTGTTATCTTCTCACTGCAGGTCACAGAACACATTTCGACTTCTACTGAAAATGCATGTTTCTTACATTCTCTGTCAAACTGACTCTGTCACCAGGTATAACACCTATGTGATTAAGTGCCGATGGAAGCAGCCTTCCCTGACCCATGCTGCATACTAGTTCCAGGGTAGTGGCTTAATGAAAATATTTAGCTTTTCTGCCCCAGAAGGTACAAGGCTCATAAATCAGGGATTGGATGCTTCCATCAATGTCTGATCACACATTTGTTGGGCTACTGAGACCCTCTTTAAATTAAGCATAAAAAGGCAGATTTTACACTATTGAGTGTTCACTTCCCCGTGAGGTTCAGGGGAATTAAAAGGAAAAAAAATATTTCCCTAAAGCTGACTGGGTATTTGAAATGAATACATAATAGGGTGAGAACTAATCCATTGCAAAGTGTTCCATTTGACATTTCAAATAGGCAAGCTTTAAAGAAAGTTTCATGAACAATGATCCATAGTTTTTCCTCTTCCTTTATAACATGAATAGCAGTCAGGGCACTATTTTAAAGTTTCACTGCAGCATAAACACTGGCTCCTGTAAAATTCACAGCATAAGCATGCTGTCTTGATAGTATGTTGAATGCTTTTTAAATTAAATTGTCCAATAGAAAAAAAGCTGCTGTACGACCAGAAACTGACTCAAAAATCTGCTTTAAGCCATAAAGAGTAAAGTGAGCGTATTGCTAACTTCAATAAAATAAAATATCTGGTCACTATAATAATCATTTATTGCTAGAGATTCTTAATATTTTGCACTGCAAAACTGGCCTTTGTAATAGCAATGGGAGATTTCTGCCATTGCTTAATGAAAGTTACTGTATATGGAACAGGGAAACTACTTCACATTACTATATATACATTTATTAAAATAATGTTTCATTTTTAAATGGAGTTTGGTGGGCTAAATAAACCACCAAAAGAGTTTCTTTTTCTTGGGAATCCATTGGCAAGATATCATCCATGGCCCTTAAAAAGCCAAAATACAGCATTTTACATTTTTTTCGGTGGATATTCATAAATCCAAAAGAGAAGAACAAGCTATGATAAAACCAGAACAGCATATCATGCTGCCTCTGG
This sequence comes from Glandirana rugosa, assembly GCA_018402905.1. NCBI lineage: Eukaryota > Metazoa > Chordata > Amphibia > Anura > Ranidae > Glandirana > Glandirana rugosa. The sequence continues at coordinate 148,511 of BLSH010001383.1, read as the reverse complement.
CCAATTTTGCACAATATTTAGTAAAGTGACAACTTTAAAATTCAGACACAAGTGTGTGACATCCTTGTAAAGGGCTCAGCAGAGGACTGAAGTCAGGAACAATAAAGAATATTTCTTGCCACATGGAGCTTGTAGACATAGGAACCCAGAGGGTAACCCACCGGTGTCCATAAAATACTGAAATATCAGTCCTGATGGGTAGACCAGATTGTAGATGTAACCATTTTATTATACAGTCAGTTAAGATGATTGATGCTTAAGGGGAATGTTAGTTTGAGTATTTAACATAAGCCCTGAAAAGAAAAGGTCAGCATATTGGAATCTCATAAAAACGATAATGCAACAATTAGGCCCTTTCTGTAACACAGACTTTTTGCGCAGTGTATGCAGCAGTACAAATTCATAGATTAAATATGAAATTAGCATAAGACATGTAAATTAATTGATGGCCAACCATAAATTAATTTCATTGCTGATAATGTAGTAACAAAATGAGTGGCGAGAGTCACAGATAGTGCCACATCCCTACTGCAAATACAAACAAGAGAGTACCCCTGGTAGTGGGACTTTAAAGGCACTGGCACAATACATTATATACAAATATAACAAAATTTATTGATACATGAACTAGAAGATATCATTAAAATCTATCGGCATGAAAATGTAACTCATTCACACATGGATCATAGGTGATACAAGAACATTACAGAAACGCCTCAATCGGACATTACATGTTTCGGAACTCCTCCTTCTTCATTGGGATTATCAGAGGAAGTTAATGTATAAATGTTCCATAGTGTACTGTTTCATGCCAGAGTTAAAAACAAAGCAGTCATGGCAGCCCATATGGTCTCCATCCCGCGACCCCCAAGGACCTCACAGTATGCCAGCGATATGTTGGCTGCGTAATCACAGGAGTAAGTATTTTCTCACTGGTGTGTATACAACTTACTTAGGGAACAGGTAGCAAAATATCCATTGAGAAGAGAATGGATGTGGAGCGGTTCTGCCAAGACAATTGAGAGCAACCGGGGATAGACCTGTGATAGAAAGGTTGTCTCTTGCTTAGGCTGGAGTTAGGTGCGGTATTGCAGTATAGAATCTTAATAATCGTCACACATGAGACGCAGTGCACATGGTGCAGGTCAGTTGAGTGCACACTCAGCTAAATATTATCTCCCACTTGTAGATTATTTCAGGATATATTTTCATATAATTATGTGTCCACAAGTCTAAGCATCCATGTTGAAAATGCATATTTTGTTGATATTCTCAGAGTAAAAATGTAATACTAAATTTTCAGACAGTAAACATTTACTTTTTTCATATTAACAAAAAAGTATTGATTTATAGCAAAGTATTGCATGCTTCCTCTCCCCACCACTGTGGTTAAACTATTAAAGCTCTACCTCCCACAGTACATCAATGGGTGCCTGAGCAGCCAATCACCAGACTCAAGACCCATCCTCTGTTGCCACGGGGAGCACTTTTAAGTGTGTGTAAGTCAGGGCTTATTGTGTCTACAGTGTACAAATACTGGAACTACAATAAGCATCAAGCCGTTTGAAGGCCCTTTAATGACCCTAATACCAAAACCAACTGGTCAGTTATCTTCAAAATAGCAATGTGTAATCTGTGCAAGTATTCTTACTGCAAGTATCTCCCTAAGCTATTGTTCAGTTTTGTTGTGATGCCTTTAAACTACCTTGTCATGATAAAAATGGGACCTGCCAATAATAATCTCTTTCTAAAAATTCTTGTTGACTGGCTGCTGATTCATTTGTTTTATTGTCACTGTTCCCTGCTAATCTGACTGTCTTTATGAAATGGAAGTTTAGGGTCAGATTTTTAATCCGCAATCAAAATGAGTTTAATTATATTTCTTAAAATCCATGATTATCCAATTGTATAAGATCAGGAAGGACGGAAGACCTTTTCTGTACAATTGTTGGAGTCAGTGACCTATAGGGGCTGACCTATTGAAGACAAATATACTATTAACATTGCAAGGGAAGCTTCACTTTGCAATGGAGTGAAGTTCTCTTGACTTCCATCATCCAATCATGTGCAAGCAAAAATGTTGTTTTTTTTTTCCTTTCCTTGAACAATCAGTCCCATAAAAGGTTTCCTTTACTAGGATGAAGCCTGTCCTGTCCCATAGACTAAATACAGAACTTCAACACAAACTGGGATGGTTCCCTTTCAATGGCAAACTATTAATTTGAATCTATCAATAAGAATATTATTAACCTCTTACCGCCCGCCCGCCATCGTTGTACGTCGGTACTTTGACATGGAATACCGTTGTTATGGTATCAGATAGCTACCATAACCCCGGTATTTTCTGAAATGGTGGACGGTCGGCTTTCCGATAAAAGTGGTCTCTGCAAGATCACTTTAATCAGGGCGGGAGAGGGTGCCCCCTCTGCCACTTTCCGGTCATCTCTGCAGCTTACAGTCAGTAGCAGCGGAGATGATCAGGTCAGCTCCCCTCACTGCCTAGATGTTGACCGAGGGTAGGTGGCCCCCAATTGACTCCATGGCATTGAAGGGCGGAAGCGACGTCAAACGTCACTCCATGGCATTGAAGGGCCAAACGTCACTTCCGCTCAATGCTCTTAAGGAGACAATTTTTTTTTTCAAGTGTCATTTTTTTCTTTTTTTTGCATTCTAGTGTAAATATATGATCTGAGAGATTTTTGACCCCAGATCTTATATTTAAGAGGTCCTGTCATGCTTTTTTTTCATGTTTACATTCTTTGTAATAGAAATAAAAGTGACCCATTTTTTTTAAAAAGCACAGTGTAAAAATAAAAAATCACAAGTGAAATAAATAAGAAAACATTTTTTTAAAGTGCCCGTCCCGCCGAGCTTGCACGCAGAAGCGAACGCATACGTAAGTCCCGCCTGCATATAAAACGGTGTTCAAACCTAGTACTAGACTTCCTCTGAAACTCAAAACTGGTAACCTGTAGAAATCTTTATACTTCGCCGATGGAGATTTTTAAGTGCCAAGTTTGTCACCAATCCACGAGCGGGCGCAAATTTGAAGCAAGACATTTTGGGTATCAATTTACTTGGCGTAACATTATCTTTCACAATATAGAAAAAAGATTGGGCTAACTTTACTGTTGTCTTATTTTTTTAATTCAAAAAAAGTGATTCTTTTCCAAAAAAATTGTGCTTTTAAGACCGCTATGCAAATACGGTGTGACATAAAGTATTGCAACAACCGCCATTTTATTCACTAGGGTGTTATAAAAAAAAAAATATATATATATATATATAATGTTTGGGGGTTCTAAGTAATTTTCTAGCAAAAAAAAATAATTTAAACACCAAATCTCGGAAAGAGGCTCTGTCCTTAAGTGGGTAAGGATAACATAGGATACTGATATCTGTTTTGGCTAGGATAGAGAATGTACTGAAAAGGTTGTGTAACTGATATTGTTAATATTTAAAAAAAAAATATATATATATATTTATATATATATATATTTACATGTTCTTTTTTTCTTGACATTGAAATATGCTCAGCAGGTATACCTATGTAGAACTCACTAGACCCCTGCCTTTATTTTTAGGTTCTATGGTAAATGGATGGGGGTCTGCATCTGATGAGGATCGAATCTTTTCTAGTAGATCTAGTGTAGTTAGCTCTTCTGATGACTCAATATTTACGAGCGGCAACTTTGCACAGTCACTGGTTGCAGCAGCAGATAAAGCTGGTTTTACACTCAATGGAACCAGCCTGTCCAGAGCAGGTTGGTAGCTTCAATCTGGTGCCTCTGGCATGAGGGATGGCTTTGCTCTTCTCAAGCTTTCTTTCCTTTCCATGTAAGCGCGTCATGTGTTTAGCCTAACCTAACTTGCATGGCATTTGGTGGATGGAATCTTACATCTTGCGCAGTCATGTTTTCCCGGGTGCTCATGAACAATTGATTCTTTATATCTGGATGTATTTAACTTACAACACTTTCATCACTGTCATTGATTTCTTAATTAATTTTTGCTTAATGAATTATACAATGCTTCTCTTATTTTTGCATATAATATATTATGTATATAAATATCAATGTATAGGAAATATTAAAAATAGTAGTTAGGTATTTTTCCCTGTGTTTTCAACCAAAGATACACAATTTTTTAAAGCAAACATATTTTTTTCATTAAAGGCTGTACAGTTGAAACATAGATAAAAAGTAGACATGGGTTTCTGCACTTATTTTAGGCTCACAGGAATCATAGTTTACCCACTATGCATAAAATCCAATGGTTAGAAAAGAAAAAAATACTTTAAAACTAGTCATGAGTATTTTATAACAGTATCTGACTCATGTTTAAAAAAACATATATACATTTATAAATATACTACATTCTCCTTTGATGACCTGCTAAATTTTGAAAAAGCACAGCAACTAAACCTCACACGTGATTAACTGATTGTTACCAAGCGTCTTTATTTTTAATTTTTTTTTCTATTTTTAGTTAAAGTCAGGCAGGGCTGATTACAAACAAACAACGGGCTTTGTTTGTACATTGCCCTTCCATGTGCACCTTGCTGCAAAAGCCAGTTATAAATTGGGGTGGTTTTGTAAGGCAGGGCTGATTAACCCTTTTTTTTTCCTCATCCCCCTGAAGAATCCCTGGGAGAGTGCAGGGCATAGATGAGTGTTATAATGCATCCTCTTGTAGAACTTCAAAATTAAAATATGTGAGGCTGTTGCACCTAGAAGCCTGACTTTCTGCCTGTTTTGGGGGTGGCCGCTCCAGGGTCCAAGGAAATATTTTTTGCAGGGCAAATATTTGATGATTTGGATGGTACATTAATCTATAGCAACCAAAAAGATTTCCAATTTACTGATCCCAGATTGTAAGTGAAAGTATACATTATAATGTGTTGCTATGGGCTACTTCATATTGCTCTTGAGAAAATCCCAGTGACCTTTATTTAATAACACAGTGAGCAAGATACAAAGTACAGTAACCCACTACAAATCATCTAAAATCTACCATTTTGGCCAAGAGATGTGAGCTGAAATCTGTTTTCTGCTGCTAACTACTCCTAATGAACCTAACATATATATTAAAGTGTTGCATCTTGTAACCCTGGGAAGTTCAGAGCAATTCCAATACATATACTGTAGATGTTTTCTCCTTTAAAGTATAGCTTGATGCTGCTTTACAGTTCTGTGCAAGTATTAGATGTTGCTTGAACCAGACATCATTTAATGCACCTGTGGATTACACTGCACTATAATATCCCATTGCTCAAATGCCCACAGCTTTTTCTGACTAATTGTAGCACCACCAAAGAGAAATCTAAAATATGTTGACAAATGATACAGAGTTGCTCATACTGAGATACATATCTTTGGGAAGTCAGTGTATATCCACTAACTTGTTTATGAATATTTGAAGTAAGGTTTGTAGGAGTTTTCAAATCCAGCACAGCATCTGCTCTACTGGCTAAGGGTCTGTGTCAATGGTCACTTTAAATGGTTTTGCATTCACATACAAGCCTATGCTTATGCAAAGCCTGCTTAAAGCAGGTCAAATACAGGTCAGAAGGATTTCAAATGCTGGTCGAATGCATCTGTCAATGAATTCTGAATGATCTCAACAAAATGCCCCAAACCAATGGCATTGACACAGGCCAAAAGCCTGTTGACACAGACCCTTAATCTGTTTGTATACATTTATTTAAGAGCAGTATGGGTATGCCAAAGAGAAACCTCAGAAAAGATACAAAAGTGTGGGTCACATTTCTTTGTTATTTTCTTTTTTAGGCAAAATGCAGTCTTTTTCTCAAAAGCCCAGACCAGCCAGCCCATTCTCTTCAGAGAGTAATTCTTCCTCCATGAATCCTAGCCAAAGGCCACGGCCTACTAAAAAACACAAGGGAGGCCGCATTGACCAGCCATCCTCTCTTCGCAGGGAAGGAATTGGAGATGGTAAGCTAATCTGCATCATTTAGCTTTTCAGGGTTTCAAAATAAACCTCCAGAAGACCGAGAACTCAATGTGTATGGACTGTCCCATTTAAAGTATTTTAAAGTGGGTATGGCTTAATGTAGAGTTGATGAAGGGTGACAGCACTGAAACATCATGCTACACTCATTATATAACACTATAATGTATAAGATACTGTCTTTCAAGGTAAACTAAATTGGATTGAAAACTCTTAACTAAAACTTTATGGAAATATAAGAGAGACATCTTCAGTTTTTATGTATTTGTCAAATACATTTTTGTGATCTACTATACTATATGGAAAAATATGGTAATAGCTCAAGAGAGTACTTTATTGCTTTTAAGGTAGGTCACAAATGTTGCAATGCAATGTTTTGGAACTCTGTAGGGATCCTAAATAATGCTATTGTGACAGACCAGAGTCTGTGTTAAAATATTGCATTGTACTATTTGTGACCTACTGTATTTATTATAGAATAAAGTACTCTTTTGGTTTATTAAAACACCCACAAACATTTGAGGTCTGATCCGGTATGGTGTGCTGCATGGCTATTTCTTAATGTTCTACTGTTCACATTTGATACACGTTTTTATACATAAAAGTTTCCACAAGTATGCTCTTGTAAGCTTATACTCATGATCTCGGAAATGTATATATTGAAAACTTAAAATGTAAAACTCCTGCTTAAGACACATACACTGCATAAATTAATCATAAAAGCCTTTTCTGTGCTCTTCTCAAAAATTTGGTTTCACATGACTACTACAGCCTGACTTTGCTTTACTTCGTGGCTAGGGTCCACTAACCTGTCGAATGAGTACAACTGATCCCTGAGGCAGTCTTATCAGACAATGGATTGGCAGAGCTAATGCCAATATGTTAGGAAAAGTTAGATCACAGTAACAAAGGGAACCTGAATGAGAGAGCAGATGAAACTAATAAAGGTACTAGCAAGAATATTGTAGTATCTACTCTTTTGAATTTCACTTTAAAACATTTAATGTGATTTGTTTTAATCTTTTTGAAGCAATGGACACCTATCCAAGGTGTTCTGTCTTCACATTATGTGACCCAAACATTTTAACAATCTGGGATTATTTATTTGAGTAATGATGGATATGTGCCTCTTAAACTCTCAGAACTTTTATCCAGCATCACATCTATATTTTTTTGTCATTAAAGCCATCTCTGTTGCTTTCCTTTTCAGATCTGCCACCACCACCAGAACCTCCACCTTGCCAGAGCTTAAGACAGCAACTGCCCAATCAACGTCCACCAGAGAGGAAAGGCAGTTCCCTCGAGAGGCACACGTCAAACATGGACGACGCAAAGACTTCTCTGGAACGGCATGGCAGAACTTCCTTAGAACGGCAGCGACAAACACAGGAATGGCTTGGCTCCACAGACCGGCAAAATAAACAGACATTTGGGTCAGGTAAAATAACATTAGTGAATTTTGGCAGCTGATATAATATAATTGGATACATTTTAAATAGTAGTTATAGCATGTAACTACCTTGAAACATTTTAATAACGGAAAACAGGGTAAAAGATTTCATCCCCATTGAGAGTTAGTTAAGCTGTTTTGTTTTCACTGGGATTGCATGTGTGAAGTCGTGAAATAGGTGAACTATACAAATGCTCCCAAAAGATCATAATAACACAGTGACCTGTCAATCAATGAGCCCATATCATGTTATGCTTGCCAGTGGTAGTGCTACTCTGAAACAGATATACTGAAAGCAAAAGAGAGAGAGGTGAGATTGTAGTAAGCTGTTGATTCTGATTGGTGATGCAGCAGTAATGCTAGGGAAGACTAGAATAAAACACTTATTTGTTTTTTTTTCTGTTTTCTACTGGAAAGATTTCCCTTCACTTGCTGTTCCAAAGATGCTGAAGGAAGTGAGAGGAAATCTCTAAAAAGTGAGGGGAATTTCGATTTTAGACAGTAGTCGCCACAACAGCCCTCTTAGAAGATTTACCTTGAAATCTAGTTCTGGTAACAAGTGTCAACTTGTGGATTTACCATCACTTCCTGTTTTGATGGACAGGAAAATAATAGAGCCTGTATCTATCATAGACAACAATGAGAACTTGTTAGAATCCTTTCTTAATCTATCTAAAACTAAAAAAGGAAAATAAAAGGTTTACTAAAATAACATACAATAATATCAGTTGAGAAGTTACTTTAACATGCCATGAAAATGAAAGGTCCACCTTACTGACAGCCTCTCAATCCCTAAATCAAAACGCCTGAAAGAAAATCCTTAAAATGTTTACGAAAATATTTACCTCAGCTATGGCTTCTTTTGCATCTAGGAGGTGCTTTACCGCTGACTAATCCTGGGAAAGCATGGCTCTCAAAATTCCCAAGAATCCAGTTTTCCTGGGTGGCAGTGGTGAGGCATGATGGTATCACACATGCCTCTCAGAAGCTGGGGATGTTGTATGTATTTGTTTAAAATATGTAATCTTTTAAGGTCTTTTTTTTACTTTTTTATGTTTCTAACCCGGTATTGCAGCTTAAAGGCTAAGTTCACCTTTTCAGACAGAATTTTTCTTTTCATAATAAATAAAAGCCTTTTCTAATGTTTTTTTTTCACCTAAGACATACTAATGTGCTTGTCTCTCGGTTACTTAGTCCATGGCAGCTTTGAATTGACATCTCTCTGTTCAAAATTAAATAAATTGCATTTTAGCTCCTCACTTCCTGTATCATCATGTGGCCATCTAAAAACTTTTATATCCCACCATCCACTGCCTTACTGCATCACTTCCTTCTAACAGTTTTCATGTCCCAAAGGATGAATGGAGGAGTTTCTATAGGAGAATCTGGAGGCTGTGGTCATGCCTCCTAGAATATAGAGCAGCATTTTTTTCTGCAACAGAGGAATATTAAGGCTGGGTTCACACTATTGCCACATGCGGCTCACAGCAGGGGTCTGGTGCATCTCCATTCACCATTTCAGGTCCGATTTCAGCCCGAATTTTGGGCTGAATTTTTTTTTTCTTTATATATTTTATTGAGTTTTGACAAATACAAAATTGCAGTGAACATAATGTTAGACTAGATAATTCAGAAGGGGGGAGGGGGGAGGATAGGGAGAGGGAAACAGGGTAGGGGTGAAGGGGGGGAAACAAGGGGGGGTGGCAGACAACAGTATCGGGGGGGAGGGGGGAGGGGAAAGGAGGGGGGGAGGGGAAAGGAGGGGGGAGGGGAAAGGACAGCCACTCTTTCAGCGTGGGTAGGTTATTCGGCAACACAAACAACAAATCCAACAAGGCCTGACAAAGCCAGACTAAGTAGACCTAGTAAGCAAACTTTTGGTCGGGATGACCCTCTAAACAGGAGGGTGACTTAGTCTAGCTAGGTAGTCCACAATTTTGAGCCAGTAGGTAGAAGTATAAACTACTCCAAACAAGAGTCTGGGAGGGAGGGGGAGACCCTCCGAAGGAGTCCCAGATCAAGTATGGTGCGGTGAGTTCTGTGATATGAAGAGGGTTTGAGTCCTGGTGTCATACTCAGAAGACCTAAAATGTAATGGTTTCAAGGGGGAAGGGAGGTCTCTTCGATTCAAGTTGTATCCATAGGCTCCTGGGGCGGTGTTTCACCACTAGAGTAACTTCTGTAGGGACCCCACTTTTTGCTGAAACTTGCTTGATTAGTTGAGTGTAGATTGAAGTCTAGACTTTCTTTGCGCATGAGATTATTTAGATCAGCTCTGACCAAGTCTAAGGTGGGGGGTGTAGGGGAAACCCATTGTTTCAGTATAGCTCTCCTGGTTGCCATGAAACACGTACTAAGCCATGCTCTGTGGGCTCTTAATGCGTGGCTGTTTCTGCCATAGAGAGGGGTGGAGATATCCTCCATATATCCAAAGAGCAGCAAGGCTGGGTTGTTGGTTGGGATAAGTCCCGTTATTTTATTGGCAAGAGCTTCTGCTTGCTCCCAGAGGATCTTGACCTGTGGGCAATCCCATAGCCTATGTTTCACTGAGGGTCTGTGGAGGTCGCACCAGGGGCAGCAGAAGGATTTTGGCAGGGCAGAGGAGGTTGCAAATGGGGCATAGGCTCTGTGGAGTATCTTTAACTGCTGTTCCCTCCAAAACTCATTGGTTATCTGCGTTTTTGTCGAGGTGTAGCCCAGTAAGGGAACGTTGCTCCCCCCCTGGAAGTCAAACTCCTTTGACCAGGCCAATCCAGGGCTTGTGTGTGGTGCGTCCGTTGCGCCAGAGGATAACGCCTTGTAGATGTCCGACACCTTGTATTGGCCCTTTTCGTGTCTATGAAGGATAGCTTGAATCTGTTGTGCCTCTCAGGGTGCAGAGAGATGGCAAAGCTTATTGCTTGTTGAGTATGAATAAAGTGCTGGTTGGGGAAATTGAATTGTGCCTTTAGGTCAGCAAAGGGTAGTGCCCTTCCAGTCTCATGGTTGAACAATTGCACCCATCTGGTGAGCCCATGGGAGGCCCAGGTGGAGAAAGCCGCGTAATGTTTGTAGAGGTTAAAAGACGGGTGACCCATGATGGGAAGGTGGCGGGAAACATTGGTTGGAAGATGTAGGGACTTCCTGGTTTCCCTCCAAGCTATAACAGTATCCCTTATCAAGAGATTTTGCTTGAGATGGGGTGGCAGGAGGTTAAATTTGCAGTGTAGGATCTCAGCTAGTCCAACTGGGCCCACCATTTTCGACTCCAAATCATAGTTTGAGTAATTGGACGTACCCGCCAGCCAATCCAAACCTACCCTCAAGAGGCATGCCAAATTGTATTTTCTGATATTTGGTAGGTTGGTTCCTCCAAACTGCTTGGGTTGATAGAGCTTTTTCATGCCTATACGGGGTTTTTGACCCTTCCAAAGGAAGGCCGCAAGGGTTTTCTGCAATGTTTGTATGTCCTTGTGCTTCAACAGCAAAGGAATGGTTTGGAGGGGGTATAAGAGTTTGGGAAAACTCATCATTTTATAAATATGACATCTACCCAGAAGCGATAAGGGTAGAGACTACCAGTGAGATAATTCGTTCACAATTTTTGTGATTAGGGGAGGGTAATTCAGCTGGTATATGGAGGCTGGGGATCTTCCGATCTTTATGCCTAGGTATGTGATGTGGCTTTTTGCTATTTGGAATACAGACTGCGACGCCCAGTGTGGCGTCCTCGATTGGAACAGGGGCAAGACCTCGCTTTTCCCGAAATTGATCCTAAGACCCGCGCATCGTCTGAACTGGGTGAAGATTTCCTGAATATGGGGGATATCTGATTGGGGGGACGAGGAGAAGATTAGAATATCGTCAGCGAAAAGTGCTGAACGGATCTCGTGGTCGCCAATCCTCACCCCATGTATATTGGAGTTGAACAGTATAAAGCGCGAAAGGGGCTCAATGGCTAGTTTGAATAAAAGAGGGGAGAGAGGGCATCCCTGGCGTGTACCTTTGTGCAGCATAATTTTGTTAGAGATTTGACTCGCAGCCACCACGTTCGCATATGGTGTTTTATACATGGCGCTAATTAGGTGCAAGAAAGGGCCGGATATACCCAACTTTTGAAGGACCAAGCCCAACCAGCGGAAGCTAATATTGTCAAATGCTTTTTCAGCATCAAGAGTGACAATAACAGAATCATTAGCTGCGCCTGCCCTGGCTGCCTCCAACACAGCCAAAACCTTGCGGATGTTGGAGGCCGCAGACCTCCCTGTGGTAAAGCCTGCTTGTGCGGGGTGTAGGAGTAGGGGCATGATTCGTGCTAATCTTTTGGCCATAATCTTGGAGAGCAGTTTAGAGTCCAGATTTAGTAGGGATATGGGCCTGTAGGAGCCCGGGTCTGAGGGGTCTTTGTCCCTTTTAGGGATTCATTTTATGTACACCTGGAACACCGAAGGTAAATACGGGCCCCCATCCAATATGCTCTGGTAAAGGGAGACAAGTGTTGGAGTAATCAAGTTTTTAGTTGTTTTGAAGAATTCTGTCGTATAACCGTCAGGTCCAGGGGCTTTGTCGGGGGACAGCGATGTGATGGCTAATTTGACTTCTTCTGGGGTTATAGGGGCGTTGAGGGCAGATAGATCATTTGGGTCGACTAATGGAAGATTAATTTTGTGGAGAAGCGATGCCGCCAATGGTTCATCTATGGGGTCTTCACTGTATAGGTTGGAATAAAATTCTTCCAGGATGGAGATAACATCCTTCGAGGTGTGTGTCAACGAGCCATCTGGTCATTTTAGGGACGTTATATGGGTGGGGGTGTAGGGACCTTTCCACTTACGTGCCATGAGTTTACCTGGTTTGTTACCGAATTTGTGATACTGTAGCTGGGAGCAAGAGTAGTAGTATAACTCGCGTGTCTCCGCCCACATATCGAAGTTTGCTTTTGCCTCAGTCCACCGTTTCCTGAGATTGGGGGAGTTTTGTTTATTCAGGGGGCTTTGTGCCTCTTGGAGAGCCGCACTTGCCCTCACATACTGCTGAGCAGTCCTTTTCTTGTGGGCTGCCGTGAACGCTATTGTATTACCCCTTAACACAGCCTTTGCGGTTTCCCAAAAAAGGATAGGATCGCCCGCATGAGCAGAATTTGTTTCTTGGAAGTCCTTTCAAGACTTACGGATAACCTCTAGCAGTTCAGTGTTCCCAGCCAGGTATGCTGGGAAACGCCACGCTCTGATGGGGTTTGGATGCTCTGAGTCAGCCATATGGAGGGACACTGGGGCATGATCTGAAATAGCAATGTCTAGTATTTGCGGAGCAGAGGTTAAAGGGAGCATGAGGGGGTTGCAAAACATATAGTCTATCCTCAATAGACTTTGGTGTGGCGGGGAAAAGAAGGTATATTCCCTCCCTATGGGGTTAGTCAGCCTCCATATATCAGTGAGTTGGGTGGCTTCCGCAAATTGCGAAAGGAGTGTCGGAGGGCCGGAGGCCCCAGGGCCCGGATTGGGTAGAGCGCGTGCTCTGTCCTCTTGAGTGTTCATAACTGAGTTGAAATCACCCCCTATTAACAGGGGTAAGTGGAGAAATGGGGCTACCTTGGCGGTCAAATTCTGGAAAAAGGCTTTGGGGGGGAGTTTGGAGCATAGATATTGCCCAGAATCACCTCTTTATTAGCAAATTTAATCCTAAGAAAAGACGTGCGCCCATCCCTATCTGTCTCCTCTGAGAGAATTTAGTGAGGTAAATTTTTGTGTATGAGAAAGATGACTCCTGCTTTGCCACTGGTGGAGGGCGACCCATAGACCTGACCCACCCAGAGCTTCTGGAGATGCAGAAAGTCATCAGAAGATAGATGGGTCTCCTGAAGCATAGCTATATCAGTACGTAAACGTTTTAGGTGGCGTAGTACCGCCATTCTTTTATGGGGAGACCTAAGCCCCTTGACGTTCCACGAGATGACTCTTATGGTGGTTCTATTGGAAGTATAGTTTTTCTAAGCGGTGACCTTGTATGGTTAAGATTTAGGTGGCATGACACCAGGGAACCCAATATGAGTATTGAGATGGGCGAATAATTAGTGCCTCTGAGGGCAGGACTTAGGGATACTGGCTGGGAGAGGGTGGCGGGACTGTCCTTCCACTTAATACATAAAATTAGGTACAACAGAAGATAGGAAAGGTAACATACCAAAAACCAGGCGTTGAACTTCTCTTTTTTCCACATGACATAACGCCTTACACTATATAGCGTTACCGGAGACCCACTTGGCTGATGGGCCACGAGCCTTGGTCAAAAGGGTGTCCCTCGGGAGACGAAATGGAGTTGTTGATCTGAAGGGCATCTGGGGTGGAGGCCGCCAGCCGAAAGACTAAGGAGCTCAGATAAGGCTATGCGGATGCCAGAACCTAGACCAAAGACCATAATAACATCAGTACCATTAGGATAAACATTATCATCTTGCAAGATCATGAGCTAATATGCAGATAGCTGCCTAAGATTGTACATGCTGGGGCCAACTTTGAGTATAAATTTCGGGAGGGGTGCATATATGTGCATCCTCAGGACTAATGGGCCCATTGATTACACCACCTTAAGGTGGCGAATGTCTCTGGAGCTAGGCTGTGGGTTGCTGTTTGGGCCTGTTGGAGTAGCGGGGCCTTTTTGGTGAATCTTTCCGCGGGCTGCATAGATCTCTGTTTCCAGGGGATGGGGTGGGATTGCCCACCTGCTGTGTTTCCATAGGGATATGTAGGTGAGACTGGAGGTAATTTTCGGCCTCCGCAGGGAGGGAAAAGGATTTTGCTTCTCCTGCTTGGTCAGTGAAGCGTAAGATGGCTGGATAAGATAGAGTGAATTTAATACCCTTCTGGAAGAGCGCTGAGCATATTGGCTGGAAGGCTTTGCGGCACTTCGACACCTCTTGCGAATAGTCTGCAAATATTAGAATTCTATGGCCCTCAATTTGCAGGGACTTTGCATTTCTAAATGACTTCAGAATAGCCACTCTATCTGCGTAGTTTAAGAAACGTGCGATCACTGGGCGAGGAGAGCGGCGATCGTTTGAGGGAGAGCCTAAGCGGTGCGTCCTCTCAATGGTGCAGCTCCCGGAGATGCCCAGGGCTTGGGGGATGTGGTTGGCGCATATATCTGCTAGTGCATTGCTGTTAACAGATTCAGTAAGGCCAATAAATCTTAAATTGTTCCTTCTGGTTCTATTCTCGAGGTCATCAAGCTTTTCCAAGATATATTGCTGAGTGTGCACTAGCTGTTGTTCAGTGGCTTGTGAGGATTGCACCTCGTCCTCTAGGTCTGATGTGCGGTGTTCTAGCTCCCCCATTCTTTTAGTGTGTTCTCCTATCTCCCTCCTAAGCTGCTCCATGCCTGCCTGTACTGCTCTCTCCACTGCCTCCACTATTGTGGGAGAGAGGAGCGCGGCCACAGTCTGTGCCAGCTTCGCAAATCGAGCCTCGGAAGCATCTAAGGGAAGGGCGGGCGAGGCAGAGAGAGGCACTGTGTTCGTAGCAGTGCTCTGACCATCCGCCATGTTGGCCGCGTGTGTGCCGGATCCAGGCAGATCGGCTCTGGCTGGCGCGCTGGCGGGAGCTCCGCCGTACAGTACAAACCGATCCATCTGCATCTTATCCGGGAGGCAGCAGGGGGGTGGGAGCAGTGCGGAGATCGCTCGTGGCGGGATTAGAGCCGGTTTTGTATGCCTGTGGGACCGAAGCTGCCGCTTCTCACTCCCTCGTCATGTGGTGCCGGAACCGGAAGTTGGGCTGAATTCAGACCTGAAAAGGATCAAAAGACGCACAGGACCCCTGTGCAAATTCACACCGGAGCCGCAGCAGAGATGTGTGAACCGGCTCCATAGAGAGCCAGTCACAATCTCCTGCTATGCAAATTGGATGCGGAGAAACCTGCATCCAATTCATATAGGTGTGAACCCAGCCTAAAGGTATATTGGTACATAGGGAAGCTGGAATTTAGAAAAAAAAGGTTAACTTAGCCTTAAAAAGAAAGAGCCATTGAAATCTCCAGAGTGAAGTAAACCATGCAGACGACAGAGATGAGTTGCTCTGAATCAGATTATAGGAAGACAGCTCATTCTTTTTTAGATCATGATCAGTTCATTTTGGGAAAATGGCTTACATGCTAGGTAGACAAATCCATTAAAACTGATTTCCAGTTCCTTCCAGGGTCATCGGCTGTATATCCTGACACTGGTAATCAGGTAAAATCTTAAATTAAAAGTGTAAGTAAAGCTTATCTCCACACCCCTAAGAATCCAGCAGTCTGCAGATCAGTGTTAAGCAGAAAGAACTAGCAAGCTTCTATACAAACTACAAATCTGATATATGTGAATGAAGGAACATTTCCCTTTACATGTGGCAGCCTGTTTCAGTGTTGAAAAGTGAACAGAAACCGTGGTGAAGTTGCATATAAACAACTGAATTCACTGTTGATAAATTCACATGTGCATTGTAATACAGATCCCCTTGTCTTTAATATCTGGCATGTAATCCACTAAAAGCATTCTGCCACATCATCAAGCAGCTTCAACATAAACCTAATTAAGGGATAATGGCAAGTTGACAATTATTCCCAGTTCTCTATTTTAAAGCAAATCTATAGTTCTGTTTTTTATTTTTTTTCTATAATTGCACATTTAGAGCCCCCCATATAATGTGCACTAACAGAGCTTGTGTTTAAATTAATGGGAATATTTTAAAGATCAGCGCTTTCTACAGTTTTAGCAAGAACAGCAATCAAGATAATTAGACAGGTGTGGAAGCTATTTCAGTACAGGAATGCCATCTCACATTTGGCTGCTAAATTATTTAGCACACAGCTTTAAAGGCATATTAAAAATAATGGTATTTTCTATATCTAGTAAGACAATTTGATGTAAGGGTCATTTGGTTTATGCTAGATATTTTTGGATTTTGGCATGGTCACTGATGGGTGCCATCACCCTCTTGCTATTTTATTCTTCACAAATTCCAGTGGTGAAGTGAGCACACAATCTAGAAATCCCCCCCAAAAAATGCATGATCCAGCTGTCTGTAATATTGACACTTAAAGGCTAACCACCTTTGTGTGAAAGTAACATTCACAGTAAAAATATTGTAAAGTTGTCACCAATGTAATTGCTTTCCTTAATGTGGTTCTAAAGTAAGAAGCTTTTCTGTGTGCAGCAGCTTCCCCCAGCCACCCTAATACTTACCTGAGCCCCATCTCGA
The DNA here is from genome assembly GCA_018402905.1 of Glandirana rugosa. Taxonomy (NCBI): domain Eukaryota; kingdom Metazoa; phylum Chordata; class Amphibia; order Anura; family Ranidae; genus Glandirana; species Glandirana rugosa. The sequence goes on along the minus strand of BLSH010001383.1, from coordinate 131,876 downwards.
TCCAGCGATTTTGCACAAAAGTCTCGGCTACCTGAGACTCTCTCTCCTCATTGGCTGAGATAGCAGCAGGGTAACCATTGGATCCCACTGCAGTCAATCAAAGTCAGTCAGCCAATGAAGAAAGAGAGGTGGGCAGGGCCAAGAAACAACTCTGTGTCTGAATGGACACACAGAGCAGTGGCTTGGCATGGGTGTCCCCATAGCAAGCTGCTTGCTGTGGGGGCACTCGGCAGGAAAGAGGGGCCAGGAGTCCAAGCGAGGGACACAAGAAGAGGAGGATCTGGGCTGCTATGATCAAAACCACTGCACAGGGCAGGTAAGTATAACATGTTTGTTATTTTTAAATAAAAAATAAACAAGACTTTAGTATCACTTTAATTTTGCCTATCTTTTTGTAATCTCTGATTATTTCTCCTCCAGCAGTTTCAGATTTTTTTATAATTTTGAAAGGTTTTTACAAGGCAGGAAGTGAAGGAAAATCTGCAAGAGACAAGGACAGCAATAAAAAGTGGACAGGGTATATGTCTTCCCTTACTCTGCTTTGTTTATTGTCTGTGTTACTATTGGCGAACTACCCACACTTGTCAGTAAGTGAGAGTAAATCACCATAATAGGACCCCAGATATCAGTAAAACTTGACAGAGGTTCTCTCTAACCCTACCTCTAAGCTAAAAAATGTGATATTTGATTGATTAGCTTTTTACTTGTGTTTTACTCCAGATGAAGTGCTCATGCCATATAGCAAGCCAAATTTCCCATCGCCTGGGGGTCACAGTTCATCTGGTACAACGTCTTCGAAAGATTCAACAGGACCAAGAAAAGGCGACATCATGAGGGGTCACCAGCGTAATGCCATTGATTTTCTGGATGTAGGATATTTGGGGCCAAACAGTCAAGGACAGTTTACAGGTGAATTATGTAAGTAATGAAGTCAGTAATTCAAATAGTATAAATCTAAAATACATGTAAAAGTGAGATGATATAATAGATCAGGACACAGACCAACAACGAAATGCAAAGGAGCCAATAGCAACCTGATCCCATCTTTATCAGTTTACAGCAGTCAGAGCAATGAAATATGTTTGCTGAATGATTGCTACAGTAACTGCTGCCCATTTCCTTCCAGTATCATGAACTTTTCTATAGATACAAAGATCAGTCAAGGAAAGCAACACTGAATTACTGCTATATATATTTATTGCTAAAAAATACACGGGGAAACTCATCAAAGCATGCAAAATAAATACTGGTAACAGTTTACACATTTATAGACAATGCAATTTAGCTAACTGGTGGATACTAACCATACTAAACCATTAGTCCCACATCCCTCTAAATCACTGGTTACATTTCTGCTACCTTACTGTACTGTATAAGTAAAGACTAGTTAGGTGTTTTGTTTAAGTCTAAAATATGTATGTGGATGCTATGTAGCTAATTGCCCCCAAATATATAAATTGTTTCCCTACAGCTGTCACATTTTTATATTATGATAATATTATGTTATCATGTATTTATTTAATGTGTTTTTCACCTAGCTAGAACTAATGTAAAAACATAATGAAGGAACAAAATGCCCCCTCAGCACTGGGAATATTGTCATTTTTCATCATGACTGCACCCTAATTATTTGCAACTGTATTATGTATGCTATAAAATATAAACTGCATTGAACGCCTCAATCCATCATTGTTTGGCAACATTGAGATACTGTACACACTAATATGAAATTGAATTAATCTGTTATTTAGAATAAAATTCAGCAAACACCATATAGCAGGAAAACCTTTCTGTTTTGATATAGAAGAAACGACGCATCATGCAATTATTAAAATTGGTTTGTGAATGATTTTAAAGCCCAACATAAGCTTATACATATGAATGGTTCAGCATTGGCTATAATACTCTACTCCTTTACTGAGCTGTCTGCTGCAATAATTCCATTTGACAATAGATGTCCTCAGTCTTCCAGGGTAGATGAAGCCCAACTAACTGAGGACTTCCTGTAAGTGCAGGAGGTCATTTACCCCCAACCTGCACTTACTTTATAATGACATCAACACTACTTTCTGTAACACTGAGAACTGCCCAATGCAGGAGAAGAGGTGAAGAGCATGAGTATTCTGCAAACCAACCTGATGACATCAGAAAAAGGTAAGTATTAAAAAAAAAAAAACGAATTGGAAAAAATATTGGCTAGGGGGGCATACTGAGAGTGGAGAAGGGCTGGGATTGTGTTATAAGCAAAAGCCACTAACTAAGGGATTTGATCCTACCTTTCAACACACAAGAATCCTGCAGAGATCATCCATAGCAGCCCCTTGCTGCCACAGAAGAGATAGACTTTTGAGTATGAACATTGCTGAGCAACATTACTAAATATTCTAAAGTTGCAGTGGAAGCCTCACCCACTTTTTATTGGGTATCAGCCATTCGTAGTATTGCAGAGGGTGCAGAGAAAGCTGCACCACCATGACTGTACATATTGAGTGTATTAAGGATATTCTATGTCTGTGCTACAAAATCTTTTGTCCAAACCACTCCTTAAAAAGAATCGCATCTACAACTCACAGTGTAATAGTGTCTGAATTAACATATTATACCGTATGTGAAAGTGGCTGTAGTTTTGTGGGAGCAGTTGTTACCTGTGCAAGAAGGCAAAGACTAAAAAAAAAATTGGCAAAATGTATACTGCTTTTTCACTCTAAAAACAAATTCTCAAAGGTAACACAGATAGCAATACAACTCTAACAAAGGCTTTAACTCCCACTCTCTTTAAACGTAAAAAAAATTTTGTTTAGATAGGCCTTAAAGCGACCAGGTCAACATGCCCATTTAATGGAGTCTCTTTAGTGATCTCTTCCCTGACTCAGTTATATTCATCGTCAAAGGCCTCTACCACCAATCCTTTCTTAGCAGCGACAATAAAATACCTGGTGTTTACAGGTAGGGATCAACTGGAACAAACTGATTTCCATTTGAACCCAGAATTTGGTTGTACTACTGGCCCAATGAGCTGTGACTGGGATATTCTCCTGCAGCTGCATGTATACAACGGGCTGGGGATGCTTCTGACATTATTGATCTAATACAAGGGAATCTCCTACAGTTCTTTGGGCTAGTGAAGATGTGATCAAGTGACATCTTCCCATGGGCTGGGACAAGCTGAGTTTGGACCAAGTTCAAATCCCAACCTAGCTCATCCCTTCTTCCAGTATGGGAAGCATGTGACCTCTTCCCATCATGCATTGCTTAGGCCTAGCAGCCAACCACTAGGCATTAACCCTCTCAAATGATAAAGGGGGAGATGTCATCACTTCCTGTAAGCTCTGACAGCAGCCTGACACTTGGTATTTTGTGGCAGCTGCTATGGAGCATATATCAAAGGTATGCAAATTAGTGCAAAAAGATAACCCTCAGTGACTTTAAGGCAGTTGCAAAGTTTAGAGCAAATTTAAATTTTAAAAGGGCCAAAGCCAGTTTATTTGTATACAAGCATAAAAAGGGCACACATCCACATAGAATAACAATGTAACACACACAAATCAAATCATATACAATGTAGCCTAACTTTAAGAAACACCCCACAAAGTGCTGCCTGCATTTAATGAGCCAGCTGGGAGGATCTCAAAGTGTCCTGGCATGTTTCGGAATAGAATCCTTATTTAGGGTATTTGGGGTACAAACAAACCTGTGTACAATGCAATAAGTGAAAATCAACACATAAAGAAAGCCAATATATATATATATATATATATATATATATATATTTTAAAAACAAACATGGTAAATATATATAAACAATTAAAAAATTAAAAACGTATTGGCTGTAAATGATACAAAAGCTATTGAAATTGGAGCTGCTATAGATGAAGGAGCTATGTCAAAGAATGGGTGCTAAAGAGGCTCTGGCAAGTTAATATGATTTTTAAAGGTAATTCATTTCCAAAGTATAGCTGAAATATTTTTCTTAAAAATGTACAGCATTCATGAAGATTTGAATAAAATAATACATTTTACAGGGCCAGTACAGCATATGTTGCAGTCATTTAACCACTTCCCACCCGGCCTATAGACAAATGACAGTGGGGCGGTGATTCAGTTATCCTGACCGGACATCATATGACGTCCGGCCGGATAACCTGCGATTGCACGCCCACAGGGGCGATCAGTGTGCGGTGTGTCAGTCTGACACACAGCATTACTGATCTCGGTAAAGAGCTTCCATCGGAAGCTCTGTTCCACGTGATAAGCCATGACCAATCACTGCTGGTCACAGTGTAAACAGGAAGAGCCATGTATCGGATTTTCCTCTGCAGACACAAGTAGAGGAGAGCCGATTGGTGGCTCTCCTGACAGGGGGGGTCTGTGCTGATTGTTTATCAGTGCAGCCCATCCGAGAATTACAACCCAGGAACAACAGGGAATTCCCATCCAGGGACCACCAGGGAAGCCCACCCTGACCACCAGGTAGCCCACCCAGGGACCATCAGGAAAGGGGCACAGTGCCCAACAGGGATGTCACTCAGTGCCCATCTTGGATGCCACCCAGAACAACCAGGGAATGCCTCAATAAAAGTGCCATCTATCATGGCCCACCAGCGCCACCTATCATTACCACCTATCAATGCCATCTATCAGTGTTCATCAGTGCAACCTATCAGTGCCCAGTGCCACCTATCAGTGCCGCCTACGAGTGCCCATTAGTGGCACCTATGATTGCCCATCAGTGCCGCTTATCAGTGTCACCTATTAGTGCCAGTCAGTGCTGCTTATCAGTGCCGCCTATTAGTGCTGCATATATTTGCCTCATCGTCAGTGCCCATCAGTGCCACCTCATCAGTGCCGCCTCATCGGTGCCAAACAGTACTGCCTCATCAGTCTAGCCTCATCAGTGTCCATCAGTGAAGGAGAAAACATACTTATTTGCAAAGTTTTGTGACAGAAACAAAGAAAAAATGTTTTTTTTTCAACATTTTTGGTCTTGTTTTATTTTTAGCGCAATAAAAAGCCCAGAGGTGATCAAATACCAGAAAAAGAAAGCTCTATTTGTTGGAAATAAAATATAAAAAATCTTGTTTGGGTACAGTGTAGCATGACCGCACAATTATTCAAAATACGAAAGGTGAAAATTGTTCTGGGTGGGAAGGGGGGTAAGTACCCGGTATTGAAGTGGTTAATAATTTCTTCTGTCTTCTTCTGCAGAGTACTGAGAAGCTATGATACAAGCTGCTGTATAGACCACTTGGTCTGGACTGATGAAAGTCAAGAGGAAACTCAAAAACAGTGCAATGGACTTTTTCATTATTTATGTACGATTGGAAGGACTGAAAATGCAATGTAAAGACACAAAAAAGTCACACATATCCACAGACAATTTACTTTTTTTCCTTCTCTTATATACACACCATCCACCTTAAATATTTCTTGCCAGAAACTACACAAAAGAGGAACAAGGAATCACCATCAAGGACAAAAAAAGCATTTTGGCTTTGAATCTAATTTTCTTTGATTGCATTCCTATGCAAGCTTGCCCTCTTTTGTTCATATTATTATTATTCTATTTGTCTGTCCTTATTGTTATATTGTACTATATTGTATGTGAATTAATAGGCTGTCGTGCCATATAAAAAACAAAAAGAAACAAAAAAATTTTTTTTTTGTGTAACATTCATGTTTAAATTTTTGCACTGCAATTTTTATTTGACGATAAGCACAAACCTTACTCCTTGTGACACGGAGAGATGAGACTGAATGTGAATGGAGTTTTCTGTAACTTAAAAGTGAACTGCATATTGGACACATGCACAGGTACCGAATCCCAATGGGACTATGTGAGAGGTATTATGGAGAAGATTAAAAAAAAATTCTGGCAAACAAAAGATTGGAACAGCAAGGATCTATAATAAGCAATATGTTTTTTTTCTTGCTTTGAATATGGTGAAACTCAATGTCATTGTTATATGAGAGTATGAATACATGTATTCACTTGTGGACCTGCATGTATGTACAATATATATTTATATATGCGCATATATTTTTGGATATGCACATATATAAGATACGCACATTTGTGTATATACATCTATATTATGACTAACATCTTTTCTGGTTAATGTTGACTTTTTTGGACTTTGAATATTGTCTGGGACAGAATTGGGAATAAACTGCCTGTGTACAGTAAGATTTTGATTGGTCTATTCCACAGGATCAACATGCATGTAATAGGTAGACCAATCATAATCTATTTAGTTAATTTCAGAAGGGTGCTTCTCCTATTACATGGCATCAGCCAATCAGAACCTTACTGGGCATCGTCAGCTTATAGGTAGGCTTTGTATCCAACTTTATGGTGTGAGCCTAACACACTTGATTCTCATCTGTTTCAAGCGCAAGTGGAGGTGTTGCACAGAGCAGCCATTTGAATTCCAGCTGTCCTTTTTCTACTATAAGTTAGAAAAAAAAATCTGACTGGTTGCTTTGTGCAACACTGTGGTTTTATATCTATCATTTTTCATATCTTATAATCTAAGCCCTCTGTGTAAATATATATAAATATATGAAAAGGATAGGGAAGTGAAAAAATCTCTGTCAATAGGGTACTTGTGTTTTTTTACATAAAGTAGCAAATCACTACTATTGGTGTTCAGGACATTAATAGCCAACCATCGTGGTAACTTGTAGGATTATACAGGAAAAACACCAAACTGCAAAGTGAAGTAACCTTTAGAAACCAATCAAAATATATTTTTTCTTAACATCAAGCTAAATGGGACCAACATCTAACAGAAGTAGTGCCCAACACCCCTTTCAATGTCAGTTTATACAACAATTGAACGAGTACCCTTTATTCCATAATACATGTGGCTATATTAAGGACAAGGTCTTCTAACTTGCCCAATTGTTAATACTCCTGAGAAGCCTTAGTAAAAGGCAGTGGCACCTTAATGAGATCCTTGCCAGATCACGCAGCCATAGTTCATGAATGTCATCTTATATCATTGGTTGACTGAAAATGATGCTGATTTTTTTTGGCTGCATTTAGCAAATATTAAAAAAAATGCATACAGAGTGAACTTTGGACACCACAGAGATTGTTGCTACATTGACTTCTTTTACAAGCACTCTAGTGTATAGGAGTTTCCTCCAAAACTCCAGTCTTATTTATCTAACAGGAAAATAGTATATAATAGAGGTCTTCTTACCTTAGGTCACAAATTAGAACCTCAAATCTAGTCATGTCATCAATCTTGCTGGGATACATTAAGAGTAACAGAAGGGTCGAAATACCTTTTTTTGGAGAAATTGATGCTCAAGGTTCCATCCTATTTTGACCACCTAAGCCTTGATGTTTGATCGTGTGATCTCTGTTAAAGGGGTGGATAAGAATTCACAATGGATTTGGCTGCCTTTTAGCTAGAATCATGTGACCAAATACTTTGGTGTTTGGGTATTTAAGTGGCACCGCAGAGAGCCCAAAGTAGCATTTCTCCAGGAACGGTAAGTATTTCAACCCTTCCATTACTCTTTTTGTAGCCATCCCAGCTAGATTGTTTCCAATACTTTAGTCAACATTTACTGTATAAACATTCCTTTTAAACACCTTGTTATATTGCTAACTTACATCTTGTAAGAGAAACAGCTTACACTCAGCATTATCCTGAATATGGACATTAGTCTCAGACTAAATTTTAACTATTGCAACATATGAAATCATACTCTCTGTCTGACTTCCTCAAATGACTATTCTCATTTGATCTCATTTTTTAAAATCTTAATTATTGAGACAAAGATTACATCAAAATAATCTGTGCTTCTTAAAGAAGATCTGTACACATTTTGAGTAACTATTTGAACACATGCTATTAAAAAATTATCTGATGTAACTTTTTGTAGATTCTCCCTTAAGAGGACTGCAATGTGTTGCTGTTCTGCTGAGATGAAACCATTCATAATACAGGTCACAGACAGAGCATATTGCTTTTCATCAGCCAGAGTAGATTTATGGACACTGAGAAAAGAAGATGAGTAAAGCACAAACACTGTGCAGCACCGGCAGGATGGAAGCACAACACATATATATAATGAGCAGATATGGCTGTCTTCATGTACACATTTAAACCGTTAATACAGATTCATGAGATTATTTCTTTTAAATTGATCCCTTTGATATATATATATATAGAAAAAAACTTTAAAACAGTTACAGATTCTAATTCTAGCTAGCGAGCTGCCTAGGTCTTTTCAAATTTAAATGTATGCTTATTTTTTATACAAGAAATGTGACATATAAAACTGTCTTCTGACTGCAAGCCACGTGGCATGCTACTTTCTGGCACTTGCCTTTTCTTGTCCAAAAGACATTTGGTCTCATTTTTTTTAGTTTTCTAAAATAGGAGCTCTCTCTATAAAGTAACCAATCAGATTCCAACTGTCTGGAATGTAGACAGTTCTTATTTCATACTCTGATAAAAGAGACCAAGCATGACCTTCTATAGGCAAGATATTACTATATTAAAAGACTGACATGTGAAATCAAATGGTCATATGAAATAAATCAGTTATGATGTGTAGTTACTTTTAGTTACAAGACCCCTACCCTACAATCACAAATGCTGATAAATTATCTGAGCTGAGCCACCTCAACATTTTAATATTCAAAATGAATAATATAATCTTAGTGCACCCAACTACAATCATATTGTTAGAATATATCCCAATTCTAAAAAGCACAGTAACAACCAACTGCATACTTAAAAAGCCAACTAATATGTAAATAAAAAATAAACATATATATTAAAAAAGCTGTAATCAAACTTTTTTCTTTTTCAATTTAATTGATATTATTTAAGTTCATTAAATGTAATAATTTTATTAAATTAAATTAATTTGTTACATTTGTAGCACACATTGTATATAGATTGTTATGCTACTCAAAATCACAAGCACAAAATAATTTTGTTCAAATGAAACCTGTGCTAAAAAGCATACATTAGCTCTCTTTATAAAATGCTATTTGCCTGGTTATCACCTTGCTGGCCCTTTGGCCTCAGTCCTTTCTGCTTGAGTAGCCCAGGACATGTATACAGATCAGGAGTTAACACATCACTGTCACTGTTATAACCAGAAAGCCAGATAATTAGCATTTACCGCTCAGGCCTCAAACAGACAGGATGTAAAAAATGCTGATTTTACAGGCGTTTGACTTTTTTTCCTGTCTCTAATTGCCCATCTTTTGTTAGCCTATGCCCATGCAAGCTCAGACTTTACAGAGTTTTAGAGGCAGGCGCGTTGAGAGGCAAAAAAAGAAAAGCCCCACCAGCATGTTCAGGAGAGGAGCATTTGGGTGGAAAAAATGCCAAACACCCATTAACATGGAAAACACCAGCAGTTTCGCACTGTTGCATGTTAATGCACTCTAATGGCCAGAATAAACGAATATTCTGGCCAATAGGATGCATTAATGCCAAATGCGTGAACAAGCATTAATGCACATGCAAAACATAGCTTTAGGCATCCTGTGTGCAAAAGACTTCCTGTGTGATGGGGCCTCATAACTTATGGGTTGAAGCTAAAGTATTTTTTTATTTTCTAGGAAAATAAGAGGCATTTCTGATTTCCAACTCTGTACCTTGTTTGTCACTGGTTTCTAAAGAATTGACAAGGCTTAAGCCTTGGTAGCCTACAAAATAAATTATAAGGTGGGGGCTTAATATAATAACAGAAGTAGCTTAAGTTGTGTTGTTTACCATAAAGTTGAGTGAATTGCAGCATATATACTATATATTTAGTCATTCGAATGTGTACTGATGACAGCCTTTGGTAAAGCAGGGTTGTGACTGTTTCCATAGACTGAACTCTCTTGGAAGCAGGAACCAGAAAAAGCTGTGTTGACTTATTAGTCATTTGGGTCTGGGGCAGATTTGGTAAATGGCAGGTAGGGCCAAAGGTGAGAGTAGTTTACACACTATACTCACATCCCGCCAGTCACCACTAAAATGTTTATCGGCATTGTCATCTATCTATATTAGGTGCCTGTAGAATGCTTTGTTATCATTTTGGAAAGACAAGGGGGGGTATTTACCTTTGTAAGGTGTATTTTTGTCATGTGTGTCCCATTGGGGAGATGTCCCTACATTTCCTGTCCATAGCCAAAAGAGGAAGTGGGAGAAAACCCCTCTAAAGTGAGAGTTTGGTTGTCACCAAGGTTACCAGAACTAGTGTTGGAAGATACCCCTACTGTTCCCACTTTGTTGATAATGGTAAACATGACAAATAAAGAGGGTGAATCTCCCTATGTGGGGCTATCCACTATATCTAAAACTATAAAAGAAAGTTTTGCCTTTAGTTATACTTTTGAAAACAATAACATAAGGTATAGATGTAAAAAAACATTTAGTATGTAGCAGATTATGCAGTCCTTTGTAGAGCAGACCAACCTCAAATTAAGCCAAAGCTTTACATAGCACCCACAGCACACTGCATATTATTCAATTTACTGTAGCTTCCACTTATGAAGTCCCTTAGTATGGTACTAATACATTTTGACTTTGTGTCCATGCAAGCACAGCCTTATGTATACCTCCAAGCTGTTTCTATTTGAGGTAGAACAGCACCCAATATTTACACCTTGAAAAATTTTGGCTTAATACAAAGTTAGGATTCAGGATGGATTAAGTGTGAACTAAAAAATACCAAACTTCAGCTGTAAAAGGCATATCTATGGAATGTGTGTCTATTTTTCTATTCTTATTTTTATTTTAAAAAACTAACTTAAAAAAAGAAATAGCATTTAAAAATGATCAAATGCTTCATCCAAATGATTATACATCATTTACACATCAAACAGTGTGAAATCGGTACTTTTTAAAATAAATGACACACGGGCATGTACTTTATTACACAGTCCACAGAAAAAATATTGCCTTAACTTGCTTAGGGCCCATGAAAGAGACCTGGCTTAATGTACTGTATACAAGAAACATGGTGGGCCAATGTATCAAGTTCTAAAAATACATTTTCTGTCATTAAAATTGGCTTTCAGGAAGTAATTTGAGACTTACATTTCCCAGTCTTGCTGTCAAGATATTTTACACCTATTGTGCGTGTAAAGTGTCAGTGAAAGATAGCCATACAGATTAGCTGGATCAATAAAAGGTTCAGGGAGGAGTCACGCTATGCACTTGTATTGTTATGATATATTAAACTGCAGGCTACAGGCTATAACTCACATTTTACAGGCGTGACACATCCTGGTTGAATTGAAGAAATGAAGTCTTCCATTTCTTTTTGTGTTTTTCCAAATGATACAATGTAAAAAAGGATGACTACAGTCCTACTTAGAGATCAAAGATTAAAAAAATACAGGTCTGACATGCATCAAACACAGTCAGTAACATTTACAGAAAGTATTTTTTAAAAAAGTCAGGAATTTCATCAGAACTAGGGATGAAGGGAGTGATTTTGGCAAAATTTGGCTAGAGCAGAAACTCTCAATTTTGCTCTTTGAGCATGTTAGGTGATTTAACACTTTATTTAAAAATGTGGGTTTATTTTTAGGGAGGTGTATTAAGGTTATTTTGTTTATTTCACTTAGTGTTCTATGTATTTGATTATTTTCCTTTCTTGTGTATTTGATTGTTATTTGTGTACTGTCATATTTTTTCTTATGTAGAAAAAAAATGTGAAATAACGAGGGGCCAAGAAGAGGTTACACATAGTTGGAAGGAGCTACCTTAAAGCGGAGTTCTGCCCTCGCAGCAAAAAATTAAAAATCAGCAGCTACATATACTGTAGCTGCTGACTTTTAATATTAGGACACTTACCTGTCCTGGAATTCAGTGATGTCAGCACCCCAGCCAATGTTTCCATCGGCTCGCGGGTGCTGCCACACCATTACCTGTAAGGGAAACTTCACAGCCATTTCTCTACTGTGCATGCGTGAAGCACGCTGCACTTTTTGAATGGCCCAGCAGCGGGCGAAGGAGGAGGGTGGTCGAACCTCTGAGTGATCTCTCCACGGAGGGTCAAAATCAGGTACCCGCTCCCCCCCCCCGGAAAGGTGCCAAATTGTACCCAGAGGGGGGGGGGGTCTGATAAGTGGAGCTTCCATTTTTAGGTGGAACTCTGCTTTAACCCTTAATAGCTATTTAAAGTCCATTTAACCCTAAAGAATCCCCGTAAGACATCTTAATTTTGCCTTTCCCATTGACACCAATGCATTTTGCTAAAATAGCAACATTTCACCATAATATTTGTGAAATGAAAATTCTCAGTTTAGCTCATCCTTAATCAGGACTAAAAAACTTTGAGACATTATGGGGAGGGACAACACTTGTATACACACAACAGAATAAAGCTGGCTATACACTAAGAACATTTCATTTGGTTCCTAATGAATCAGTCAAAATTTGTTCAGTGGGTGGCCCTGTAAGCTGCCTCCAGTGGACATTCCTTGTTTGAAAAACTGAGAGGGTGGAAAATTGTCAGCCAAGCAGTGCTTGCATTGAATTAGATGCAGGTGTTGTTCAGGTATGATGGCAGGGACTGGCTGTCAAAATGCAAAAGCTACAATGAGAGATTTGTCCATCCGTGCTGTGTAGCATGGATGGTGGAATATGTAAGATTTTTTCCATTCAGCCTATGGGTTGAACAGAAAACAATCTATGTGTTTGACCAGCTTTGCTTTCTGCAATCACATCTGCAGACCTGCTGTCCTCAGCTTTCTCCTGGTCCGCAAGGTAGACAGTTAGAGATGAGTGAAATGAAACATCTAAAACTGAAACATTATGTGAATATATGATTGTGTTAAACTAGCATGCACAATTTTATGTCAATATCTATAATCCCTTTCAAATGAAAATATTCTCTGAATTAACGATATCTAAGACTCGATTTCCTCAACTCAACATCAGACATGAAGTAATAAGCTATAGACATAGCAGCTTAGCTGTGTATGCATTTGTTCTTTTTTGGAAGAAAAGTTCATGATGAGCAACTAATTTTAATCTGCTATTTTGGCCTACACGTAACAGTTTTTGTCTATGTTCAGAACCACAGCAGATATTGCAGGCTATTTGATCTGAGTCAAAAGTAGAGCCACCAAACTACAAAGTACAAAAATCAGCTGAAAACTGGAGGAGTTGGAGTTTTAAACTTTAGGAGCTCACTAAATAAAGGCAGAGCAAGTTCATGATTTTTATCTTGATGGACATTCTCTTTAGGCCAATGTAAAATATGTAAAGTTTTGCTTATATAGAAAAAAATGTTTTATGTGATTTTAAAGCTGACAGCTGGAATCTGGTTTGCGACAGGCAACACCTCAGATTTTCACTTCCTTTGTAGAATATCCTCTAAGAATTTTGAAGGAACACAAGCCTCCACAGCATTTGCACTTTTTTTGTTCTTTTCTATTCTCTATAGGTAATACTGAACTGACAGCCACTAAAATGTGTGTTTTGCCTTTTCCCATTGGAAAGTGATTGTATCAGTATTAAAAAAAATGTGCGTTTCCATTGCTTTATCACACTGGTAGATATTATTTTCTTGACAGACATTTTCACCTGTGTCAACTGGATCACAAGCCAGGGTCAATTGTTTCTTTCTAGCAACTTGAAAGGACTTGTTCTTACGAGTTACAATTCTCTGATTGAATAATACATGAAAAATAATACCAAAGGATTGTGTCTTCTTCCTCTTTTTGGCTGGCAGACAGTTATGTGGCCTAGGGCGGTGTTTCTCTGCTTCGATCCTCAGGGACTACTAACCAGAGATGTTTACTACCATTCTATGTAGCCAGGAGGCCGTAGGAATTTGAAGCTTTTTAAAAAAGCAAAATAATTATTTCACCTGTGATTCTGTAAAGACATTTAAAAATCATGCACGGATAGGGCACATTTACATATTATTACTGCATTTTGTATTTGTTCATCTACATAACTAATAATAAAACCATTCTCTCCATCAGCTGCTAAAATCTGCCAATCCTCCTCCCACACAGCATTGCATCATCATACAGGTCCAAGTGCAGGTGATTGCGGAGTAATTGGGGCAGCACTCAGTCATCTAAGAATCTTAGTAAGGCCTCGTCTACACTAGTAGTACCCTCTGAAAAGCAATCCGTGGTGGATTGTTTTTCATAGGACATTTGACAGGCAGCGAGGAGGCATTATGTCACCTTCTTACCACCTTCTAAAAGCCCAAACCACCATGCCACAACAACGTGGTTTTCATGCAGTTGCAGGGAAAATGTAGCAGTTGTACCCCATTCAATATTGACTGCCAAACATGAGCAGGGGGGATCATTTATCATTTTTGCACTGTAGCCGTGTCATGTGTATACCCCCATATGGCTGTCTTCTTGCTGGCCCCATTTGGAACTGCCTGCCAAACGCGAATGGGGGGTTATTTTTTCCATTGCTGCTGTGCCCTATGTATATCCCCATATGGCTGTATTTGCGATGGGAGGGGGGTGTTTGGAGGGTAGTAAAAATGTGGCTAAACTACCCATTTTTACTGCCCCCCGACCACAAGGGTAAAACCTAGCCTAAAAGTCATTATGAGAAGCCAGCAGTACCTTCTTGCATCGAGTATTCCAAAGACTATTCATATGAAGTTGGTTTTAGAAAGGTAATCCTTGTAATAGGTTTAATTTAATGCTTAAATCTAGGCAGCAGAAAAAACATGGTCTTGTATTTTAAGGGTTTAATGTTCATTTAGTCTAGGTAGATAGGAATAAGCAGCAAAACTTACCTCATTTGTTGCTTTCACAGACTTGCTCCCAGCTACACAACTGCTCCCCAAACCTGCTTCTTGTAGCCTGTAATCTGATTGCAGGCTCTCTAATGTTAGCATATATAATGCAGGACCAGCAGTCCTGCACTAATACTTCCCAGAGCACAAATGTAGCTGTTTATGGGTACCTGAGCTGTTTATGGGTTACCAGACCAAACTACAAAACACAGGGAATTAACATGTGGATACACAATACCCAGTAAAGCAGACATGAAAGAAATACAAGGGCTGCCATTGCTAATCACTATTTGAAATTGCCAATTATCTAGCTGTTATTCTAACCCTCGAGTTTAAATACTTTGAGAGTAACTGATATAGGGCAAGTGTGCAGGTTAGGAAGATCAAAGTTCCAAATCCTTATTTGTATACTTGCTCTGTGCTCATTGGCATTGAAGCAAGAAGGTCAGGGTAAAAAGGTAGATAACATTTTTCTAGGAAAAATGCAGCATTGGGTTTTGATGTTGGCCTTTTCAAAATCTTGGTGAAAGAAGAAAAACTTTTCAATTTCCTCAGGTTTCCAAATTGGGACTGATTTTAAATAATCAACATTGGGATTGGTTGTAACATTAATATGCTTACATTTACAAGGTGCTTTGCTAAAGTAATCCTATTCACTCTTGGTGCCATAAATTTTATATAAGAGTAAACATGAGAAACCACTGGATGATACTGTGGAGACTTGTCTAGTATACGAAATAAGAAATAAGAAATAGAATAAGAAATTTCCCCACTGTGGGACGAATAAAGGTTTATCTTATCTTATCTTATCTTATCTTATCTTATCTTACACTTTCACAGTGCCACATCCTAATTTATAGAGTGTTGTTGAAAAATGAATTTGGTAACATGGACTTTTTAGGCACTAACCACAATTTTACAAAACTATAACAAAATTGTACCATAAACACTTAACAAAAATCTTGCTACAGGGTGCAGGAAATAAGCTTAATGGGTCAGTTCACCCAAAACTCTGGACTCTATTGGTGAGTTATAAAGGCTTGAAGCCCTGGGTCTGCACACCCCTCATAAGGAGGGGGGCACAATCCACCTATCAAATTGTATATCCAGTTTATGTCATGAGGAATATAACAGCATATCCCAAAACACACAAAATTGAGCAGGGACAACTGAAAACCTCAGGATGGACAAGAACAGATTTGGGAAATATGACAGGCAGAGCTTGCGGTTGGAGTGACTAAAGACCCGTACACATGATAAGTAAAATTTCGTCCGACGAACAATCTGACAAGTTTTTGATCGTTGGTATGGTACTGTTGACAGCTGATTATGAATTTTCGGATGACAAAAACTGTATGGACGGGCTATAAAATGTTTATCATACATGAACACAACGTCCGATTTTCATTTAATTAGTACAGTTTTCGAAAAAAATTGTAAGAGCAAGCCTACACATACTTGGAAAGGAAAAACTACATACAAAACAATTCAACACGTTACATCACTTCTGAAGTTGAATTCTGTGATATGAGAATTTTTGTATGAAAGTAACCTCTTCACTTTCGACATGAGACCAGCATGGAACAAAAAGACTGAAGAAAATTTGTCCGATAATCTGATTGTGTGTATGATGCAGTACTTTTATTTTTAGCTAAGACATCTTTTTTGAGTGGATTGACCCTTTAAATACATGTGCCAAAAGTGGAAGATACAGATTATTTAAACCAGAGCTGAGAAACAACACTTTGAAGGACTTACTCCACAAAAGAAGAAAAAACCTTTTCAATTGAAACCCTGATTCCTTATATTTGTTTGTAGTCAATAATTGCAGCTAAATCCTCAAAATGTGTCATCCTAACTTTAGACACAAAAATATATTAAATGAGAATATTTCAAATTCTGAAGACATAAATCTGTGCTATTAATTCAGAGAATAGAGTAAACTATAAATTTCTTTTGACATAATTATGGTACTATTTCACATTTCATTGATTTTCCTATGGGTTTTGGGGAGGGCGGTTTCATGGCACATATTTATTAAGGCGCTAATATTACAGTCATCTAACTCAAAACATATTTGCTATTTTGTCCCATGCTGTCTTTGTGAGATGAGGCAATTAAAGTGGTCTTAAAGATGGCAGGATGTAATTATGGGACAGCAAGGCTGCATCCTTTGTAGTTGCTATAACAATGTTCCTATACACCTTGTTTCACAATGTGCTGCAGTGCTATCATTACTGTACACATAGAACACTCAGAATTCTTATCTCCTATTCCTATAGCACAGCTGCTTAGATATAAATCCTATTCTGCTGCCTTTCCTTCTTCCCTAGTCAGCTCTTTTTTTATATTTTCTGCCATTTCTTTTATTTAAAAAAAAAATCTCTTTATCTCTTGCTCTCTCTTCACTCACGTCTTCCTTTAACTGGTCAATAACAGTGATTGGGATGTGTGGGCACAATCAAAGGATCTCTCTTCTCAAAGATCGCTGTATAAACATGTGTACAAGGACAGCCAGAACATGCATGTTATGCCTATAGGGGGAGCGAAGGAGAAAGACATCTCTGACACCAGATTATCTTGAATGGCTAACTATAATTTCCCCATTGGCCATCCAGGTATGTCTGTGAGGGTCTGCCGGTGTGCATAGACATAAGGATCACCATTATCCCTGGCTAAAACGACGTAGTAGGAAATGGTTAGGTCTTTTTTGTGCCATCTGTATTCCATTCAAAAGATTTCCCTTCACTTTCTGTCCTGGAGACAGTGAGGAAATAATCTACAAAATTAAGCAAATCCCTTCGTAGATAGTGAAGAACATTCCTGTGTTAGCAGTGAAAGGGTTTCACTCTATATGTTTTGGTTTTCCTCTTACATTATGACAATGACCACCAGGACAAAAAAGAGGGTAAATCTCCCCCACTGGGGCAGTGAAAGCAATTAATGTGACGGGAGTTCTAGCCCTTCCCACGTCTATCCCACACTCAAGATACATTTTAACTCTTTTTTATTTTTGATCTATCATACGGGATTACTCTTAATCCAGAATTCAGTGTGGTATTAACTCGAGACACTTCTGAGATTGTATAGAGTTCATTGACAAGTGTAATTGACTTGCAGTTGACCATTTCTTTTACTTGCTTTAAAAGGGTTTTGCATTGAAATAGGCGTGCATGTATGTGAATGCAAAGCCTGCTTAAAGTGAACATTGACACAAGCCCTTAAAGGCTAAGTTCACCTTTTTTTCTAAATTCCGGCTCCCCTATGTACCGATATAGCATGAATGTACTTATTTTGCAAAAATAAAGCAGCTTTCAATTAATTATACACAGGCTAACCTCACTCTCTTCATAGCTGTTTAAAAACACTGCTCGATTACTTTTGCCTTACTTCCTGGACAGACTTCATGACACAGGAAGCAGTTGACCAGCTGAGGGTAGATGATGTAGGGCAGTGATGGCGAACCTTGGCACCCCAGATGTTTTAGAACTACATTTCCCATGATGCTCAACTACACTGCAGCATCATGGGAAATGTAGTTCCAAAACACCTGGGGTGCCAAGGATTGCCATCATTGATATAGGGTGTGCTAATTTGATCAGCTGGTCAACTCCTTCCTGTGTCATGACCTAAAGTATTTCCAGGAAGTAAAGCAGAAGTAATCAAGCAGTTTTTTTTAAATAGCTATGAAGAGTCAGGTAAGCCTGTGTAGAATTAATGGAAAGCTTTTTTATTTTTGCAAAAGAAGTACATTAATGCTATATCGTTACATAAGGGATCTGGAATTTAGAAAAAAAGGTGAACTTAGCCTTTAATCTTATTCTGAAATCAATCAAAGAGCAATGACAATGAAGGAAGTGAAGTCTACAGCAGCCAATCCAAATACAGTTTAAATAGTAATGTAGTAACAGCAGAATGTCAGGAATCAGCAGCAAGGATGGGCAGATCTGCGTGGCTACACTTAGGAAACTGAGGTCAAACTATATATCTATATTAAAGCAAATTTATTGATAGTAAAATAAAAGACATCCAAGCACCAGCAAAAAGCTAACATAAAGATGTAAGTGAACAATTAACCGAATGACAAAATATCTAACCACCTAACTATATGGCAATATATACAAGATGAGGAGTACAGGTCACAGGAAATACCAGAGATGCCAGAAAGGTCTAGCATCAGGAACAAGGGGAGCAGATATAAGAAAGCAGGGTGCAGTGTACAGGATGAAGGGCAAGAGCAAGATCAAGAGCCGGATAAATGGCAAACAGCATCTGACATAGCACAGCAAAGCATAGCAAAACACTAACACAAAGTGTACAAGCAGAGGAGAGACTAAATACCCTCCCAGCAACCAGCATCAGATGGAGATTGATTACTAGAAACTGCTGGGTGCTGGGAGACATCCACTGGTGGACACTGGAATAACAAATTTCCACTCTGGGAAGCACAGTGCCACAAGCAGGTGACTCAGGTCCTGACACAGAAATTTATCCATAACAACTTGATAAAAAATATTTGTTTTTTTTAACAAAGAACATTCCCACATTAAAATTATGCTACCAAAATTAGTGTGTGCTGTAAATTGCCTCCAGCATTGTTCCTGTTTCTTCTTGCCTGAGGCTGCTATTTTGCTGAAGCCCAGAGCCCCCGAGCTGCAGTAAATCTTAAGGCTGTCAGCCTCTAGTGGCTCTGATTTTCGAAACAATGACAAAAATGGAGAGCAACTGAGCATGTGCAGAGTAGGTTGAGACATTGTAGTACTGGATTTTAAACAGTATAGGCACTTATTTGTAATGTTTTACGTAGCTATACCTGCAAAAGGGGCCAGCCTGAAGTGATCTAGCAGGAATTAAAGTGTTACTAAACCCACAACAGTAAAGTCAATCTGTATATGCAGTAAGGCATGCTTGTTATACTCACCGTAGAACCTAATGATTTAATCCACTGCATTGTGCAAAAAGGCTGTTTGATTGTGTCTTCTCTGATCCTCCCCTTTTCCCACAGTCCCAATCTATCTCCTGATAGTATAGAGGCTAGGGGACAAGCTGCAGATGCTCAGTTTGGCATGTATTGCTAGAAAGTTTTTATTTTTTCTTGGGAGGTGCACGTGATCAGCACAGAGTCAATCAGCACTGTCCAGACAGGGGGTCATGGGTTCTGCAGATGTCACGTACCTGGTGGAAGAGTCGGACTTATGCAGTAGGCAACCTTCCTTACTACCCTGACTCGGGAGCCCCTGGTAGAGCAGACAGGTGGCTCGGGAGTGCAGGATGGCATGAGGGTCGGACTGGGTCACTGGTGATGGTAGGAAGTCCATTGGTGCACTCGTGCAACTGAAGCATGGTCGTACAGGCCGGGTCGTGGACGGGCTGGTGGTGCGGTACAAAAGGAGCAGGCAGGTGGGTGGTCGGGTCCAGGCAGGGTTGTCAACAAGCAGGCATCAGAGGTACCGAAGGATCAGGCAGGAGAGTGGTCGTAGGCAAGCCAGGGGTCGGTGCAGGCAGAAATAAGCAGGGTTAAGGCAAGCCGGGTCACAGGAACAGATAATCAGATTGCAGATTGCTTGGGAACACACACTAAACACTGTAGATCAGAAAGCACTGGCTGCAGGGCACAGGAAGCTTAAGTAACGCTGTTTAACGCTGTTTTCGATATGTGCGCATGCACGGGAGCGCACACGGATGCACGGGCGTCTGCGAACACGCACAGGCGTGCGCACTGGCGCCAATGACCACAGAAAGCACTGATCTTCTCTGGCATTGCACCCTCCAAGGGGCAGCCTCCGGATGCCCAGCCGGGCCTTCAGCTCAGGGTGATTCCTCCAAAAGGCCCTGACAAGTTCTTTGGCATGGATGTATTCCTCAGGTTCCCAGGAGTTTTCTTCTGGTCTGTACCCCTTCCACTTAATCAAGAACTGTGTCACACCCCCTCTCACTCTGCAGTCCAGGGTTGCCTCAACCTCATACTCTTCCTCACCATCCACTACAACTGGTTCAGGTGGAGCCGTTCTCCTCCCTGGAAAGTGGTCCTTGGTTACGGATTTCAACAGAGATACATGAAACACCGGGTGTACCCGAAGAAAAGGAGGGAGGCTTACCTCATATGCCACCCTGTTAATTTTCTTCTTCACTGGAAAGGGGCTGATGAATTTTGGTCCCAGCTTCTTTGAGGGGCAGGACAATTTTAAGTTCTTAGTGGCTAACCAAGCTTGGTCGCCCGGTTGCAGGTCCAACTCCCCTCGTCTCCCTTTGTCAGAAGCTCGCTTGTTGCATTCCTGTGACTGGAATAATGTCTCCCGCAGAAGCTTGTTGTTTTCCACAAGGAAGCTAGCAATGTCTTGTACAACAGGCACCATACTTTTTGGTACCAGGTCAGGCAAGAAGAAGGGATGGTAGCCGAGGTTTGCCCAGAACAGTGACTAATTGGTGACTGAGTGAACCGAGTTATTATAGGCAAATTCAGCTACCGGCAGCTGGGAGATGCAGTCGTCCTGAGAGAATGAAGAATAGCATCTGAGGTATTGCTCTAAGGTCTGGTTCATTGTCTCCGTCTGGCCGTTTGTGGGTGGTAAGCGGAGAAGAATGCTAATTCAATTCCCAACAGAGCATAGGGCTTTCCCGACCTGGGACGTAAACTGCACTCCCCGATCAGATACGATGTTGGCTGGGTTTCTGTGGAGACGGACTATCTCTCTGATGAAGGTTTTTGCAGTTTGGGTAGCAGTGGGTGTGCCCTTCATGGGGATGAAATGTGCCATCTTAGTGAGACGGTCTACTACCACAAAGATGGTGGAGAATCCTGCAGACTGGGGCAATTCCACTATGCAGTCCATGGAAACATGTGACCACGGGTGTTCAGGGACAGGCAGCAGATTTAGCAGCCCCCAGGCGTTGGTCCTGTCGACCTTGTTGCGAGCACAGACGGGGCATGCCTTAATATATTCTTTACAGTCCTTGTCAAACAGAGGCCACCAGAAAGAGCGTGCGCAGTCTTACAACCACCAAAATGTCCTGCTAATTTGTGGTCATGGCATTGCTCCAGGACTGCCAGATGTTGTTCCTCAGGGACAAAGATCCTTGTCAGGTGGAGGAGTCTCCCCTGTCTTGTGAAACATTCTAGAGAGGGCATCTGGTTTCATGTTTTTCAAACCAGGCCTGTACGTGATGTGGAGCTGGAACCACGAGAAGAGGGCCCAGCAAGCCTGACGGGGTTTTAGTCTCTTGGCCGTGTGCAGATATTCCAGGTTTTTATGATCAGTGAAAACTAAAACCGGATGTGAGGCTCCCTCTAGTAGATACCGCCATTCCTGCAGGGTGGATTTAATAGTGAGCAATTCTCTGTCTCCCACATCATAGTTTCTCTCCAGAGGTGTCAACTTCTGGGAGAAGAAGACGGTGGGGTGAAGAGTGGCTTTATGCCCCTGCCTTTGCGAAAGTACTGCTCCCACCGCCGTCTCGGACGGGTCTACTTCCAGAATATAGGGTAGAGTAGGGTCCGGATGTTTTAGGACTGGTGCGGAGGTGAAGAGTTTCTTGAGCAAAAGAAATGCCGCCTGGGCCTCAGAAGTCCAAAGGAAGCGTGTGTTCTGCTTTGTTAACTGGGTGATGGGGGCGATGACAGCTGAGAACCCCTTGATAAATTTTCTATAGAAATTGGCGAAGCCAACAAAGCGCTGATCCGCTTTCCTGTCGGTAGGTGCTAGCCACTCTACTGGCCACTCTACATTAGCGGAGACCTTCTGGGGGTCCATGGTTATGCCAGAAACAGAAAGAATGAAGCCCAGGAAGGAGATGCTTGAACATTTAAATGCACACTTCTCAGCCTTAGTGTATAATCCATGCTGGCGAAGGTGGCTCAGCATGCTCTTAACATGTCTACGATGTTCTTCCAGGGACGAGGAGAATATGAGGATATCGTCAAAATACACCACTATGAATAGGTCAAGGAAGTCCCAGAAAACGTCGTTGACAAGATGTTGAAAGGTGGCCGGGGCGTTGCACAGCCCGAACGGCATGACCAAGTATTCGTAGTGGCCAAATCGGGTTCGGAAGGCCGTCTTCCACTCACCCCCTACCCTGATGCAGAGGAGATTATAGGCCCCTCTGAGGTCTAATTTAGAGAAGACCATGGCCGAACCGAGTCTTTGAAATAGCTTCAGGACTAGGGGCAAGGGGGTAGCGTTTTTTGACCGTGATCTTATTGAGGTCCCGGTAATCAATGCAGGGTCTTACGGTCTTGTCCTTTTTTTCGAGGAAGAATATTCCGGCACCGGCAGGAGATGTAGAGGGTCAGATGAATCCCTTCTTCAGATTGTGATACAGGTAGACCTTAAGGGCTGCTAGTTCCAATTCAGAAAGTGTGTATATCCTGCTGAAAGGCACCTCTGCCCCTGGTAATAACTCAATTGGGCAATCATAGGTTGGTGTGGTGGCAGGACATCCGCTCCCTTATTGCTGAATACGTCCAGGAATTCGTGGTACTCCGTGGGGATGGCCAGGCGGGTCTCTGCATCAGGGTCAGAATTCGGACAAGGTACAGTAAGTGCAGGATCCCGAGGTTTCTGGAAGCAGTGGAGGCAGTAGGAGGATATGAATTGAATGTTGCCAGTGACCCAGTCGATGTGTGGGCAGTGTGCCCAATGCCAAGGAACCCAAGGATGGCAGGAAAAAGAGGGGACGCAAGGGCGTCCAACAGTAGTAGTTCTGAGTGGTGTTCGGGCTGTAAGAGGGACAATCTCATGAGTAACAGTGCCCGATTTGATGGTGAACCCATCGGCCAGGTGGATGGTCATCTGGTGGGCTTTGGGTTTGAGAGGAATCTGGTCTGGGCTGCGCAATTCAAATCCACAAAACAGCTGCAATCCCCAGTGTCTATAATTGCCCGGACTGGGATGTCTCCGTCGGGCAGCTGCAGAGTGATGGGTTGCACCAAGTGAGTCTTAGAGCTTGGCAAGGACAGAACCTCCCCCTTGATGGGGTAGGAGCCCTTACCCCACTTGGCTGGGCAGGATCACACCATGTGTCCAGGCACTCCACAGATCGTGGGTCACATGCCTCTGTTTCTCCTCCGAGGTGAGGACCAGGTGCCGGGAGATGACCAATCTTTCGGAGCTGCACTCCCGCATGTGGAGGTCGATCTGGATGGTCAGATCAATCAGAGCGTACAAGGTCTGGGGAACATCCACACGAGCTAACTCATCCTAGAGTGGCTCAGACAGACCCAACCGGAACTGGAAGCAGAGGGCTGCAGAGTTCAATGCAGTGTCGGCACTCTAGTGCTGAAATTCTGCCACATAGTCCTCCGCCGTGCAGCAGCCCTGCTGGAGCGCATGAAGTGCAGCTTCCGCTGTGGTGGCTTGGTGCGGGTCCTTGTATAATCGCACCATGGCCAGGAAGAAGCGTGCAAGATTGGTGGTTTCTGGGGTCTTCTACTCAATTAGCCAATGAGCCCAGGCCTGGGGCTCATCCCGGAGGAGGGAAATGACCAGTCCCACAGAGGCAGAGTGGTGAGGGTGTGACCAGGAAGCAGGTCGGACCCGGATACGGGGGTTGCGGAGAGCTCCAGGACTCGGCCTTCCGGCCGCATGTAATCATCTTGAAGGGTCTTCACAGCCCGAGTAAGGCCAGCCAAGTGTATACAGAGTTCATTTGTAGGAGAGGGCCCCTGCTCAGACTCGGGCATGGCTATCTGATACTGTCACATACCTGGTGGAACAGTCTGACTTATGCAGTAGATGACCTCCCTTACTACCCTGACTTGGGAGCCCCTGGTAGAGCAGACAGGTGGCTCAGGAGTGCAGGATGGTACGAGGGTTGGACTGGGTCACTGGAAATGGTAGGAAGCCCATTGTGCACTCGTGCAACTGAAGCGTGGTCGTACAGGCCGGGTCGTGGACGGGCTGGCAGTGCGGTACAGAAGGAGCAGGCAGGTGGGTGGTCAGGTCCAGGCAGGGTTGTCAACAAGCAGGCATCAGAGGTACCAAAGGATCAGGCAGGAGAGTGGTTGTAGGCAAGCCAGGGGTCGGTGCAGGCAGAAATCAGCAGGGTCAAGGCAAGCCGGGTCACAGGTACAGATAATCAGATTGCAGGTTGCTCGGGAACACACACTAAACACTGTAGATCAGACAGCACTGGCTGCAGGGCACAGGAAGCTTAAGTAACACTGTTTGCACCATCTCCAGTGTGTGCACGGGAGTGCACGCGGGCGTGCACATGCGCGCGCACCGGGCTCCAAAGACCACAGAAAGCACCGATCTTCTCTGACAGCAGCCTTATAAGACAGTCAGTGCAAAATAAAAATTCCTCCTACAAGCTTTAACAGACACTGATAGAAGTAACAAGACTGCTCTAATTGCTAATGAAAAATGTATTTAACAGTTTATATTCACTACAACTATTGCATTTATGTGTTATGTGTACTGTGGGAGACTAGATATAGTGAATGCAGGGCCTTGATTAAAGGAGTTGTCTACCCATCGATTTGATAGTGTCAAAAAAGAGTTAATATTCCCGGCATGCCGGAAATGCTAGCTGTCTCCTTGATTGTGCTCTCAACCAAACTAGCAAACCATCCAATGGGTGGTGTCATAATGGATCACATGTAGAGTTGATCGAACCAGTGGATGTTCGGGTTCCGTGGGTTCGGCCGAACTTCGGAAAAAAGTCTGGGTTCGGTACCAAACTTGACCCGAACTTTATCCCGAACCCCATTGAATTCAATGGGGACCCGAACTTTTTGGCACAAAAATGACTGTAAAAGAGTCCTGGAAAGTGCTAGAGGGCTGCAAAATGATTATAGAACAATAATCTGTCCCTTACAGCAACAGCAGGAACCTGACCCTATAGAACTAGGAGATGATTTTAGAACAATAATCTGTCCCTCTAAGCAGTAGACTCTACCTAGTCCAGGCAGAACTTTCTGTAATGCAGGATGAGATCTGCACTCTGTCCCTAAAAGCAGTATTAGTAGTAATCTCTACCTATCTATCTATCTGCAATCTGTCCCTCACAGCACAGGCAGCATCCTCTCCCTACACTACCCAGAGAGCATGTGACATACAGCACTGTGACTCCAGCCTCTTATAGAGGCTGGGTCACATGATGCACTGGCCAATCACAGCCATGCCATTAGTAGGCATGGCTGTGATTGCTTCTAGGGAAAATCACGCTTGTTGATTGGCTGCCCTGCAGCTATTCAACATGCGCGATCAAATACCCGAACCCAGAACTCAAACCCAAACTTTTTTTTAAATGTCTGGGTTCGGGTCTGGGTCAAGGACACCCCAAAGTTCGGTACGAACCCGAACACTACAGTTCGGGTTCGCTCAACTCTAATCACATGTGCAACATCATGGCAGTTGCAGATTAAACAGAGGCAACAAGATGTCAGCTTCCTTAGCTGAAAACGATAGGAGAGTATACAACCACTATAAAGTAACACTTTATTTTTCTTAATAAAGGTCCACTTTAAGAAACATGAAAACATTCTCTTAAAATGTGTCTTTACCATTGTAAACCTTTCCCATATTTATTTATTTATTTATTTATTTTAGGTACTTATATAGCGCCGTCAATTTACGCAGTGCTTTACATATATATATTTTACATTCACATCAGTCCCTACCCTCAAGGAGCTTACAATCTAAAGTCCCTAACTCACATTCATACACATACTAGGGCCAATTTAGACAGGATCTAATTTACCTACCAGCATGTCTTTGGAGTGTGGGAGGAAACCGGAGTACCCGGAGGAAACCCACGCAGGCACAGGGAGAATATGCAAACTCCAGGCAGGTAGTGTCGTGGTTGGGATTCGAACCAGTGACCCTTTTCCCATATGAAGAAATTGGCTCCAATTGTTTTCTGTTCTCCGGCCCTGCATTACTTCAGGGCCAGAACTGTAATTTTCAAAAATGAACACCAAGAGCAGATGTTCCCTTTCATCAGGTTTACTGTTCTATGAACTTGACATTAGCATGCTCTACATTTATTTATCCCATAGAACTGCAGTACCACACTCTAATACCTGTACTACCAGAACCGGAACTCAAGAATGTAAAGGAAGTATATGCATTACACTATCTTCTACTAGATTTACTTGACATTTGCTGTCATTATTTTAGTTTTATTCTGCTCAAATGTGGGAATAGTGAGTTTTTTGAAAAGTTGTAGGATACACAAATGCAGAAGCTTCTGAGTAGCATGTAGGGATGGGCCCAATGACCCCCTGTTCGGTTCGCACCAGAACTTTTGAACATCGCGAAAGGTCAGAACCAAATAACAAACCCCATTGAAGTCTTTGGGACCCAAACTGTAAAAATCTAAAGTGCCCATTTTGAAGGCTTATTTTCAAATAATTGGGCATACAATGGTTATGGGGGTCTGGGTACTGCCCTGGGAGACATGTATCAATGAAAAATAAGTTTGTAATTTTTTTTCATTAATTTTTAAATGAGCATTGATTTATTGATGCTTAAAGTGAAAGCATACAAATAAAAACTTCCTTTCACTATAGTGCCTGGGGATCCCCTGAGTCTACATGTAAAGTGGCACATCTGTACTTTGTATAGAAGCTGCTGCAGCAGCAATAATTGCATTTATAAAACCAAAAAAATGACATCTTCCCTGAAAGCTTTCTTTATTTTGTAAGCAACAGCTTGGGGAGCCAGTCTGTATGATGAGGCTACAATGTAGTGCACTGGGAACAAGATTCGAGATTTTTGGGATACATTCTGGTGTCTCTTCCACAGACTTTGGATAGAAGTAACAGGTTTTGAAAAATTGGTCTTTGGGTGTCGGTGGCACCTTCACACCATAATCATATAAGAGGTACTCTTAATGAAAGCAAGAATTGGCCTTGCTGTCAAAAATTGCAATGATATGCACCTGTCAAACACATGTGGAATTGTTTTTTGGGTGTCTGTGTGGCCTTCACACCATAACCTTATAGAGGTACTCTTGATAAAAGGAAGAATTGGCCTTGCTGTCAAAAATTTAAATGATATGCACCTATCAAACAGGTGTGGAAAAATTGGTCTTTGTGTGTTAATTGTGCCCATGAAACCTACACCAAAAACATTCTTCCAGATGAAATCAACACCCACAATGCTAGGCAGGCTAGAAATCCTACAGAGATTCCACATCCAAAAACACTTAATCAGTGACATCTGCATCAGGGGCTTCATAGCTGCTGGTAATCTAGGACTGAGGCAGTTTGATATATGTCAGAAGGTCCACGGAGTCTGTGGACAGACACATTCTACTATCAGTAACAAAGCCTCCAGCAGCACTGAATGGCCATTCGGAAAGCATGCTGGATGCAGAGAAGCCCAGCAGCTCAATTGCATACTGGGCAAGTTCTGGCCAGTGGTCTATTCTCATGACCCAGTAAGACAGTGGATCGTCAACTGGAAAGCTCTCCGTCTCTGTTTTTAACTCCTGGATAATCATCCACCATGTGATGCAGACACTGCCAATGGGATGTGGAAGCTGATAGCCCTGGGCTGCGAGGGCTAAAAAAATTGAGAAATGCATCACTTAGGCGGCCACCTTCTCCACTGCTTCTCTCTTGACCAACAGAAGCCTCAAAACTACATTTTCCAAGAGGATTTGCCCTGGAAATTCGTTAGCCCCTCCCCTTTGTTTTGGGACACCTTCTGGTAGTCTGATAGGACCGATGGACATTTACTGACTCCTATGCAGTGGAGGACACTCGTTGTGACATGTGATAACCTTTATTATGTTTGTGAGTATATATTGCTCCTTTTTATCTTTTCAATAAATATATTGTGGTAATGCACTAGGTCGGTGCATCTTTCTCCTTTTATGTCTCACTTGTCTACAGTTTGAGGATTCCCAATATCCTGAGAAGGCAGCAAGACCTCCAGCATTAAGACATTAATATACTGCTCATACTTCTGGGTCATCCCTCTTAGTGCAGGAGAATATTTGCATGTTGACACTGTAACCTACCAGAGTCAGGAAAAGCATTTGATAAACTCCTCTTTAAGGTGTCCTCAAGAGATTTCATCTTTTGCACTCTCTGTGGGGACAGGATGAGTTCTGTAACTTTTCCCTTGTAGCAGTGGTCAAGTAGGGTTGCCAACCAATAGTGATCCTTCTCCTTTCTGCCACATATTCTTGGGTCCTTTCGCAGGCTTTGAAGCACGAGGGAGCCCATGTACCGCAAATTTGTGGAGGCATGAAAAGCGGACTCCTCGGGGTCACTGAGGATTATAGAATCTGGAACTGCCTCCTCCCAGCAACGTACTATTACCAAGGGTCCTGGGGATGGAAAACCATCTCTTAGAGTTTGACGTATGTCTTCCTCTGCTTCAATGCCTCCAAAACTGCCAGAGTCCCCTTCCTCCTCCTCCCTCTCCTCTTGTGTGTTCTGTGGCATAGGAACAATGGTTTCTGCATAAAGTGGGCATTGAGAGGAAAGGAAGTCCTCCTCTTCCTCCCACAGCTGTGTCTCGAGTGCGCTGTCCATAATGCCATGCAGTGTTTGCTCCATCAGAAACACAACAGGGATTGTGTCACTGATGCATGCATTGTCATTGATCATCATCCTTGTGGTCTCCTCAGTTGGTGACAGTACAGTGCATGCATCCTTCATGAGTAGCCATTGGCGTAGGGAAAAAAAAGCCTGAGCCTGTCATTGTTCCATACTAACACAGGTACTCTTTGACAGCCCTCTGCTGCATGTGCAGCTGCTGCAGCATTGTCAATGTCAAATTCCACCTGGTGGGCATGTGACAAATCAGGTGGTTTTTGGGCAGGTGTAATTCCAGCTGAATTTCAGTCAACTGAGCACTGGCTGTGTAAGACTGCCTGCAATGGCTACAGACTCTTCTGGCCTGCTTTAGCAGATTGGAAGATCTTCCAACCCTAGGTACATTTTTAGGAAACACTGCACCTCCAAAGTGAGGACATGTGCCAGGCATGGCACATGTGTTAACTTGCCCTGTCTAAGGGCGGACAGTAGGTGTATAGCACACCACCATTCCTGGATCCAGCTGGTGTGGTGTGAACCGCCTCTGGGCCTACGCCTGCAGAGCTGCAAGAATATCTGCTCCAGTGTGGTTCCTGTCCCTTAGACACACCAGCTGAAGCACTGCATAGCACCTTTTAGCCTGACTCATTGAATAGCTTCTTGAATGCTTAGGTGGTACTTGTGGTTTATAGGACAATTCAGCAGAAGAGGGCATCGAGGAGTAGGGAGTAGAGCTGCCAAATATCACATCATCACCACTAGCTATATGGAGACGCGGGGGCACAACAAGCTGCAGCACTGAGCCTTGTCCTGAATTCTTCCGAGATGCAAGCAGAGTTACCCAGTGTGCTGTGAATGAAATATATTATCCCTGACCATGCTTGCTGGACCATGTGTCAGCAGTAACGTGGACTTTGCAGTTGACTGCCTTGCCCAACAATACCACAACATTGCCTTCCACGTGATGGTACAGAGCTGTAATGGCCTTACGTGAAAAAAAAAAGCGACTAGGAACCTGCCATTGGGGTACAGTACATTCTGCAAATTCACCGGAGGGGACAGAATCCACCAGATGGAAAGGCAGTAGTTGTAGAGCCAGCAGCTTTGACAAGCTTGCATTTAGATGCTGGGCATGTGGGTGGCACTGACTGTATTTTTTTTCTGCAGCAGCAGATGGGGCAGAGAAATTTGCCAGCTATATACTACAGCTGGAGGTGTGCTGCTGGCAGATGTGCTGCAAGGACCTAGCACACCCTGCGCAATACCATCATCCCTGTCAGTGGAGGCTGCTGAGAGGTTAAGAGGTACAGCGGATGGCAGACTCAGGTGAGTAAGGAGGAGGAACAGATTTGAGCCCCTTTTGTGTGGCTTTTAGGTGCTCTTGCCAATGGACTGAGTGGTGGGAGGTTAAATGCCTTGTAAAGCATGTGGTACCCAAATGGCTGGTGTTTTGCCACACTTGATGTGCTTCAGACAAAGTTTGCAAATAGCAACAGTGCGATCGTCTGCCATGTACTTAAAAAAGGCCCAGACAGCTGAGCTGTGGGAAGTGGGCCGGGAAATAACAGCTCCACAATGTGATGGAATAGTGTCACTGCTCTCTACCCTTCCATGATGGCTGCCTCATTGGGGTTGTGCTTTACCCTCACTTTCCTCCTCTGCTCTATCTGGCACACAAGTCACGTCAGTGACCTCATCATCTCCTCCATCCTCATTACCACTGGAGACAATTTGGTAATACGCTGTGGCTGGAGGAACAGGAAGGCCACTTTGTGTACCAGTATTCTCCCTCTCTTTAGGCTCATGTTCCTACCTTCCTCAACCTCAGAACCAACATCTGAATCCAGTAATGGCTGTGCATCATCAAGGAGCAAGTAGTTGATGCTGGGTTCTAATAACTCAGCTGACTCCTCCATGCCTGATGCTGGAGCTATGGCAGGAATAGCTGTGAACAAGGAAGCAGGTTTAGCCACTCTTGCAGCTTCAGTGGACTGCGCACTAGTCTCTGCTTGGGTGACGGAGGATGAGGATGGTTTAGTAAGCCAGTCCAACACCTCCTCTGCATGCTGTGGCTGGATAACATGGGCAACATCACTAAACAGAGGAAATGATGCCCTGCCTGAGGACAGATCACATACACCTTTGCTGTGGACACATATGATATTGGCCCTATCACAGTGCCATGGGAACGTCTGCCTCTCCTTGTTGTCCTCAAAACAAAACAAAATGTAATAAAGATACATGTACGTCGATGCACTTTAATCAATGGAAAGTGGTGTTTGGTGCACTTTAACTTGAGTACTCACTCTGCACACACACTCCACTGATACACTATAATATACTGCACTGATGCACTGCAATATACTGTGTCAAATGTGCAGTAATGCACAGAAATATACTGCATTAAATGCACACTAACGCACTGAAATATACTGCGTTAAACTTGCAGAAACACACTGATATACACGGCGTTAAACTTGTAGTAACACACTAAAGTATACGGCGTTAAGCTTGCAGTAACGCACTGAACTATACTGCGTTAAACAGAAGGTAATGCATTGAAATATATGGTGTTAAACTTGCAGTAATGCACTGAAATATCTGGCGTTAAACTTGCAGTAACGCACTGAACTATACTGTGTTAAATGGAAGGTAACGCACTGAAATATACAGCATTAAACTTGCAGTAATGCACTGAAATATATGTCATTAAACTTGCAGTAATGCACTGAAATATATGTCTTTAAGATTGCAGTAACGCACTGAAATATATGGCATTAAACTTGCAGTAACGCACTGAACTATACTGCGTTAAACGTGCACTAACGCACAGAAATATACTGCGTTAAATGGCACATATTGGACTTGAAATATACAGTGTTAAACTTGCAGTGACTCACTGAAATAAAGTACATCAAACGCCACACAACACACTGAAATATACAGCGTTAAACTTGCAGTAGCACAATGAAATATAATGTGTTAAACGGTCACTACAGTCATACTGCCTGAACTGTCCCTAGATTCACACTAATGTAAAGATGAATGGTGGTCACACTACACTCACACTGACAGAACTATCCCTAGATTCACACCAATATAAAGATGAATGGTGGTCACTACACTCACACTGACTGAATGAGCCCTAGATTCACATTAATGTAAAGATGAATGGTGGTCACTACACTCACACTGACTGAACTATCCCTAGATTTACACTGATATTCTACACTGACAATAGAATCAGGATAGCACACTATAGCACACTAACTATCTAGTAGCACTGAACAAAGCCCTGTTCTATCGCTCTCCAAACAAATATCACACTAAAAATGGACGCTATTGAATAATTATTTTATGGTGTGGGCGGGGCAAAGAGCAATGAGCCATGATTGGATAGAGTCATCATGGCAGTGTCCAATCATCAAATAGTGGCTCTGACAGTGCTCTGTGCCCTGATTGAGCAAAGTTTTCCTTGCTTCAGACAATCAGGGCTTTCAATGTGCAGTGGCACAGTGCATTGTGGTCCTTCGGCAGGCCGAACAAACGGTCAAACGCCATGATAATTTGAGTGTTTAGTGAATGTTTTAGCAAATGTATGAACAGCCAATGTTCGGCCCGAACTCATGCTCGGGCCAAACCGTTCGCCCATCCCTTGTAGCAATATGTTGGTCTCAGTCACCCCCTGTAGAATGCCTGCAGTCTTTAACCATCTCCTACACCATGTCCATAGTCTTTAATAATCTCCTTTAGCATGCCAACAGATATAGGGCACTTCTTTCGGCATGTATACAGGCTCTGAACAAGAGCATTTTCAGTAGAATGTCTATACTATTGCTTTTGAGTTAGGAATATTATCTCTCACTTTAAACCGGAACTACTGCCATGAATGATAACTGTTGCAGTTGTCTGTGCTCACAACCAAACTGCCAAGCCATCAAATGGCTGGTTTCATAGATGATTACATATGCAGCACTATGGACATTGCAGATCAAACAGAGTCGGAGGCTTCTTTAGCTGTAAAGATAACAGGATTTAATTCTGCTTTAACTAAGTGTAATAAATTATATACTGATCAGAAAAGATTCTGATTGGTTATTTTGGGTAAATGCACTTTGCAAATTTCTTAATGTATTTGCGAAGCCCAGTAGCTTAACTAATAATGTTATGTATTATTTATAATGAATGACACTGAGATTACAAAGCACAGAAAAGTTATTTGCAAATTAAATGAGGGATTTATTTCTATTTTTAATGCAACAACACAAAAATTAACAAACAAAATTGATGAAAACGAAAAATAAATGTACATATAAATGGTATAATAGCACAGATGATTTCTTTTTAGAATATATGATTGTGATTGACTTCAGGTAATCAAAAATACTTTTTAAATCTATGTAATGGTGTTAGAATTAGATAATGCAGAGTACTTTAGGGCTTATGTACAAGGACATTTGTTTTCACTTGAACTCCTAGTGCATTTACTGTATTTGTTTATTGAGATCTCAACATCACACCAAAAAGAAGAACCACTGTGAAAAAAAAGAGGGAAAGATGAGTTAATTTCCAAAAGGGATTGCCTCACTAAAAGTGATGGGATTTGTAGAGTTGTTCTTCAGTAAAGTTACCGAGAAATAGCAGTGATGGGGGGTGTGGCGACCGGCGGAGAAGATGGCCGCATGAACTAGCAGCTCCGCTAAGCCACCCAGGACAAACAGCGACGGTCAGCGCCTCAGAAGCCGCACGAGGGCTTACCGAGCTCCGATACACCGCAGAAGACGTGGTGAATGACCCGAAAGAAGAAAGAAGGTGCACAAGTGAAGAAGCTCGCTAGATTCTTCCACCCCAGTGCCGGACGGCCTGCACAAAATGGCGGAGACCTGCGGCTCCAGAAGACACGAGGAGCCGTGGGAGAGATAAAGAACAAAGGCAGCAATTCTCAAGCGGCACGGCAAGTGGGAAACCCAGAACGTGGAGACTCCTCCGACTCCTCGTCTCTCTCTACTCAAAGCCCGGCAAAATCCAGGCCATGCAGAGACCAGCAGGAGGAAGAGAACAGCATGGAGATAAGCCGCACATCCCCCACTGCAAGCCACATACAGCACGCCACTCCAGATCCCATAGACTATTTCCCTGCCCTGGGACAATCAATTTCAGACATAACTCTTAAGGGAATGCTAATATCACTCAGAGCATCGCTGCAGACAGACATCAAAGAGTGTGTAAAGCAGTTCCAGCATGAACTGTACGATCTGGGGGACAGGGTGGCACACACAGAATCGTCCATAGAACAGATCACCACTTCCTTCAACTCCATAGTGGACGCACACAGCAGCCATACAGAGGAGATAGAGTGGCTTAAAGCTAAAATATCAGATATAGAAGACCGGGCAAGAAGGAATAACCTAAAAATATGAGGCATTCCAGAAAGCATACCCCAGGATCATTTACAGAGATATGTGACAGAGCTGTTCACTAAGTTAGCCCCATCCCTCTCTGTAGCAGATTTGCTAATAGACAGGATACATAGACTCCCTAAACCCTCATTTTTGGCCTCAGAAGTACCCAGAGATGTTATCTTAAGAATGCACTATTACAAATCTAAAGAGACAATCACAATGGCATTCAGAAGAACCGCAGATCTACCAGGGGAATTTGCAGGCCTACAAATGCTACCTGATTTGTCAAAGCACACGTTACAGAGAAGGAAAAAACTAGCGACAGTCACCAAAGCATTAAGGAATCACAATGTCCCACACCGCTGGAAATACCCAGCTACTCTATCAGTGACACACAATGGTAGCACTTCCTTGATCTCATCCCTGGAGGAAGGTCTCCAAGCATTGAGAAAATGGGGTATTCTGCCTCCCATGACGCATCCCATGCAAGCTCATACACCTCACCCGTTGTTACTGGAAGAAGAGTGGCAAATTGTGTCTTGTAAAAGGCCAGCCAAAAACAAGTCAACAGAAGGAGGTATAGACCACCCAAGACCACATTAACTAACGACGTTATGTCCCAGGCCAAAGGAGTATTTCACATCCAATGGCCCCTAAAGAAAACACAGCAGTTAGTTCTGTTCCCGGATCTATGTTAAGATCCTCTTTTTATGTTAACTTTTGGTTATCTCTTGACAGTTTAAGTCCCCAAACCCACAATTGTAAAGAAACCAAGGCAAACCCAAAGCACCAATGGAAGGACAATGCACTACTACCCCACAAGGTAACCATCTACGGCACACATCTGAACTCTAATATCACATAATGACTATTAAGTGCCTTTCAATATACACCAATGGGCTCAACCACCCGGCGAAAAGGTTTTCTCTATGGAAGGAAGCTACCTCCACCAGCGCAGACATTGTCAGTGTGCAGGAAACTCACTTCCAAGAGATGAAACACCCGAAATGCACACACAAAGAGTACCCACGCATATTTATGGCAAACGACAACACAAAAATAAGGGGGTAATGATAGCTCTTAAACACTCTCTCAACTTCAATATGAAGGACGTAATAAGAGACATGAAGGGAAGATGCCTTATCCTAATATGTGAGATCAATGACATTCCACTTACACTAGTTACGGTGTATGCACCTCACACTCATCAACTGAGATTCTTCCACAGACTTTTGGCAGTACTATCCAAGTGCAAATATGGGCATTTAATGATGTGCGGGGATTTCAATCTAACAACCAACCCAGAGCTGGACTCTTCTTCTTACCCTAGGGGGAGGAAATCCTCACTGGGGCCTTCACTGCACAAAGAAGGGTTATATGATGTGTGGAGATGTCACCACGCAATGGAAAGGGACTATACGTTCTACTCCTCTAGACATGGCACATATCATCAGTGCAAAATAACTCATCCTCAAAAAATTGCAGATAAATTTGCTGAATATTATGAGTCCCTGTATAATCTAAAAGAGGATGCAGACACTCCCCAGCCTTTAACATCAAACATACAAAAATTTCTAGAAAAAATTTTGTTACCCCAGGTCACAGAAGACCAGCTCCAAACCCTGAATGTCCCCATCACTCCTCCCGAACTATCGAAAATCATAGCTTCCCTACCGAATGGGAAATCTCCGGGCCCAGACGGTCTTCCCAATGAATATTACAAACTATTTAAAGATGAATTGATTCCACACCTCTCAAAGGCCCTTACCAAAGCTACCCACACCTCCTCACTACCGCCGGAGATGTTGAGAGCATACGTTATCACTCTTCCTAAACCAGGAAAAGAACCAATGACACCAGGTAATTTTCAACCAATATCTTTATTAAACTGTGACGTCAAAATATTTGCAAAATTACTTGCTAAAAGAATTATGAGGGTTCTACCTTTATGGATTAAGAGAGACCAAACAGGGTTTGTGATGGGCCGCCAGACTGCAGATGCAACCAGACGGGTAATTGATGTAATCCATCATGCTGAAAGGACCAGAACGCCTTCTCTGCTTCTAGCTTTGGATGCAGAGAAGGCGTTCGACAGGGTGCAGTGGCAATACATGTCTGAAGTATTATCAAAATTTGGGTTTTCGAGACACATTAAATCAGCCATAACCTCCCTGTACTCATACTCATCAGCGCAGGTGTACACCACAGGGGCAATTTCCAAGCCATTTGATATATCCAATGGGACGAGGCAAGGATGCCCACTCTCCTCAACAATTTTTAACTTAATTATTGAGCCACTGGCGGAAGCTATCAGATCACATCCACTAATAACAGGCTTCGAGTTTAAGAACCAACAACACAAATTAAACTTATTCGCAGGCGACATCATTCTAATGCTCACAAATCCACTGCAATCTTTAACATCCACAAATCAAATCCTACAACAATTCAGCAACATTTCCTACTACAAGGTCAATACATCGAAGTCCATAATTTTAGACTTAGGAGTCCCCCAGAAGATTAAACACCTCATTCAGTCCAAGCTCCCATACCCATGGAGCACAAAAGAACTGCAATATTTAGGCATACGCTTAACCCCCAAAATATCTCAACCAAACCCAACCAATATGACCCCACTATTATCAAAAATTTTTAATGACTTGGATAGAATATCAAAGGTAGAGCTCTCATGGGGAGGCAGGATCACTGCCTTCAAATGAACACCCTTCCCCAGCTACTATATCTCTTTAGGAACCTGCCAATCCCACTCCCTAATAAATATATAAAAAAAAATGGAAGCCATGAAGTCTAAATTCATCTGGAATGGGAAAAGACCTAGATGCGCAAAAAAGTCCCTATTCTGCCATAAGTCCCTGGGAGGAGCAGGCATACCGAACATTAGTAACTACTATAGAGAAACACAACTAGCTGCTATTAATCACTGGTTAAGTAAAGAAGAACTACCTCTCTGGCAGGAAATAGAATCATTTGTGGATACCTTGGAAACTAGATCCCCTTCTTATTCCACTATAAGCGTCACTTAAAGCATGGAGGTTTCTAAATCTTACCCATGACTCTTTTGACATTGCCCAGAACATAGAAATACCCATCTCAGTGCTAAAGGCTAAAATTCCAATGCTCCCCACAGCTCACCTAAACATAAAAGGCCTCAATACAATATCCCAACTATACGACAGGGGCTCATTGAAACCCACTGACTCCCTAATAAGGCAACTTGGCCTTCAACAAAAAGACGCATATACAATTACCAGAATGATCACATTCCTATCCAAACACCCCCTAGAGAAACTTCTAACGAATTCAGTGGTATGGGATCATTTCCAGCCCTCAAACAAGAAACCCCCAGCATTTCTCTAATCTATGGTATAATCCAAAACAACTCCGCTTTTCAAAAAACGTCCCCCATGCAAAAGTGGGAAATAGATCTCAAATACCCAATTACCCCAGAGCAATGGAAAAAAGCTATACGATACGATTCCATACGATATTCCATACGATATTCCATACGATACTCATCTCACTGTGAAGCACACTGGGAAATGTCCCTTTAAGATTTGGAACAGGTGGTATTACACACCCTTCAGGATAGCGAAATTCTATTCCCCGCTATGTTGGAGGAACTGCGGACAAGTAGGGAATCTACTACACATCCTATGGGAGTGCCCGGCTCTAACAAGCCTATGGA
This sequence comes from Glandirana rugosa, assembly GCA_018402905.1. Classification (NCBI taxonomy): domain Eukaryota; kingdom Metazoa; phylum Chordata; class Amphibia; order Anura; family Ranidae; genus Glandirana; species Glandirana rugosa. Next base: position 93,523 of record BLSH010001383.1, on the reverse strand, counting down.
ATCAAATCTTTAAAATCATGGCGCAATGTACAGGCATACTGACTAATCCCAAACTGGCTTTAGCTATCCTGAATGTGGGGATTGACTCATACCCCAAACATTTCTGGCCAGTGATCATGCACATACTAATAGCAACCAGATCCTCGATACTACAGAGGTGGAAAACATCACAAGTACCAAACATAGCAGATATAAAACGCATGGTTCACACCCATAAGATACTTGAACAAGCACTGGCCATTAACTCTTTATCATTAGGCAAATTCCAGAAGGAGTGGGAGATATGGCCATATTCGTAATCCCATGCATTTCACTTACTGTTATTTGAATGCAAATAGGTGGTGGAGTAAACACAAGTAGTGGGGGAGTAATGGGGGGAGGAGCTCGGACGTAATGCAGACCGCCGGCTGATGCTGTCCGTGGAGGGAGGTTCGTTGGGCGGCGTGAATGGAGGGGACGAGGAGGAAGCACTAAGGGAAGCAGCCTCAGAGAGCCCTTAGGACGGAGCACCGCTGCCTTCATTCCCCCCTCCCCCCCCACCCCAAGGAGGAGATTTTTCCATCGGAACCCTGTTGGAAGCGGGGAGCTCAGGAGAGACCGTCAACGGTGAAGACGAGCGGCTGGAGGTAGGAGGGCGGGCTGTGAAAGGGAGCCGGGCGGACGGCGTGGAAAAGCGGGACAGTCGCACCTCTATACCTTCACAGCCGTTGGAGTGATTGAATGACGGGCTGACAGAGAGGTTATTACCCCACATACCCGGGAGGAGAGAGGTAGCGGTGTGGCGGGAGGGGGAGAGGATCTTGCACAAGCCGGCGAAAGCAGATAGCAGATGCTAGCGGTATAGCACCTCCAGCGCGCCCCAAGGAGTATCGGAGGGGTGGCGGTGGGGGATGTGCGGGACACATTAAAGGCGGTGGCAGATGAAGAACCCCCCCCACAGCCACACTTATGCCACACTTATGCAGGAGTGGGGTATTCCTAAATAACACTACCCAGTACAGAGTGCTGTAAATAACTTAGGAGTGTACTTGGCATTTGTTTTTTTTCCTTTTTCTACGTTTCTCTCGTTCACTGACCTCAGCCCTGAACCTCAAAGCACCTGAGGGAACCAAGCAGGAGTGAAAGGAAAAAGGATAGAGACAGGGGGTGGCCCCTATACATGAGCAGGATATAAGAAGGAGGAGAGCGTACCGCAAACAAGAAGATAAGATGAGGGGGAAACCGGTAAAAGGGGCGGGGGTAAATCCCCCCAAGATTAGCGCAAGCCCAAGCACCATCAAAAAATACATGGTGCAGGAGAGCAGGACAGAAAGCCCAGAAAAGCAGTATGGAACAAAAAGCAAGCAAAAGGAGTCAATGAATAAAGGAGCCCAAAAGAGACAGTTGATGGGAACAGAAACCTTGGGGGGTCCGGGACTAATAAGTAAGGGGCCTGACCAGGAGGAAGAGCAGCAAGCAAGCTCATCAATGCCAACAAAGTTTGAGATAGCGGATATGTTCCAGAAACTTGAAGTCTCACTTAAAGGGGACCTAATGGGATTACGTACGGACCTGGGACAGATCCTCAAAAGGATGGAGGAAACAGAGGAGAGAATGGAAAAACAAGGGGAAGAAATAAGGAAATTGAAGGAACAGATGTACATTCTTCAGATAGATCAATGTAACATAAGATACAGAATGGAAGACCAGGAGGATCGAAGCAGGAGAAGGAATCTGAGGATCCGGGACATTCCAGAGAGTATATCAGAAGAACATCAAGAAGAGGACCTACAGGAGGTCATGGACAAAATATTCGGGCCAATCCTGGGAAAGTCAGTGGGGGAAAAGATAGAGATAGAGAGAGTGCACAGGATAAGGAAACCTCCAGCGTTGGGGAAGGACGTACCCCGGGACGTGATAGTCCGATTCCATAAATTTAAGGAGAAAGAGCAAATATGGCAAAAAGTAAGAACAAGTAACCCGGTAAAGTACGGAGAAACGGAAGTAAAAGTGTTTGCGGACCTAGCTAAGGAGACGAGAATAAGAAGGAGACTATTGAAGCCGTTACTAGAACAGATGAGAAGACAGGATATATACTAAGTTCTTATTGGATAAAAAGATTTTAAGCAACAGACAGCATGGATTCATGAAAGACAGAAGTTGTCAAACAAACCTGATTTCTTTTTATGAGGAGGTAAGTAAAACCATAGACAGAGGGGTGGCTGTGGACGTGGTATACTTGGATTTTGCAAAAGCGTTTGACACCGTTCCCCACACACGGCTAATGTGTAAGGTAAAGTCTACAGGCTTGGAAAGATCAATTTGTAAATGGATAGAAAACTGGCTAAAAGACCGAATTCAGAGAGTAGTGGTTAATGATTCTTATTCTGAATGGTCTAAGGTTATCAGTGGTGTACCCCAAGGTTCAGTGTTGGGACCCTTGCTTTTCAATATATTTATAAATGATATAGGGTCTGGGATTAAAAGTACAATTTCAGTGTTTGCAGATGACACCAAGCTATGCAGTGGAATAACTTCCTTGCAGGATGTCTCCAACTTACAAGCCGACCTCAATGCACTGTCTAATTGGGCAACCATGTGGCAAATGAGGT
>BLSH010001383.1:70191-81910 GCA_018402905.1 Glandirana rugosa | reverse complement strand
AGGTAGTGAAAGGAATAATGGACTTTTTTAGGAACGCCCTAAAGCTAACCATTGTAAACCTTAAATATATCTTAAAATCGAACATAATGGTAAAAATAGCATAATTAGGCGGGCTTGGTCCTGTCACCAGACACCCAATTAAATAATTCAAGTAGAAATTAAATCAAATAATTCCCCTACATTAAGTCAACCATATAAAAAAGAGATAGGCAGCGGTCACACTAGGGGTCCATAAAATCAGGGAACATCTCAACTCGCTTGGAGACCTTCAAGCCCAAGACGACCAGGCAGGCTTGAAGCCCTGTTTCAGGCCCAGGCTCCGTGCGATCGTTCGGGTTCCGTCCGGACCCGGACCCGGACTTTGTCCCGAAGTTCGGACGGACCAGCAGAACCCGAACTTCCAGAGGTTCGCTCAACTCTACAAGGGACTAAAATACCTGGGGATCACACTGGCGACGGATAGAGAAAAAATATACCAACTGAATTACATCCCCTTAATAAACTAAATTAAAGATGAACTTAATAAATTAACCCACAGACCACTGTCCTGGTTCGGGCGGATTAATACGATAAAAATGGTAATACAAGCTAAAATTCTATATAAATTCCAAATGTTACCAATCGAAATCCCGCAAGGATTTTTTCAGGTAATAAGGAAAGTGATGGATACATTTATATGGAAGAATAAGAAATCAAGGATTAAATTCTCGGTTTTAAGTAAAGGAAAAAGTAGGGGAGGGCTAGCAGTACCAGATATAAAAAAATATTACACGGCAAACGTAGTATCACGGGTGATAGAATGGGTCAATCCCACTGACAAGAAATGGGGGAGAATGGAAAATATAATGAGTAGGAGTCATTTAGGGAAAGGGGTGTGGATCCCATGGGGATACAGGGAGTTGGGTAAGGACACAAGTAATTTGACACACACAGTATTCAAAGAGTGGGATAAATTGTTAGCACAAAGCAATTGGAAATTTAATTCTCCATATACACCACTGAGCGGAACTAATTATTTTGCACCAGGGAAAAAAGAATGGTTCGGGAATTGGATAAAAACAGACACAATAAAATTAAAGGATATAGTAACGGGAAGGAAAATAGCTACACAAGAGGAACTAAGACGAAGAGGTGACTTCCTAGAAATCGACGCATGGCGGTATCACCAATTAAGGCAATTTGTGAACTCATTGCCACAACCACTAAGAACAGAAAGAGAACCAACACAATTGGAAAAAATATGCATGAATCTGGGAAAAAAAAAAAACAGGGGGAGTGTCGAAACTATATAACATGCTGGTGGAGATGGGGGGAGAGGAGAGCCCGCCATGCTTCGAAAGATGGGAAAAGGAATTGGGTCAACAGGTGGGGGAGCACGTACGGGAAAAGATAATGAAGCTGGTATTTAAAACTGCAATAGATAGTAACACGTGGGAGATGAATTATAAATGTCTCGCACGTTGGTACCTTACCCCGGAGAGAATGTCAAAGATACAGACGGGCAGGGAAGAATGGTGCTGGCGGGGATGTAGGGTTAAGGGGACAATGACGCACATGTGGTGGGATTGCCCGGGGATGCAGAAATATTGGAAGGAGGTAGTGGACCTGAGTAAAGAAATAACGAGACTGGAGATACCAATAGACCCATGGACCTGCCTGTTCCACGGGACAGACAGGCCCATTAAACAATACATGAGGACGATAGTACCACACTTACTTAACGCAGCGAAGGGCCTGATCCCCAGATACTGGCAAAAAACTCAAATACCAACAATGAGGGAATGGTGTCTAAGGATAGAGGAGATAAGAAACATGGAGTCCCTGAGAATTAGAGAAGAGGAGTCAATAGAGGATGAGACCTGGAAATGGAAGGGATGGATACTCTTCAAAATCTCCAATACATACATAAAATTAATGAGTATGGAAGAAACAACAATCAGAACCTAGGGGGGATGGGGGGGAGGGGGAGAAGGGAGCTCGGAGATGCTCAGAGGGATAAATGGTGAACCTAGGAATCGGTACAGAAAAAGTATATTCTAGTCTCCCGCAAGAAAGTGGTGGAAAATTAAATAAAGAGGAAAATAAGGATATATAAGGAAGACCGGAAATCATGTGACGTCACTCCACGATGACACGTAAAGAGTGAAATCATAAGTGGAGGTAAGAGGTCAGTCTTGTACAGGCCAGAGGCGAAGCTGATCCGGGAGAAAAAAAAAAAAAATAGGTGGTGGAATGGAAAACCTTTGTATATGGGGTAGTCGGTGCGACTAAGCAACCTATTAAATTGTGGATGTTACATGTATGCCTCACAGTGATTGAACCATATAAGGGTGTACCTGGGGAGCGCCAGACTCCTTGACACAGCTTGCTCCCAATTAGGGGTGTCTGGGAGATGGTGCGTCTTACTGAACTAGGACCAGGTACCATGAACCTTTCTGAAAACAATAAGGAAGCAGCTGTGGAACAGACAAGTAGCACAATATAATGCTTAAACGGAGACTATGTAAGTTTCTACATATTTTCTATTTACTTTTGTATTCTATATCCTTTTATTTCTTCATTCCTATACTTATATATCGGTACAACAGTTTTGTATGCTCTTCCTATATGCATCTATAAGTTAATGTTCATCAATATGGCATTGAGTGTACCATTACAACTACTGTTAACCCTTTGTAAATTTCAATAAAGACTATTGATTTAAAAAATAAATAGCAGTGATGTGTTCCTTGGCATGCTATACATAACACCTTATGTGCAGGGGGATGCTATGGATATTGTACAGAAAATGAAGCACATAAAGCAATAAACCTCTTGTGTTCCACAGCACACTGCAGTGACCAGCTCTTTTACTCCACATCAATATCCCTTGGTTTTGACTTTTAAGGTAGGCTATACCCAGGTACAACCCTCCTCTCCCCTTCCACCAAACAGTTAACAAGGAATCCAACTCCACAAGTTTACTCCTTGCAGGTCAGTGAGTTAGAAGGTATGGAGCTAATGGATAAGAACAGTAGTTAAAGGAGAAGTACAGCCAAAGCTCGTTTGGCTGCACTTCTCCTGTGGATCACAGTAGGGCAATTCACTCTGCACTCCTGTGACCCATTTTCAGTGGGCTGAAGTCTGCTGATTTCACAGAGCCGGTCCAGGCTTGGGAAGGATCCTGACCATATGGTCGAGATCCACCCACATGCCTAGACCAGCACCCGGCCCAGTCTCTCAGCAAGCCGCCTCCACAGTTCAGCACTCCAGTGAGTGGGGGGGGGCATAGCAAAAAACAGTGACTGACAGTCACCAGCTCTCTTTTCGTGGAGCTTTGAGAACCAAGTGTGTTTAATCGCTCAATTCTCAGTGTTAAAGCCAGCGGGGGACAAATGCAGCATCGGACTGATGCTGCATCCACCTAGGTAAGTATGATCCTACAAAAAAACTAATTCCCATACTTCTCTTTTATTTCAACTTTTTTTTTTTTTGTTAATTTCAACTCCCATACTTCTCTTTTAAGCAACAAGAATTTTCAGAAGTAAGTCTGGAATGGCAACCCCCAAATAGTTCTCTCATTTCAAGTATACTTTAACTCATTCCAACCTCTGCATTTCTGAAGATGTTATATTACAAATAGCCTCTAAAGTATACATGATTTAAGGGAGAGGGAGGTACCATCATCCAAATTTATGCTAGAAAAAAGGGGTAGAGACAGTTTCAGAAAGTTGTCTCCAAAGACAAAAGAATGGACTATCTCGGTACCAATGGGACAACATACGCAATTGAATAAAAAACAACATTTTATTTATACAAAGGATTAAAATGCAAGATATCTCAACATAAAGGATATCATACACAAACCAATACAGAGGTGACTAGTGTATAATACTTGATGTACTCCCAAGATTTGGGGACAGAAAGTATAGTAGGTCCTACTTGGGACATGTCTAAAACAGAATAACATATTATACACACAGACCAAAAGAAGAGAGAAAATATATTATACACACATGTCAAATAAAAATAAACACAATATATTTGGTACGAGTAGAGTTGATGCATAGGGGAAGAAAGATAAGTGTACTGCTGCTTACCCACAGACTCATACACTTGGTCACAGTCACAACACTGCCAACGCTTTCCCTACAGTGGGTATGGCGGATGCTGCAGGTGGATAATATCCACAGTAGCTGAATGCAGTATATAGATAGCTATATCTAAATAGAGTAGAAAAAAATGTTGGGAAAGGCAGAAAGAGATGGGAGGGGGGATAAGAAAGGAGGACAAAAAAAAGGGGAAAGTGAAAAGAGGGGAGGGAAAATGGGAGGGAGGGAGGGGAAAGAAGCAGGAAGGGAAATTGAATGGAGAGGAGGGGGGAATAGGAAGGAAAGGGTGTGAGGGGGGGGTGGAGGGGATGCCAAAGGGGGAAAGAAGGGGGAAAGTAGCTATTACAATAAAGAATCCAGTTAGTAATGGGTAAAGATCTAAGACTGACCTGATGTACTGAGATCAAGTAAAATTGTATAAAGCCAAGGGGAAAAAAAGGACAGACAGCTGGTAAGGGCGTTATATAGGTTACACAGGTCCCATCTCTAATTCACACTGAGTGGGGACAAAGAGCAGCACACAGTACTCAAGGCCAACCATGGGGACAGGTAATCTGTGGAAATATCAGTAAAAAAGGATAAGAAAGTTGCAATCAAAAAAGGTATGCATAATATATAATGTGGTATGTAATGCCTTCCAAAGCATTCATGGATTTCGATAGGGCTATGAACTGGGTAAACTTGCCTTAAACCTGATAAACAAAGGATCCCCCCTTGAACAAGCATCCCCTGCACATAAAATGCAGGCATCAGCCTGCTTTTATATTCTCCAACCCGGTAATTAAGCCACATGCGGCGCGGCCAAAGGACAGTACCGCCCAAGCCATGGAAAGAGCAAGTGAAGGGCAGTCCCCAGTGAGTAGTGGGACCATGCCTCCACCAGGGGAATCACATATTCATCAGAAGAAAAGTCAAAAGGCCATGCCAACATCACGACCCATGCATCATATGTCTAGAAGCAGCAAGCACTACTATCAATCACCAAGGATACAAAGCCGCACACAATTAAGTACATGACTCGTTGTTCAGGATTATAACAACAGTATTGACATAGTAAAGCCCTATTAACTGATCAAATAAACCTAGCACACAGAAAGGCAGTGTAGTAATAGACACTAACTCCTACTGTGTTTGCAAAAGATGCACGTATGGCACAGAGTTGGGACAGGTCAGAACCCACACAGGAAATGCCTGCAGTTGGACATTCAATACAGTATCCATCCTTGTCATGGGCAGCGCATACCAGTAAGAACGCATCAGCGCGTTCCGGTACGAACGATCGTTCCGGTACGAACGATCGGAAGGAGATTACAGGTGCGCATGCAACGGGACGAGACGGCACATGTACAGGTATAATAGGTGTGTACACAGCGTCCTATAGGATCCCTTGGGGCACTATAAAAGGCTGCTCATTCTGCCCCTTAATTGCTGGATCGTCTTCAGCCAGCTCTCCTGAGTTCCTGACCTTGCAGTCCTGTGATTCTGCTTGATTCCTGTTGTGACCCGACTTGGCCCTTGGATTTCCCTTGCTCTCTCCAGTGTTGACCCTTGGCTTGTTCCTGGACTTCTTCCTGCCTGATTTCCACTTTATGACCTTTGGCTTGTTTAACGGACTTTGCTACCTGCCTGATTCCTGGTATATGACCCTTGGCCTGGCTGACCATTTTCCATTGGTGGGATAATATAGATGGTCACCAATCCGTTGGCGGAACTCCCGGATGGTTTTGCCCACATAGAAAGCATTGCAAGTGCATATCATCAAGTATATCTCCCCTGTAGTACCACAATTGGCAGGGGTACATGGTAAAAAGATTTCACCATTGGGTAATTTATATGTGGTGCCTTCAAGTACCCACAGGCAATGTGGGCATTGTCCACATCAGGAGGTACCGCGGGGACCAAGTGAGGGGTGTGTTTTAGTATTGTAATGGCTACTTATTAGCCGGTCCCGGAGAGAAAAAGCTCTCTGAAAAACCAGATTAGGGATTGTCCTGACATATTTGCCAAAGATGTGGTGATCGGACAGCAAATGCCAGAGGTTAGATAGGATATTTTAAGTTGGTGATGGTGAGCTGAGTATTTTGTAATCATCCTAATCGTGTCCCTTTGCTTTGGTTTAAAAGGATCACATAGTAACGAAGTTCTCATATGGGACAAAGCCCGATTGAATGCTTTCCTAAGGTTGGTTCGTGAATAGCCTCTAAGTAAATAGATGTATACTTGGGGGGCACACCCTCATAATGTATCACATTAGAGATGGTGCTGCTATAATACCACCAAACAAAATTACATATTACAGCGCACACATGCAATAATGACATTAAAACCTGCAGGCTATTTAAAAGGCTATTTGAAAGTACCTGGACATCTTCAACCAAAATACAGGGAGTCCGTCGCACTATATGGCCATAGAGTGCTTAGCCCACTTCTACTATGAGACGGGGGCCTGTGAAGAACTAGTAGGAGTGGGCTAAGCACTCTATGGCCATATAGTGCAACGGACTCCCTGCATTTTGGTTGAAGATGTCCAGGTACTTTCAAATAGCCTTTTAAATAGCCTGCAGGTTTTAATGTCATTATTGCATGTGTGCGCTGTAATATGTCATTTAGCCTCTAAGTAAGAGGCGCTTGCATAGCAACACTGCCTGAGCCTGGAAATCATCTTCCCTGGAGCAGTTTCTGTGGAGTTGCAGGTACTGCGCATATGGAATACTGCGGACCAGAGACTTGGGATGTGTGCTAGAAGCATGCAACAATGTGTTACCAGCTGTAGGTTTACAGTACAAATCCATACCAATAGTTCCATCTGGCTGTTTGATGATCACCAGGTCCAAAAATGAGATCTGCTTATCTTAAAAAGTAAAGGAAAAATGTAGATTCAAATCATTGTTGTTAAGTTGCCTGATAAAATCCATCAGCAGTTGTTGTGGGCCTGTCCACACAAGGAACAGGTCATCAATAAACCTGTACCAAAGGAGAACATGGAACATGGCATGAAGATGTCATTTTAGAAGATCTGTCTCTCCCTGCCGCCGAGGTAGAGATTTGCGTATGAGGGGGCACATGAAGTCCCCATTGCAACACCCTGGGTTTGCAGATAGTATTGTTCCTTAAATGTAAAGTAGTTTCTTTTCAAGATGAAAGGATTCAGCCATCCAGATGCCCCGCTCGTGTGGGATACTCGAGTACAACGCTTCGATATCTATAGCCATGAGCAGGGCATTACATATCATATTATATATTATGCATACCTTTGTTGATTGCAACTTTCTTCTCCTTACTTACTGATATATCCACAGATTACCTGTCCTCATGGTCAGTTTTGAGCGATGTGTGCTGCTCTCTGCCCCCACTGAGTGTGGATTAGAAATGGGACCTGTGTAACCTATATAACACCCTTACCAGCTGCCTCTCCTTCTTTCCTCCTTTGACTTTATACCATTTTACTTGATCTCAGTACATCAGGCCAATCTTAGATCTTTACCCATTACTAATTGGATTCTTTACTGTAATAGCTACTTTCCCCTTCCTTTTCCCCTTTGGCACCCACTCCCCCTCACCCTGTCCCCCCCCCATACCCCCTCCTCTCCATTCAATTCCCCTTCCCCCTTTTTTCCTCCACCGTTTTCACTTTCACCTCCCTTTTTTGTCCTCCTTTCTTATCCCCCCTCCCATCTCCTTCTGCTTTCCCAACATTTTTTAGCTACTGTACTTACATAATGCTATCTATATATTGCATTCAGCTACTGTGGATACTATCCAACTGCAACATCCCCCATATCCACCGTAGGGAAAGCGTTGGCAGTATTGTAACTGTGACTAAGTGTATGAGTCTGTGGGTAAGCGACAGTACACGTATCTTTCTTCCTCTATGCATCACCTCTACTAGTACTAAATATACATTGTGTTTATTTTTCTTTGACGTGTGTGTATAATACATTTTCTCTCTTCTTTTGGTCTGTGTGTGTATAATATGTTATTCTGTTTTAGACATCCTCCTGATGAAGTGGGAACACTTTCATGCAACATGTAGAGGATCACATGTCCCAAACAGGACCTACTATACCCTTTGTCCCCAAATTTCGGGAGTAAATCAAGTATTAGTATACATCTCACAAAAAAGATGAGTACACCCCTCACATTTTTGTAAATATTTTATTATATCTTTTCATGTGACAACACTGAAGAAATTGCACTTTGCTACAATGTAAATTAGTGAGTGTAAATTTGCTGTCCCCTCAAAATAACTCAACACACAGGTATTAATGTCTAAACCACTGGCAACAAAAATGAGTGAAAATGTCCAAATTGGACCCAAAGTGTCAATATTTTGTGTGGCCACCTTTATTTTCCAGCACTAAGTTAACCCTCTTGGGCATGGAGTTCACCAGAGCTTCACAGGTTGCCACTGGAGTCCTTGGAGCTGGTGGATGTTAGAGACCTTGCGCTCTTCCACTTTCCATTTGAGGATGCTCAATAGGGATTAGGTCTGGAGACATGCTTGACCAGTCCATCACCTTTATCCTCAGCTTCTTTAGCAAGGCATTGGTCTTCTTGTAGATATGTTTGGGGTCGTTATCATGTTGGAATACTGCCCTGCGGCCCAGTCTCCAAAGGGAGGGGATCATGCTCAGCTTCAGTATGTCACAGTACATGTTGGCATTCATGGTTCCCTCAATGAACTGTAGCTCCCCAGTGCCGACAGCACTCATGAAGCCCCAGACCATGACACTTCCACCACCATGCTTGACTGTAGGCAAGACACACTTTTTTTGTACTCCTCGTCTGTTTGCTGCCACACACGCTTGACACCATCTGAACCAAATAAGTTTATCTTGGTCTCATCAGACCATGGGACATGGTTCCAGTAATCTGTGTCCTTAGTCTGCTTGTCTTCAGCAAACTGTTTGCTTTCTTGTGCATCATCTTTAGAAGAGGCTTCCTTCTGGGATGACAGCCTTGCAGACCAATTTGATGCAGTATGGTCTGAGCACTGACAGGCCCACCCCCTGCCCCTTCAACCTCTGCAGCAATCTTTGCAGCACTCATGCATCCATTTCCCAAAGACAACCTCTGGATATGATACTGAGCACATGCACTCAACTTTTTTGGTCGACCATGGCGAGACCTGTTCTGAGTGGAACCTGTCCTGTTAAACCGCTGTATGGTCTTGGTCACTGTGCTGCAGCTCAGTTTCAGGGTCTTGGCAAACTTCTTATAGCCTAGGCCATCTTTATGTAGAGCAGCTTTATTTCAGATCCTCAGAGAGTTCTTTGCCATGAGGTGCCATGTTGAACTTCCAGTGAGCAGTATGAGAGAGTGAGAGCGACCTTGTAACACTAACATGTCAAATGATACCGGGGAGGGAAAATGGTTAATTAGGCCTAATTTGGACATTTTCACTTAGGGGTGTACTCACCTGTTGCCAGTTGAGTTATTTTTAGAGAACAGCAAATTTACACTGTAAATTTATTCAGCTGTACACTCACTATGTTACATTGTAGCAAAGTGTCATTTCTTCAGTGTTGTCACATGAAAAGATATAATAAAATATTTACAAAAATGAAAGGGGTGTACTCACTTTTGTGAGATACTGTATATAGTCACCTCTGTATTTTTAATGATTTGTATATAACATCATTTAAGTTGGGATATCTTGCGATTTAATCCTTTGTACAAATAAAAATATGTTTTATTCAATATGTTGTCCCATTGGTACTGAGATAGTCCATTCTTTTTTCTTTTGAGACAATTTTGGGAAACTGCCCCCACCATTATTTTAATTTCTGAAGCTGTAAATATTAACAGAGCACAGGGAAATCAAGCAGTCAAGCAATACATATTGTGAATTTCAAAACAGTGACAGTTATTTGAAACTTCAAAAAGTTCAAACATGAGCAATCTCTTGTTAGAAATATTGTTTACAATGAAAGAACATTTTCTGAGAGGAGAACTGGTGTGGGATTAGATTGGGTTATTCATAATCCCAGATGTTGTATTATATCCAGCCTAAAATCAATGCACATTCATTGCAGATATGTTTACATGCACTACGTCTTTATCTGAACAAGAACATTGAAGACAGTTCACGCTGAATTGGTTGATGCCTGGGTAGTGTAATATTCAAAACTGATTATCTAAAGAAGATGTCCTATGATATTCACAGTGCCTTCTGATAATTAAAAACCATACAGAGCTGTAAATGATCCAGACATACGCAATATATTGCTGAGCTCCATAATGACATCTGGCATTTCACAAATTTTTCTTCAGGAAAACTCCCACGTCACAATCAAGTGTTTTGTGTGATTTTCAAAACTATTTTTTTTCTTTAGCAGTTAACCCTTTTTTGAAAATTTGCATGCCAGTATTTTCACAGAGGATCTGTCACTTGTAAAATATTCAGCAAATAGTTTGATGAAAATTCAGAAAATGTCAAGCCTACTTTATGTGTCAAACATATTTACTGTATTTCATTTTGTAGAACTTTTGCCCTACCTATCTGGCTAATGGTGTTCTTGTTACGATATCCTTTCTACATACATTCTTTTGCATTGATCTTCCTTCAAACTTCCCTTCTAGCAAAGCCATGACCTCCATTTTTTCCTCTGATTATGACTTTCTGTATGATCAATGTAGAGACCCTGCCTTAGGCAGTAGTGTCCTGTTTGGGTCATTGTGCCCGGGGAACAGTTTGGCTGTAGCCAGCCTACATCTTCTTTTTAATTTTTGAAGATTTGTGAAAGCTTAAGGAGTTGAAGTTTTAATGTGCTTTTTTATTCATTGGAACCAAGAGGCATGAATTCAAGACAAGATGGGGAAATGGATGTTAGAATACAGAAAAATCTAAAATCTGACCTGCTAACAAGTAATTGCTGATAAGATAATAAGGCAAAAACACTAGAATTTTAACTGTAAAGGATATAAAACTGCCACTTTAGCTGTGTCAGGGGCCTAACTGAAGTGTTGCTACAAGTATTAGAGCTACAGAAACATGTTTGAATTAGTTGCTGTTGTCTGGATACCCCATAATCCTACAGTATCTTTCCTAAAAAGTAAAATAAACCTGTTAGATTTTCTAAAGTTTATGGTGCTCATCCTTACTTACTTCTCTTTAAACGAGTAAATGTACAACACCAAAACATGTGCGCGTTTCCTGAGTGTGCGCACTGCGAATGGTGTGGCATTCGCACTCCTTTGTCAAGCTGAAGGCTAGGACCAATGGGAGCAATAAGAAGCCGATGCAGGGGGAGGGGCCATGGACTAGAGGGAGGGATGGTGCCTGGGCACTTCAATACAGCAAAATAACCCCTGAATGCTTAGTGGGTACATGGGAGCAATGAACAAAGTCTGGTTTGAAACAATACAGGTAATGTCTTGTGGATGAATGGACATACTTGTGGGGAATGGCAATGGGGTCATGTGCAGATGTGTACATCCGTTCGCTGGTGCATATATATATATATATACAGTATCTCACAAAAGTGAGTACACCCCTCACGTTTTTGAAAATATTTTATTATATCTTTTCATGTGACAACATTGAAGAAATTACATTTTGCTACAATGTAAAGTAGTGAGTGTACAGCTTGTATAACAGTGTAAATTTGCGCACTCCCCACATGAGT
>BLSH010001383.1:8226-44688 GCA_018402905.1 Glandirana rugosa | reverse complement strand
TGCCCCTTAGGGGTCCCCTTCCCCTTAGGAGGAGTCCCCGGGGAAGTAGCATTTCTTCGTAGTTCAGGGCTTCCCGAGCTTTAAGGAGGGAGGAGGGGGGGAAAGGGGGGAAGTGTGGGGAAAAAGGGAAGGAAGGGAGGGGGGAAAGAGGGGAAGAGGGAGAGAGAGGGGGGACAGGAAAGGAAAAAAGCGGGGGGGAAGAAAGGGGGGGGGGGTGTTGAGGGGCATAGGAAGGGAGGGAGAAAGAAAGCAGAATATTAATTAATTGATCTATTAATATTTTTGAAACTATCAAATATCTTTACTTATTTGCACGCAATCTTACATATCGGTAAAGACCGTCAAAATGCTCAATTGGAAAGGGACCTTATGGATAAAACACAACATTTTACGATGTAGGAATTTCGAGCCCTTCGGGACTTGATGCTTCTTTACGATGAAGGGGCCCCTGAGGAGGATTCCCCTTCCCCTGGGGATTCCCCGTCAGAGGCCCCCGTCGAAAACATTGTTCCTCCCCCTCCACAATCTCAATCCAAAAACTGTAAATCAAAGTCCCGTAAATTTCCGGACCTAATGACATGCCCAGTGATTTGGGCCTTCCTACATGAATCTATTTTAACTCTAAAAACAAAGAATTGGACCCAGCAAACATCTAATATGACCAAAGCCCAAACCCAAGCCCTTCGTCATCTTAAACAACGGAAGGACCTAGCCATTAAACCCTCTGATAAAGGAGGAAATATCCTCATTATGACGCATTCCCAATATCAAAAATTGTGCTACACAGTTCTCAACAATACTGCTTGGTATGTCCCCATCGACTTCTCACAAGTCGAGGATTTCATCAATGACTTTAAATGTCTATGCACGAATGCTTACATAAAGGGACTTATTGACAAAGATACCCTAGAGTACCTAAACATAAAATTCCCTCGTACACCCACTTTCTACACCCTCCCTAAGACTCTTAAAAACATATTGCCACCCCCGGGTCGACCTATAGTTTCTGGGATAGGGTCACTAACAGAAAATTTGTGGATACTTTTTTACTACCACATGTACTCAGCCTACTGCCATACATTTGAGATACTACGGACCTGCTTAAATATATGGAGGGTGTCCATGTCCCTCCGGGCGCCCGGCTCGTGGCTATAGTTATCGAGGCCCTCTATTCGAGTATCCCCCACGAGCAGGGTGTCCAGATGGCTGGTTCTTTCCTCCATGAACAAAACCATACCACGCTGCCCCTAGTGGACTTCATTTTAGAGCTACTACACTTCATACTAACTAAAAATTACTTTATTTTCATGGAACAGCTCTATTTGCAAGTCCAGGGCGTCGCAATAGGCACAGCTTGTGCACCATCATACGCCAACTTATACTTGGGGGGCTGGGAAAAGTCAATCTTCTCAGATGAATCTTTTCAACTGTACCTCCAGCACATATTATGCTGGTATAGATTTATCGATGAACTACTGATCATTTGGACGGGCACTGTGGACCAACTCCATCGATTCATTGATAAGCTGAATAACAATCCACTTAACCTACGCTGTACATACACTTTTTATCCTACCAGCATTCCCTTTCTGGACATTAGATTAATTATCAATGACCAGCACCAAATTGACACTGACCTCTATAGGAAGCCTACTGCGGGAAACACTTTATTGCATGCTTCCAGTGCACACCCTTGCTCTCTTGTTCGTAGCATTCCCTATGCCCAGTACTTACGATTATGACACAACTGCACTAAAGATGAAGACTTTTTCTTACAAGCCGCTGTCCTCCAACAGAGACTCTTGGCTAGAGGGTACACACCCACAAATCTTAGAAAAGCATTTAATAAGGCAGCTTCATGTTCCCGCACTTCTCTTCTCTTCAGACCTCCCCGAGTACAGTCTTGGGAAACGGTGGGGGTGGTCACCCGATACTCTGCCCATTACAATCTTTTACGCTCTGCCTTGTCCCAACATTGGCACCTCCTCACAGACCATCACATTTTTAAAAAAATACATTCGGTATACTCCTGAACTGATATTTCGGAGAGCCACCTCACTTTGTGACACGCTTACAAGCAGCCATTATCAACCTCTGCCCTCGCGACTCCCTGGGACTCACGGCACTTTCCGATGTGGGGACTGTCCGCGATGCCCGTGGCTTCTGGAGGGCACTACTTTCAAACTTCCCACTGGAGAAATATTCTCACCCTCGTTCCATGCCAATTGTGGCACGAGGGGATTGGTATACTTGATGGTGTGTGGTGCCTTTTATGTGGGCAAGACAATACGGGAATTCAGACGACGCATCGGGGACTACCTCTACTGTTCCTTTGGTGGTAAATTAACCACTGTAGGCAGACATATTGGTCTACACCATCGGTACCACTTAAAGGTTCTCAAATTCTTGGTGCTGGAGGTAATCCCTGAGGACCCTAGGACAGGGGATTGGGATCGTCGGATCCTACAACGGGAAACTTTATGGATTGAACGTCTAGGGGCTAATTTTCCACCTGGTATAAATGAAGTACTGAATCGTCAGACTGGACAGCAGGCACAGGATCATTGGACTGGACAGCAGGCACTGGAACATCAGACTGGACAGCGAGCATGGAATCATCGGACTGGACAGCAGGTACTGGAACATCAGACTGGATAGCAGGCACTGGAACATCAGACTGGACAACGGGCACTGGAACATCAGACTGGACAGTGGGCACTGGATCGTCAGACTGGACAGCGGGCACAGGATCATCAGACGGGACAGCAGGTACTGGAACATCAGGCTGGACAGTGGGCACTGGATCGTCAGACTGGACAGCAGACGCTGGAACATCAGACTGGACAGCAGGCACTGGATCGTCAGACTGGACAGTGGGCACTGGATCGTCAGACTGGACAGCAGGCACTGGAACATCAGACTGGACAGCAGGCGCTGGATCGTCAGACTGGACAGCAGGCACAGGATCATCGGGCTGGACAGCAGGCACAGGATCATCGGACTGGACAGCAGGCACTGGAACATCAGACTGGACAGCGGGTATGGGATCGCCAGACTGGACAGCGGGCACTGGATCATTGGACTGGACAGCGGGCACTGGATCGTCAGACTGGACAGTGGGCACTGGATCGTCAGACTGGACAACGGGCACTGGATTGTCAGACTGGACAGTGGGCACTGGATCGTCAGACCGGACAGTGGGCACTGGATCGTCAGACTGGACAGCAGGCACTGGGACATCAGACTGGACAGTGGGCACTGGAACATCAGACAGGACAGTGGGCACTGGATAGGCAGACTGGACAGTGGGCACTGGATCATCAGACTGGGCAGCAGGCACTGGAACATCAGACTGGACAGTGGGCACTGGGTTGCCAGACTGGTCGGTGGGCACAGGATCAGCAGGCCAGACAGTGGGCACAGGATCAGCAGGCTGGACAGCGGGCACCAGAACAGCAGGCTGAACAGCGGGCACAGGATCAGCAGGCTGGACAGCATGTTTAGGTCTGTCGGAAGCAGGCCAAACCTTATCAGCAATCATGAAGGTAGACTGGGGAAGACTGGCTGGTGTGGAGGCAGGCTGGAACAAATTGGCTGGTGTGAGGCAGATTGGAGCAGATTGGTCATTGTGGAGACAGACTGGGGTACATTGGCTGGTGTGGAGGCAGTATCGGATATAGGCTGGATAGTGCAGGTTGGGAAAAACTTCTGTTTCTTCTTAGGTTTTACCACTGGAGTTCTGTAAGTGACTGCAGGGCAGTAAATAGGGGGTGTAGCTGATGGAAGACTATGGCTGGTGTATGGTAAGGAGGGAGTGGTCAATAAGGGGGATTTTTGTGGAATTGTTGCAGGAAGAGGAGAGGTGGATTAAAGGCAGTTGGAAACGGGGTACGATACTTGGTAGGTAGCAGAGTATATTGGCCTGTGACTGTGGTTGCTGTAGTTGAAGGAGAGAAGGAACTTTGAGCAGGTAGGTCTCTAGTGGCAGGAATTGGTTGGTGCAAGCTGACTGGGGCTGAATGCAATATATCTGACCATGCCTGTAGTATAGGTTGAACAAAATTCGGTGTACATACGGCCTGTCTGACAAGAGCCTGCACTGAATTTATGCCCTCTATTAACACCTGTCGAGGGCATGCTGAATAATGCTCAAAGAAATAAGCTGAGTCATCTTCGAGTAACCATAACAGCGATTCTACCTGAGCCTTGCTGAAAGGAGGGGAAAAATCATCATTGCCCTTAGGAATGCTGGACAAAGTCAACTCTGCACACACCTGAATAAAAGGCTGAACATCACCAAACAACATACTGCCCTGATCAACTAGGACATGAGCCAGACGTATACATTCCAAAAGCTGATCCCTAGTCCACTCCTTCAACGTTTGGCAGCAATAATGATCCTCTGTCACCAGCAGAGAAAAATAAACAACCTCCTCCAGATGCATGTTGCCACCAAAACCAAGATGGCTTCCCTGTGCAGTCACTTCTGGTCAGGACTGGCCTTGGTGTTATGTCAGGAACTGGTGTCACCAGAAAAGTGTGAACTGCACAGAGAATACCAGACACAAGGTAAATTGAATAAAGTGATTTATTAAGGATATAAGAAAAATGGTGATCCAAATGCACATCTAATAAAATAAACAGTATAAACAACCACAGCAACAGAAATAGTGAAAACTGCTAAAACAGGTATAGGGAATGTCCAACCCGTAAATGTAGCCAGGCCAGGGTCATGCACGGGAGATCAATCAGAGGGGGCAGGGAGCAAGATAAGGCAGAAACCAGGAACAGATGACGGGAAAGCTGGTGAGATAGGATCAGACTGCAGACAGGGGTCCAGGAGCAAATTCAGGGTACAGGATACAGGGTTCAGGATTCCAGATACAGGATTCGGGATTCCAGATACAGCATTCAGGATGGCAGATACCAGATTCAGGATTCCAGAAACAGCATTCAGGATTACAGATACAGCGTTCAGGATTCGGAATACAGAGGCACATGGAGGACAAACACCAAGGCATTAAGCATATGGTAAACAGGATTTAAATATCCTTCCTGTAACGAACGTCAGGTGGTGACTCATGAGCCTCTGATTACTCGGAGACATCCTCTGGTGGACACTGGAACTGCAGCCCAAGGATCCAGGAGCCATAGTGCCACCACCAGATGAGCCCTTTACTGACACCCGCTGGTGGACACTGGAACTGCAGCCCATGGATCCCCGAGCCACAGCGCCACCCGCTGGAGGGACTATTCCTAACAGAGTCAAAATACAAATAGTTTGACTTATAGCTTAACCACTTGATATATTGCAGCAGGGCAGCTGGTCTGCACCAGATTATGTACCTAATATGTGATCTGACACTTCCAAGTCTGGGGCATGTGCGTGCACTGCCGGTGACCCGCTCCCACTGTGATTGTACACAGTGGGAGCACAGTGGCAGGTACCGTGGACTAGATGTCTCCCAGCATCTGATCACACAGGACACTGGCAGAATGACAATATGCCTATATAAACATGCTAAGCAGGAACACAGATCTTTGCCCTCCTCTAGTCAAAGCACCTCCCCCACAGTGAGTAAGCACAACCAAGGCACAAAGTCCTCTCTTCTGGTTTTCCACCCATCCCAGACTGCACTCTCCCAGTCCTCTCAGGCATGCCTCCCCAGTCCTCTTGACTGTGCATCATTCACAAGCCCTCCTGGTTGCGACCTGCTGTTCCTTCCTGAAGACCTGCCTGGCAGTGTTCTCTCCTGCTGTTCTCTCTTTGCTCCTGTGTCTACAGGCCAGGACACCTCCACATGTTGTTAGAGGGTCCCATCTGCACCCAAACCCAGGTCCAAGGTCACCCCCCAACAGCCTTGCACTTCATCTCCAGCTTCCTTCCCAAAAACTCCTCCCCAGCTGGGTTGACCCTAGGTATTTAGGGAGGCCTGCCCCCTGCCAATCCAAGTTGGGGATTGGTCAGGGCTCATTAGAATACCCCCAGACAGCTCCACCTTTCTTCTCCTACTTCCTTTCTAGAAGACACTAGAATATTCTAGAAAGAAGTGGGAAGTCCCAGTGATGCTGCCTGTGAGTCACCAGCTCTACTCTGAGTCACTCTTAACCCGGATCAAAACAATCAAGCCTAGCTACCAGCTAGGTCTGCCTAAATTTGCTTACCCTGCCAAAAAACTATTTACATCATCTAGCAACCTAGAGGGTGCTACAGTAGCCCAACCCCATTCCACCTATATTCATCTTCCCTACTTTGTTCCTCTGAGAACCAAACTCAGTGTAAACTCCATGTCATATTGTAATGGAGCTTAAAAAAGTATTGATAATGTCATCCTCCTTGTCATGTAACAGGGTTCAGGGCTGATGTCTGACTGGCCACTTAACCACTTCAAGACTGCCAGCTGTCATTATATGGCAGCCGTTTGATATGGAATACAGTTGCTATGGTAGCAGATAACTACCATAACCCAGTATCTTTTTTTACAGCCAGCGATTCTGCACAAGATAAAAGTGGTCTCAGCAGCAGATTCGCCGCAAGATCACTTTTATCAGCGGCGGGAGAGGTGACCCCCCTCCCGCCGGTTTCCGGTCATCTCCGGCGCTTACCGGACCCACCGGCAACAACGGAGATGATCGAGTCCTCTCCCCCCCAGTGTCCGTGAGCCAAGTGAGTGGCTGAAGCCTTTCACTCGGCTCCATAACATGGCAGGGTGGAAGTGACATCACAAGTCACTTCGCCCAATGCTCTTAAAGGGCCCATTTTTTTTGCACTGTCATTTTTTTCAAATTATTATATATATATTTTTTTTTGCATTTTACTATAAATATCAGATGTGAGGTCTTTTTGACCCCAGATCTCATATTTAAGAGGTCCTGTCATGCTTTTTTCTATTACAAGGAATGTCTTTCTCCCGCCCACAGATGAAAATGGTGTTTAAACCACACATGTGAGGTATCACCGCGATTGTTAGAGCGAGAGCAATAATTTTAACACTAGACCTCTATAACTCGAAACTGCTAACCTGTAGAATTTTTTAAACATCGCCAATGGAGAATTTTATGTTGCAAAGTTTGTCGCCATTCCGCAAGCGGACGCAATTTTGAAGCATGACATGTTGGGTATCATTTTACTCGGTGTAACATTATCTGTCACAATATGGAAAAAATTGGCCTAACTTTACTGTTGTCTTATTTTTTAACTCAAAAAACAATCGCACTTGTAAGACCGCTGCGCAATTACGGTGTGACATAAAGTTTTGCAATGGCCGCAATTTTATTCTCTAGGGTGTTATAATATATATATATATATATAATGTTTGGGGGTTCTAAGCAATTTTATAGCAAAAAAACCTGGGTTTAACTCGTAACTCCAAAAAGAGGCTCGGTCTCAAAGTGGTTAAACATGAGACACAAATCCTGGGACGAGGTCACATGATCCCCCATACCTAGAAATACACATAATCAATGGACCACTGCGTCATCCAAATCAGAACATGCCTTATCAAAAACATCACTTACAGAAGGTGCACAAATCTTTATGGTCATGAAGAGCCCCAGTTCATCCAATTCCAGAGTGATATGCATATACCTTCTGGATTAATGATCTATTGCGATCAGCCAGTAATAGATCACAATAGCAGTGATCTATAGCTGCAAGGAGATGCTGGATAGAGATGCAACAGCTTTGTCTACGTACTTAAATAAGTGCTGTAATGTCACCTGCCTTCATATTCCTTCCACTATAAACACATAACAGAAGCATTGTGTTTACAGTAATTTGCTATAAATCTTCCTGGAGCTCCCAGGCTTAGTTATGAATCTTGGCTGTCACTTATACCCAGTGGTTCCAGGGCCAGGAGCTCTTGTGACCCAAAAGAACAGTTGGTTCTGCTGACATTTTAAAATTTCCCTCTGCTATTTTAAATTGGTACCCGGGGCTCAAGTAGTTAGGATAGACCAGTTTATGTTAAGAATATTTTATCAAAGCTAGTGTACTTCAATATTTTCCCATTTCAGCTGCAGCTGTATTCATAACATTTTTGTTTCATTATATTTAATTGGATTATTTTGGAGGCTGAGCAAACTCTTATGGCCCTCCGTTTATTTTATTATTATTTGTACAATTTTCTTTGCTTGTCCTTGCAGAATTTCATTGTGTACAGGCAATCTTTCCCCTTTGAAGGTCATTCAGAATTTTTTCCTCTGTATTTTATTCCTGATTTCTGTTGTGAATTAGCATGATGTGTGGAGTTTATTATAAATTCTATATTCAAGACATTATCAGACCTAAAGTATGGGTCTCTGCCAAAGATGATTTGCTGTTAGTAATAGACATGCTGATTTTTCTACATTGCTATACATGAATGTTTACATGTGCAGAGATAACAAATGTATATTCTATACAATGAAACACTAGTAAGTATATCTTAGAAGTTATCTACAAGAGATTACATTTAAAATAAATGTGAAGATTAAAAGTCTTGTGTAAACCAAACCTACAAGTTTAGTTATACAACAGTATATGTGCAGAGCTAATAGGTAAGGTACATAGGGGCCCTATCTAAAGGAAACCTTCACAGATCATATAATGAATAGCAAATATAACCTGAAAAAACAATAAACGGTGCTCAGTGTTAACATGGTGCAAACTTATGTCATATATACTATATGCATCTAGTATTTAAATGAATGTTTGTATAGTGGATGCTCAAAATATTCATATATGAGTATCAAAATTAAATACTTATAAGCATCATGAAAATTACAAATACAATAAGCAAAGTGACTCAATAATACAGTGATATGATTGAAACATATTGTCTATTGCATAAGTGCCCCAGCAAATGTAGAAAAGTCCCATATCCGCAATAGATTAAATGTGCTTGAATGTGTAACATAGAAAAAGTGAAAAAAGTCCAAGATGGTGTGATAAGCAAGTCACCAGGATAATCCAAAGATAAGATTGGAAATTGATCCAACAATCGTAAGCAGGAGTCCCCACTCTGAAAGGTGTCACCACCAACAAGAAATGAAAAGGCTTACCGGATCAAGTGGACCCAATCGGCATATGTCTAATGGATCTAAACAAGCAGTAGTGAGTAAAAACCTAGCAAGGGCTATCTTCACAAACAGTCTTCACAGGACTCTCCATACACCAATTAAAGGAACACTCGACTCCCACTGTACCTCACACATCTGTTATGGAGTGACTATGAATGGCCATCAGCTTTGCATAGGAATAATGTACTCATCAGGTGAGATGACTCCATGTGTTCCATTCCCTAATGTGAGCTGCTCAATATGAGCTAGACAATATCTTTCAATCATATCACTTTCAATCGGCATATGCCTAATGGATCTAAACAAGCAGTAGTGAGTAAAACCTAGTAAGGGCTATCTTCACAACCAGTCTTCACAGGACTCTCCATACCCCAATTGAAAGGAACACTAGACTTCCACTGTACCTCAAACATCTGTTATGGAGCGACTATGAATGGCCATCAGCTTTGCATACGAATAATGCACTCATCAGGTGAGATGACTCCTTGTGTTTCATTCCCCAATGTGAGCTACTCAATATGAGCTAGACAATATCTTTCAACCATATCACTATATCAATGTGTGATTTTGTTTATTTTATTTGTAATTTTCATTATGTTTTTAAGTATTTCATTTTGATACTCATATATGAATATTGCGAGCATCCACTGTACAAACATTCGTTTACTAGGTGCATATAATACAGTGCCTTGAAAAAGTTTTCATACCCCTTGAAATTTTCCACATTTTATCATGTTACAACCAAAAATGTAAATGTATTTTATTGGGATTTTATGTGTTAGACCAACACAAAGTGGCACATAATTGTGAAGTGGAAGGAAAATAATAAATGGTTTTCAACATTTTTTACAAATAAATATATGAAATGTGTGCCATGCATTTGCATTCAGCCCAATTCGCTGCAATTACAGCTGCAAGTCTTTTTGGGTATGTCTCTACCAGCTTTGCACATCTAGAGAGTGACATTTTTGCCCACCCTTCTTTGCAAAATAGCTCAAGCTCTTTCAGATTGGATGGAAAGCGTCTGTGAACAGCAATTTTCAAGTCTTGCCACAGATTATCAATTGGATTTACGTCTGGCCTTTGACTGGGCCATTCTAACACATGAATATGCTTTGATCTAAACCATTCCTTTGTAGCCCTGGCTGCATATTTAGGGCTGTTGTCCTGTTAGAAGGTGAACCTCTTCAAGTCTTTTGCAGAGTCTAACGGGTTTTCTTCTAAGATTGCCCTGTATTTGGCTCTATCCATCTTCCCATCACCTCTGACCAGCTTCCTTGTCCCTGCTGAAGAAAAGCATCCCCACAGCATGATGCTGTCACCTGTCACTGCCATGTTTTACGGTGGCATGTTCAAGGTGGTGTAAATTGTTCATTTTCCCCCCACACATACGTCTTGCTTTTAGGCCAGAAAGTTCAATTTTGGTCTCATCTGACCAGAGCACCTTCTTCCACGTGTTTGCTGTGTCCTCCACATGGCTTCTCACAAACTGCAAATGGGACTTCTTATGGCCTTCTTTAACAATGGCTTTCTTCTTGCCACTCTTCCATAAAGGGCAGATTTGTGGAGTGCACAACTAATAGTTTCTCCCACCTGATCTCTGGATCTCTGCAGCTCCTCCAGAGTTACCATGGACCTCTTGACTGCTTCTCTGATTAATGCTCTCCTTGCACGGCCTGTCAGTTTAGGTGGGCAGCCATGTCTTGGTAGGTTTGCAGTTATGCCATACTCTTTACATTTTTGGATGATTGATTGAACAGTGCTCTGTGAAATATTCAAAGCTTGGGATATTTTTTTATAACCTAACCCTGCTTTAAACTTCTCCACAACTTTATCCCTGACCTGTCTGGTGTGTTCCTTGGCCTTCGTGATGCTGTTTGTTCACTAAGGTTCTCTAACAAACTTCTGAGGACTTCCCAGAACAGCGGGATTTATAATGAGATTAAATGAAACACAGGTGGACTCTATTTACTAATTAGGGGACTTCGGAAGGCAATTGATTCCACTAGATTTTAGTTAGGGGTATCAGAGTAAAGGGGACTGAATACAAATGCACGCCACACTTTTCACATATTTATTTGTAAAAAAATGTAGAAAACCATTTATCATTTTCCTTGCACTTCACAATTATATGGCCCTTTGTGTTGGTCTATTACAAAAACCCAATAATACATTTAAGTTTTTAGTTGTAACATGACAAAATGAGGAAAATTTTAAGGGGTATGAATACTTTTTCAAGGCACTGTATATATGACATAAGTTTGCATTGTGTTAACACTGAGCACCATTTATAGTTTTTTCAGGTTTTGTCTGCTATTCACTATATGATCTATGGAGGTTTCCTTTAGATAGGGCCCCCATGTACCTTACCTATTAGTGCTGCAAATATACTGTTATTACATTTAAACACATATTTGTCCTTTATGGTGCTGGCTGCTTTTATTTTCATTTGCATTTGGGACACTAGCAGGGTTTAATTTTTTTATTTAAGTTTAGATATATAGCAGACATTTTACACTCATAAATGCTGTAAAATAAAAATGTAATATTTGTGTATATGTACTGTATAAAGTATATACTGTATATATACTGAATTAATTTGATTGTCCTAATATAGATGATCATATCACTGTTTTTTTTTTTTAAAAAAGCGTGCTTCTATTTTCTTGCCCTTTTTCACATGGGGTGGACTGCGTTCCAATCAGCATGGGATCCACTCACAGATCCTCTGTCAATCAGAGCAGATCCAGTAGATGACAGGTTTACACAGGGTTGTAGGGGTGAATGGACCATCCGATTAGGTGCACTTGAAAAACTGACAAGTGGACTTGATCAGAACAGTCACATGAAAGGGGCCTAAATGTGGTCACAATAGATTCTATTTAATGTTGTCAAATTATTTGGAGGCTGGCTTGGGTACCTTGTTGTCTCCTGGAGTCTGGGAGGCAGAGCATTTATAGAGGGTCAACAAGTTATTAACAAGTTCAGACAACCATAAAACACATGCAGCCATCTGAGTATGTCATACCTGCAACATGAACGGAAACCAATTTGTATAGTGAATATATAGGTGTTCATTTACATGACCTGATTATATAGGTGTTCATATATATGACCTGTACATATCAGGATTTACAGTTTTTACTTCTTTACATTCCGACCTGCAAAAACTAATTTGAGGGAGATGGCAAACTCCCCCCCACCAATTGAACAAAACTAGAGGGATACTGCTGGCTGTTACTGCTGGTGGGTACTGCTGGCTGGTACTGTTGGTGGGTACTGCCGGTGGGTATTGCTGGCTGGTACTGCCGGTGGGTACTGCTGGCTGGTACAGTTGGTGGGTACTGCTGGCTGGTACTGCTGGTGGGTACTACTGACTGGTACTGTCAGTGGACATTGCCGTTGGGTACTGATGGTTGGTACTGCTGGCTGGTACTGCTGGTGCGTACTGCTGGTGTGTACAACTGGTGGGTACTGCTGGCTGGTAATTCTGGTGGGTACTGCTGGCTGGAACTACTGGTAGGTACTGCTGGCTGGTACTGCCAGTTATACTGCTCGCTGGTACTACTGGTGGGTACTGCTGGCTGGTACTGCTGGTGAGTACTGCTGGCTGGTCCTGCTGGCGGGTACTGCTGGTGGGTACTGCTGGTGAGTACTGCTGGTGGGTACTGCCGGTGGGTACTGCTGGTGGGTACTGCTGGTTGGTACTGCTGGCTGGTAATTCTGGTGGGTACTGCTGGTGAGTACTGCTGGATGGTACTGGCAGTGGGTACTGCTGGTTGGTACTGCTGGCAGGTGTTGCTGGTGGGTACTGCCAGTGGGTACTGCTGGTTGGCACTGCTGGTGGGTACTGCAGGCTGGTACTATTGGTGGGTACTGCTGGCTGGTACTGCCAGTGGGTACTGCTGGTGGGTACTGCTGGCTGGTACTGCTGGAAGGTACTGCTGGTGGGTACTGCTGCTTGGTACTGCTGGTGGGTACTGCTGGCAGGTACTGCCGGTGGGTACTGCTGGTAGGTACTGCTAGTTGGTACTGGTGGATGGTACTGATGGTGGGTACTGTGGGCTGGTACTGCTGGTGGGTACTGCTAGCTAGGAATGATGGCGGGTACTGCTGGCGGGCACTGCTGGTGGGTACTGCCGGTGGGTACTGCTGGTGGGTACTGCTGGTTGGTACTGCTGGTGGGTACTGCTGGTGGGAACTACTGGTGGGTAGTAGAAAGCAGAGCCATTGATTCCTGTACAATGCCAACAACTGTCACAGGCGGAGTATATTTGGTATCACTCCACCTGTGACAGGAGCCAGGAAGCATTGGCTCTGCTTCCTCTAGTGTCGGCTCTGTTCTTCACGCTGATGCTCGGGGATGGTGGGTCAGGAACCCGCGATCTGGGTTTGCCAACCCACCATCCAAAAGCAGGAGGTGGTGGGCTGCATCAGAGGGTACCTGGGCACCCCTGCATTACAGGCACTGTGGCACCTGGGTGTGGTGCGTGGAGGTTCAGCCCTGCCTCCGGGATATCGCATGGCCCTTGTGGGTGCCAGGGAGCTGCAGCTGAAACACGGGAGGCTCCCACACCTCGTGGGAGACTTGAGGTGTCTGATATCAAGTATCAACTGTAAATCATGACATCGTAAGGCCATATGTATAAACACTTCATATTCCCCTTATAACACGAAAGAGCTCTTCTCCTCAGTAAAGATACTTACAGAGGTCCACACAGAATGCCTTCTGACTCTTTAAATATCTAGGATGTTCAGGTTCTTAGTTTCCAGTTTTGTTGTTATCAGTGGGATTTGTAATTTTAAATGGGTTTGAAACATGCTGGACCTTTCCACTTGCTACATAGATATATTCCACATACACATTACTAAAAGTCTTTCATTTTATTGAAATACTCATATGTTTAAAAAAAACTTCCATAAAAATACAGCTTTGCTAAGGAGGGCTTCTGACGCCTTAATACATTTGTAAATCACTTCCAACTAGTAGTAAATATGTTATTAGTAGGACAGGAAAATGTCCTTCATCAATTTCCTGCCTAGCAGATGCAAGACAACTGCCATTCCATAGGTGCCAATCAGACAGTTCATAGGTGTAAAGTCCTCATTGATGTGTCACTCTAAGCAAATTGGAAATTATGTATTGTCTCTGTTTCAATAAGCCATTTTTTGTGTAACTCTAGTTAAGCTAAAAGTGTAGTCATACCCGCAGAGAGCACACAGTGATTATTGCTAAAATCCAAGCCTGGTTATACATTTAGCCTGCCTGTGAAAGGCCCAACCAGGACAGGGGCTTTTGGAAAGGACTCCTACCCACTGATTATGGCCCATGGAGAAAGCAGATCATTCCATAATGATGGACAACCAATTAATGGATGCTGAGATCAAGGTTTGGATGAAAAAATCTGGATAAGGACAATTAAACTTCCCTTCTGGAGTGAATGGAAAGGTGTAATATTAATCTTGTACAGGTTAATGGTCAGAGGGAACATGGTGCCCGTTCTGCAGACTGGGTTGTAGAGGCTCCTTCACTTGGGACAGAAATATTTACCAACAAGATCCCTTAAGAAATCGATGAAGCTAAAGTAATTCCACTGTATCAGACTGCTGGGACATTGTTTGTCTTCTGATGACTTGTCTAGTGGACCGAATACACAAGTTTGTGTCTCTGTCTCTCCTATTGTGTGCTGTTCCATTGCTAATTGGATTACTGGTTAATTAAGATCACTGTTAATTGTTAGCTGTTAATTGGATTGATGTTTGAAATTTACATTGTCATGCTAATATCCTCAAGAAGGAAATGTCCTCCTGTGGGGTATAAAGTATGTGTACGAGTTTCAATAAAGATTCATCCCTTTGGCTCTATCTTAACATCTTGCCTGTGTACAATGCTTGGGGTAAAATGGGCTGGTATTAGCTCTCAGGCTCAGAACGGTGTGGAGGGCAGGAGGCAGTGTTTGGCAAAAGGAAGCACCCAAGCTCCTGCAGAACCGGCTGAGATCCAAACCGTCTTTGGCCAGCTTAACTGAAATACTTTGCTTATGATGTTAACTCAACTGAAGCACAACAATTTTTATTCTACCATGCTCCAATATTTCTGCAACACATGGATCAAGGTTTAGATTCATAGATTCATAGTAGAAGAACAGCCAGAAATGGTGGTCATGCACATATTGAATGCATTGATCAATAAAATCATATACAAATCTAATGTAATTGTATTGAAATTGTGAGAACTTGTATTTTCCACCAATCAATTTTGAGAAATTGATAGTTTTCCTGAAATTATGTTGTAGTTGGCAGAATGTTATGTATTTGCTTTCATCACAATTTGTCCTGTGCATTGTATGGTATTCTAAATGTTTTGGTTTTAAACAATGAAAAAGTAGAGGTGAAATTGTATTAGCTATAGTAAGGCCCACAACACCCTCCTCAACATCTATAGTTAAAAAAGAAGATCTCAGATTGAATCTTCCATTCTACCAGCCAGCAGAACTGCAGCACACCTCTGTGTTTTCGTCAGTTCTCTCTCAGTTGGATGAGCTTGGAACCTGTGCTAGTCAGCTACACAAACTTCTTTGGACCACCCACATGTCAGTCCATTAGCTACTTTACGTATACCATGGAAATGTATGCAGTTGGGAGGCACAGCTGCTCAACCAGCTGAGAGAGACCCAGTGTAGCCAAATACGGGCCGATACTGATCTTTTACTCCACATAAGTATGCATGTGACAACATTGTCCTTTAGGTCAAGTAAGTATATACTTTTATTTGATATTCCTGGTATATACTACCCTTAGGGGTTTGTTCTTTTTCACCCCATGGTACTTTACATGACGCATGTACTTAGTATTTGTATGGATATCTTATGAAAGCATGTTGTTTTGACCTGTACCAATATCTAATGATTTTGCAATCCTGATGATTATGTTTGTATTTTACTTCTTTTTGTAGACTTGTTTTTAAATTCCTGTCATTAAACACTCCCTACGTATTTAATTTTGTCTGACCTTTTCAAAAGTCTTAATACGCCTGTTATTGTAATGTACTCTGTTGTTAGCTATGTGTGCTTTTTTATACTGTATAAAATAAAAGATAAACCTTTTTAGATAAACCTTGGTATCTACAGTTTTATAGTGACTATAGAGGTTTACTTAAAGCCCCAAACCTTACTCTTTCATGCCTTTCAATTACTGATCTATAAGGTACTGGAGTGGAAGCTTCAAACTGGTTTACTTCTTTATTAATCCTTGGTTTTGAACAGGGCAAGGTAGACCTTCAATGAAATGTAATTTATTATTTCAGGTCCACTTTATTTTTTTTCATTTATTCTACTTTCATTTTCAGTAATTGTTTTACTCTATACAATACACTTAGGAAATGTGGTTTCTCAGCTCCTAAATTATATTCATCTGGGAAAGCTGCTGATTAAGAAGACAGTCCTTATTCTGTATTGTCTCTGCTTTCATTTACTTTTACATTCTGATTAGCCAGGGCAAGCTTTGTGGATATTTATTGGAGCCATCTGGGCAAAATTATCTGCAATGTCTAAGAGAAAAAAAAGATTCTTCATTCTTTCTTAGATTGAATCTACTTTTCTTGGACCAAAACAGAGCACATACCACCCTCTTCTTGATCAATAACCTGTGCCCCAAAGTCACCATTCATATTAAAATATCACTCTCCAATGGTTAGATTCTAATAGATGTTGGTATCTGATTATAATGACTGTAGAACAGGGGTTCTCAGCTCCTGTCCTCAGGATGTACTAACAGGTCAAATTTTAAGTATTACCTTGGGGAGATGCAGACTAGAATACTGCAATCACTGAGCAGCAAATTATATCACCTGTGATTTATTTCAGTTATCTTGCAAACCTGGCCTGTTAGCGGGACAGGGGTTGAGAACCACTGCTGTAGAACAAAGTATACTGTTTTTATTTGAAACACATGGATAAATAGGGCCTGAGATAAGCCTCCTAGTATACAGTCCTGCAATGGTGATCTAGTCTTTATTGCTTGTTTCTCTAGTTTAGTTTGCCCATCTGACCTCAACAAATATGTTCCACTTGCTTGTGTGCTGTTATGGGATTCATAAAACCACTGAGCACAAAATACATTGAAGACTGAGGAGATCATAGCTTTTAAACTGCCTGCTCTCTGTGTGCTCTTTGGAAAATTACTGATAGATTTGTGTAAAGGGTAGCCTGGTCTTGCATATGCCCTGTACATTTTTTCACATGACTAACATAGCAGATAGTGAATACATGCATGTTTTAGAAAATTAATATATCAATAGTATTTCTCCAACCAGAGCTTGTTTGCAGATGACACACAGTTCTATGTGAATCCAAAACAGTTGCATGGCATTCTGTTGCTTTGATAGGCAGATGAAAGGCAGTGCAGCAATGGATTCTGTTAGCTGCTGATAGCTACAGTTCAGTGACAGCTGTGCTTGGTGACCAGCTAGGATGTGTAGAATTCAATCGAAGCCATTCCTTGGTGGTTTGGTGGAGCTACAGATTATATTTCCAGCTCAGCTCTTGTTGAGTGTTTTTTTCAGAAAATAATTTTAAGAAGCAGAGTGAAAATGATCTGATAGACTTTCACGGATTAGAATTAAACCTATTCTCAATCATTGAGCTAACATGTTAAAAAATTCATGTGTATAATGTGTTTATTTCAAAACATCATGACAAATGCGCTTACTGCTTCAAATCATAGAGGCCATAATAACCACAGAACCCCAAACTAATTAAAAACATTTAAAAATAGTATCTTTAGATAATGGGGTTGATTTACTAAAGGCAAATTGTCTGTGCACTTAGTATAATGCAGTTGCACTCTGCAAGCGCAGTTGCTCCAGGACTTAGTAAATGAGGAAAACTTCACTTTGCAAAGAATACTCAATCAGGAACAAGGGAAATAAAAAAAAACCCATCATATCAGGAGTGCGCATAAGCGGGAGCTCCGTGATGGCCGCCTAAGCCTGGAGCTCGGCACCATCCCGGACCAGCGCTGCAGAAGTGCCTCTCTTAGCCATCCAGGGCAGCTGCTAACGAGGGCTCCTGATCCCCAAGACCACCGGGACCCCCCATATGTTGGACCCGACAGCCAGGAGGAACCTCGGGCCGCAATTTACCAAAGCCCTGCTGGATGGGTGTACCAAGATGGCCGCCACCACAGTACAGCCACATGTGATGGAAGCAGAAAGAGCCATGGAACACAGGCAAGTTCTGGCCCCGGAAAACCTGACATATACCCCTGTCTTGCATGCTAACAATCAGAGGCTATTGGCCCCCTCCCCTGCATCTACTGAATCACTTACAGGACGCTCACTGGGGGACTATGCCTCCTCTCCTGCAGGGCCTACCCCAGCCTACCACTCAGAGATTCACTCCCCGGGCACCCCAGGCCAGGATGCACCTAACCCTACAACCAACCTTTTCCTCAGTCTATCAGATTTACTGGAGAAGGGACTGGCTCAAATGGCCGCCAAATAACCGGAGATATTAAACCCGATTTTCAGAACTTAGGAGCTAGAATGGAGGCAATCAAACACAAACTGGATATCACTGTAGCCAGGGCCAATCAGAACTCAGACCACATCCAGGTCCTTCAAGAACAACTTGAAACAACCCTCTCCAGAATTGATGATCTGGAAAACAGGTCCAGAAGGTACAATTTTAGGGTTTGAGGTCTACCAGAAACAATTACAGACATCCCTTCAACTATCCAGGACTTAACCAAGACCCTGATCCCCAATATCCCTCAGCACCACCTGGAACTGGATAGGGCCCATAGGACCTTGGGACCACCAAGAAAGGATGGGTTACACAGAGAAATTATTGCAAAGCCCCACTACTACACCATTAAGGAGGAGGTCACGGAGCAGTCTCACTCGGTGACCCAAATAACCTGCCAGAGCCATCAGGTACAGATTTTCGCAGACCTTTCCTCATCCACCATCCAGAGGAGGAGAGCCCTGAAACCCCTTCTGTCAGTTTGGGCCCAAAAAGACATCAAGTACTGGTGGGCCTTCCCTTTTGCGGTTCAACCTAAAAGGCAGGAACTACTGTTACACTAACCTTCCCAGAGGAGACAAACTTCTCCTAGAACCAAAACCCATCTCCCTGGAAACAGCCATAGACTTTTCCAACTCCAGCTCCCGATCCTCCAAGCGCCCACCACCCTTGAGCCTGGTGACCCCTACCTGGAACAAGGGGAAGAGCAAGAGATGCAAGGACAACAGGCCTCCTTGATTAGGCCTCAGTGGTCCATTTAGACCCTTTTCAACACAACCAGGCTATTAACCCACGTAGGGTAACTAGCCGTTGGAGTGTCAACTCCTTACCTCCACTAAGAAGTTTCTGTTTTACGTTTTTTTCCTTTTTTGATGTTAACATAAGTTTTGTTTTTGTTTATGTGGAGCCCAATCTCCCTCCTTCCAAAGGGTCCATCCCCGCACTACTTATACTGGACAGTAGGTGATCTATGGACAAAACTTTCAGTTAACATTAATCAAGCCGGGGGGCGTGGCCTGACAGGGCATGTCAGCAGACATGCTGCATGAAGCTCCCGCCAGTGATCCGTTCTCCGATCCTTCCCTCGCTATTCTGTTAGCCCAGATTGTACCGCGGCTGGTACCTGCTTCGTCCCTGCGATCCCCGGCGATGCTGGAGAGCGATCCAGGACTCATGATGACCAGAGGAGGCCGTACGGATGCTGCGACCGCGGTGACCCATGAGCTCCAAGAAGGTGCCGCGAGGCCCGGATAAAAGCAGGGGGGTAAGTCCACCAAAACCCCCAAGCATAAAGAGCACCCTAAGGACATGACATATTATGCCCAGAAGTTAAACGGGCCAACATCATCCTCACAGGCCTCTCAGCGCAGCGCCAGCCATAGCCATCACATTGCTGACAGTGAGGCCACAGACACTGACATGCTGGATGATACAGCGCCATTGGACTCCCTGCCTGACCCTATGGTGATGTTTATGGATCCTCCACAGGAGGATAATACACAGCCCACGCTAAATGACATTCTGAAAGTGGTGCACAAGTGCACAGCGTCAGTAGATGATTTAAAGGAGAAATTTGGAAGTTTGAGGGAGACGGTGTCACTCCTCCGACAAGATATGCAAAAGATTAGGGAGAGAACCACCACCATGGAGGGCAGAGTGAGTGACATAGAGGATCAGATCCCCCGCTCACCCGGGACGTGCGGACGGCATCCCAGCAGGTGTCCCAAACCCTCAATAAAACTGACAACATCGAAAACTGCCTGCGAAGGAATAATGTGCGTATAGTGGGGCTCCCCGAAAAGATTGAGGGGAAAGACCCCACAACATTTGTCGAGGAATGACTGCAGGAGCTATTTGGCAGAGATTCATTCTCGCCGCTGTATACAGTGGAAAGTGCACACAGAGTCCCCCCAAGGCCCCTACCACCGGGGCACCCACCAAGATCCATGCTGGCCAGGCTTCTGAATTATAAGGATCGAGAGGTTATCCTTTGCATGGCGAGAGATAAGGGGGACATAAGATATAAGGGATCCAGAATATCCTTTTTTCCTGACTTCTCGGCGGAGGTGCAACGTAGGCACTCAAAGTTTACTGAGGTTAAAAAGAGGCTCCAACAGCTCCAACTACCCTATGCAATGTTATTCCTGGCGAAATTAAGGATTACAGCTGGGGGCCAAAACCAATTTTTTGAAAGCGATCAAGAAGCTACAAAATGGCTGGATCAAAATGAACAGGCGCTCCGGGGTCGGAGACGGGAGGATGGTGCGGGTTGATGCTACCTGAGGAGTACAGTCTGTTCATAAAGGGCGCTATAATTCTACAGTTTTTTCATTACCAGTGTCAAGCAAAGAGGGCTTATACCTATTGACTGATTAGAGCAAGTGCTTGAGGAACTTTATGTGTTCATCGGTTTTTTCCTGCTATCTCTACAACAAACTGTCTGTTGAGGACCGGTCAACACAATACTGGTTGACGGGGTGCATGGCCTGGGAGACTGTGCCCCGTTGGCACCAAAAGTAATGATGATACACTTAATACGCACCCTCTGGGGGAACAAGATGCTGCCCAGTTGGCAGGTTCAATGTATCCGGAGAACACAGGCCCCTGTCAATATCTGTTGGTTGACCAAGTTGCGCAGTTGCGCACGTTTAACTGTATGTATGATGTTATGCTACTCCAATGTGCTGCTGAAACATGGGGGCTATTGAGTCTAATGTGGTCCCCGTGGCTTGACCATTAGAGTCAACACCTAAGGAGAATACCTTCCTACATGACCACCCCTCATAATGAGGACATATCCCATTGTTACTACTTCCTTACTACTTTCTTGTCAATGAACCATGTCTAGTACGCCTATAGTTTCGTGGAATGTCCGGGGAGTAAATGATCCACTGAAGAGGACCATGATTTCTGCCTGTATAGGCAAATTCCAGCCAGCTATTATTGGTCTGCAAGAGACACACCTCGCAGGGGACAATGTTGGATATTTGCGATATGCATGGGTTGGCAGGGTGTACCATTCCACTTACTCCGCATATTTGCGAGGGGTCACAGAGCCCTGGTATTTCAGGAGCTTGACTCCTTGATAGATGTCATGGGGAGATATGTTTTTCTATATTGCAAGTTATACAATGTGACTATGTTATTGGCATTTGTTTATATCCCGCCTCCCTTCTCTAGAGAAGTATTGCAATTGTTGCTGCAGTATATGTCTAATAAGCCAGATGTACCGGTATTAATTCTGGGTGATTTCAACTGTTATCTTGATCCAGAGCTAGACAAACACCCCCCTACATGCCCCTCAGGGAGCAGAAGAGGCACGTCACTCAGCCGGCTGATTGAGGTGGTGGGATGGACTGACCTATGGCGTACCCAAAACCCGGTGGCCACTCAGTTCTCATGCTTCTCCAAGACACATGGCTCCCTGTCACGTATTGACCTATGTATAGGGTCCTTCCATATGTTAAACTACACTGAGAAGGTGGAGTATTTTCCTAGAGGGGTGTCTGATCATTCCCCGCTGTCGATATGGTTGGTTACTAGGCCCCTCGTGTCCCTTCCTAGGGCCCCATGGAGACTAAATGCCTTCTGGCTCAAACTGTTTACCTCTCCGAAACGAATAGCCGAGCAGATGGAGAACTTCTTTAAATCCCACGATCAATATAATGATCCCCTTCGGAGATGGGAGGCCTTTAAGGCATATCTCAGAGGGATGTTCATTAACGAAATACAAATAATTAAACATAACTCCTCGGCCTTGTTGGAACAGGTGGGTGATCTGGTAAGACAACTAGAGCTTAAATATGTCATGGATCCTTCGGACTCTGCACGTGAGGCATGGCTGGCAGCACAAGACTCCCTGGACCGCTTGAGATCCTCCGCTGCGGAGCGAAAAAGGTTTTTTTACTAAGCAGGCTTTTTATGAGGAGGGGGAGAAGACTGGCCTTCTGCTTGCTAAGATCGCAAGATTGCAACAAACGTCTCCGGCCATTGGTGCCGTCCGCTCTGCATCGGGGCATGTGGTAAACAATCTGGAGGATATCATATCCGAGCTGGCATCCTTTTATGAAGACTTGTATAAGTCACAGGATGCCTACTCGGATGGGGAACTAGAAAACTACCTGCTTGGTATTGATCTGCCCATGCTGTCTGTGATGGATTGAAACAAATTAAATAGCCCTTTGACGTATTGACCTATGTATAGGGTCCTTCCATATGTTTAACTACACTGAGAAGGTGGAGTATTTTCCTAGAGAGGTGTCTGATCATTCCCCGCTGGCGATATGATTGGTTACTAGGCCCCTCGTGTCCCTTCCTAGGGCTCCATGGAGACTAAATGCCTTCTGGCTCAAACTGTTTACCTCTCCGAAACGAATAGCCGAGCAGATGAGAACTTCTTTAAATCCCACGATCAATACTATGATCCCCTTCGGAGATGGGAGGCCTTTAAGGCATATCTCAGAGGGATGTTCATTAACGAAATACAAATAATTAAAACATAACTCCTCGGCCTTGTTGGAACAGGTGGGTGATCTGGTAAGACAACTAGAGCTTAAATATGACACAAATCCTTCGGACTCTGCACGTGAGGCATGGCTGGCGGCACAAGGCTCCCTGGACTGCTTGAGATCCTCCGCTGCGGAGCGAAAAAGGTTTTTTACTAAGCAGGCGCTTTATGAGGAGGGGGAGAAGACTGGCCGTCTGCTTGCTAAGATCGCAACAAATGTCTCCGGCCATTGGTGTCATCCGCTCTGCATCAGGGCGTGTGGTAAACAATCCAGAGGATATCATATCCGAGCTGGCATCCTTTTATGAAGACTTGTATAAGTCACAGGATGCCTACTCGGATGGGGAACTAGAAAACTACCTGCTTGGTATTGATCTGCCCATGCTGTCTGTGATGGATTGAAACAAATTAAATAGCCCTTTGACGGTGGAGGAGCTACAGCTGGCGGCCGGCTCCTTTCCGAATTGTAAGGCGCCTGGGGAGGATGGTCTGCCCATGGAGGTATTTACCCGATTTGGTAAATTAATGCTACCTAAACTACTAGAGGTATTCAATGCCTCGCTTGAAAGGGGGGAACTCCCAATGTCTATGACTAAGGCCAATGTGATACTATTACTTAAACCGGGGAAGGATCCAGTTGACCCTGGGTCATACAGGCCCGTCTCGCTCCTCCAGAGTGACATTAAAATTCTGGCTAAGGTCCTGACACGCAGGGTCAATGGGATCATAGCATCCATCATACACTCAGATCAGGCGGGGTTCATGCCACAAAAGTCAACCGCCACAAACCTTCGGAGACTATTCCTGAATATGCAAATACAGTCTGACAATGGGGGACAGAGGGCCCTGCTGTCCCTTGATGCCAACAAGGCCTTTGACAGCATTAGCTAGAGATACCTGTGGGCAACACTAGCTAGATTTGGCTTTGGTGACTCCTTTATCTCCTGGGTCAGGTTTCTTTACACAACCCCCCAGGCCAGCGTCAGGGTTGCAGATAGAATGTCACAACCTGTTCGCTCTGGGCAGGGGCACGAGGCAGGGGTGCCCACTGTCTCCCCTGTTCTTTGCGATTGCTATAGAATCCTTGGCAGCATTGGTGAGAAACAACCCGAGAATCAAGGGGTTTGAGTATGGGGACCTACGGGAAAAAATCATGCTATGCGCAGATGGCATGATGCTCTTCCTCGGGGACACGGGGGACTCCTTGCAGGGTGTTATGGCCACGATCACCGA
This sequence comes from Glandirana rugosa, assembly GCA_018402905.1. Taxonomy (NCBI): domain Eukaryota; kingdom Metazoa; phylum Chordata; class Amphibia; order Anura; family Ranidae; genus Glandirana; species Glandirana rugosa. The sequence goes on along the minus strand of BLSH010001383.1, from coordinate 20,364 downwards.
GTTTGGACGGTACTCAGGCTTGACCATTAATTGGTCTAAATCCGCCCTGATGGCGCTGGATGATGAGACCACCCAGATATTGCCGGGGTCGTGCCACATTCCAGGGGTTAGACAGTTCAAATACCTGGGCGTTGTGATCTCCCCGGTGTTAAGGGACTATTGCCCCTTAAATATTTATCCCTTGTTGTCACGCTTTAGAGACAAGATTGCCACCTGGAATAACTTAAAGCTATCTTTGGCCGGTAAGGCCAATTTAATAAAAATGATCTTAATGCCCTAGCTTCTATATTTTTTGGATAACTACCCTGTGGTGTTGCATCTAAAAATATTCAGGGTGGTGAACACACTATTCAGGCGATTACTTTGGAACCGTGGCTCCCCCAGAATTCAACTGGAGCAGCTGCAGTACCCTAAGGAGAGGGGGGCTTGGCTCTCCCCAACCCATGACTATATTATATAGCTGCTCAGCTGCAACATCTGACTGGTGACATGGCGCAGGGTCCAAAAGGCTCATCGGCCAGATTGATGCTGCATGCCACTGGGTCAGAGACGGTACCGAGGGGACTGGAAGCCCAGAAGTTTCATAAGTCCAATAAACACACGCCTACTCTCACCTTGGTCCAAAAAATATGGAACAAGGGGAGGCAGATGCAGGGAGCAACGGGGTTCACTGCATATAGCCCAATCTGGGGAAATACATCCTATGTAGAATTGGCGAAACTACAACGGGGCAGCGGTGGCGTACTTATGGGGTAACAATGTTATCGCACATTTTCTACAATGGCAAATTGGCACCCTTTAAAGACTTGCAGACTAGATTTGGGCTCCAGGCATGTGGTACCCCTATGTACAACTCCAGCATGCAGTAAGGGCGCAGGGTGAGCCTGTGAATTGGGCCATGTCGCCCACCCCCATCTTTCAACTACTTTGTGATACCGCAGAGACCAAGGGAATCATATCACAATGCTATCAGATGTTGCTGTCTAATCGGCAGGCACACCCGGTTAAGGCACTGGCCATGTGGGAGGGAGATTTGGGACCTATCAAGGGGGACCAGTGGGAGGAGGCATTGCAGAATGTATCCACATGCTCTTTGAATGCAAGGGTGTCCCACCTATACATATTATTGAGAGTCCATTATACCCCTAAGAAATTATTTAGGATGGGTAGAGCACCGAACCCTCTGTGTGGCAGATGTGAGCTGCACATCGGGGACCTGATCCATCTCCTGTGGCAATGACCAAAACTCCATCGTTACTGGAGGGAAGTGATAGACCTGATTAATAGGGTGTTTCAAACAAGCATCCCACTTGAACTGAAACAATGTATATTGGGAATCCTTGAGGAGATTATACCTAACGAAATGAGTAGAGTGGCAATATCTAGGGCTCTATTTCAAGCTAGAAAATTAATCCTAATAGGCTGGAAGTCTGCAGCTCCACCGAGTATAGGTACATGGATATCGCATATGGGTAACACCCTAATTATGGAAAAATATATCTATCAGCATAGAGGTAATGTGAATAAATTTGAACGTATATGGGCTCCCTGGTTAGATACCCCCGGACTGAGTCCCAAAGAATTAGTAATGACCAGACTGTTATAAATTTTTGGATACAGTAGATAAATACCGCGCTCATTCAGCAGTAATTCATACATAAAGAGACACCTCTCTCGTATGATAAGTACACTATCAACCAGAATAAATCATCCCAGTGACACCACTTACTGCTATATTTAAATCATAGCGCCTAAATTTAAGTATCACTTTAATAGACACTAATCAGTGCACATCTTCATCCACCCTACATTACAATGATGCAGATCTTGAGAAATAATGAGAAATAACCGAATATCCAAATTCAGAGAAAATGTCCCAAGAAATAAGAGTATGAGGTGCTGTGTATGTAAGGAGGCAATAAGATATGCTGATCTTCTATGGGATGCCTATGAAATCTACTAGCTTTCCCACTTACCAGATCCCTCTGACCTGACAAGGTCAGCTAGCTTTGTGGGAGTGCCTGTCTTTATAGCAAGATAACAGCTTCACACTGGATATCCTCCCGGCCGACCCAATGGGACCCCACTTACCAAATGGCGAATTCAAATGGATCTGAAGGGTGAATCAACCACCTTGTGTTGAGCAGGGATGATCCGGCCGTTCGTAGCATGGGTTCCGGTCGGAAAAAACAAACAAAACCGGGGAACTCCGATGGTGAAGTACGTATTGAAAAAGTATGTTTAATAAAAAACCATCAAGTAAAAACAACCCGATCCAGTTAATACAAACGACCGTTCTTGGAAGGAATGATCACACTACACAAAAATAATAAGCTAAAACAAAAGGCAAAACAGGGGATGCCAACAGCGCTCCACCTGCGTTACTAAGAGCGGAAATGACGTGCAATTCTCTTGCCACCCGATGCGGCGTTTCGTTGACAGCCCGTCAACGTCCTCAGGGGTCATAGGGTCAAGCACGTCACTTCCTATTTATATACAATTCCGCTCTAGAGTGTTCACCAATCACCTGGCTTATTCAGTGAGAACTTAGTGATGATGTGTAACTAGGTCTGGAGGAGCAGAAGAGCAACCTCTAGTGGGGTAAGTGTAAATTGCAATCAAAAATAGATTGCACAGGTAAATATATAAATAAAATAATTATAAATAATTGAAATAATTGAAATAAAATAAATAATTGATAGAAATAGTGCTAGGGCTAGGATGAGACCATAATAGTGATCATAAGTGAATTCAATTTATTTAAAGTGCAAAGAAAGGGAGGAATTTTTTAAATATAACAAGTGAAGATGGTGAACGCTCCTTACAATTACTAATTATCATTAAAAATGAGCTAAAAAACTGTTCAAATCAATGTCAGAATTAATACCTGCGGGCTTTAAAGTGTCTAATCTGTAGATCCAGGAGGTCTCGTTCCTAGATAGCTCCCGGACTAAATTGCCTCCTCGCCAATGAGGTTCTAACCGGTCGATACCGAAGAACGAGGCCAAACCCAGGTCCCGATCGTGAAACAAACGGAAATGGTTGGACAATGTGTGATTGGGGAACCCTTTTTTGATATTATTTAAATGCTCAGCTACCCTAGTGCTTAAACTTCTAGTGGTTCGCCCTACATACTGAAGTCCACATGGACAAGTGACCACATAGGTCACATGGGTGGATTTACAAGAGATAACTTATCAATCTCGTACCTCTGTCCTGTACTATGAGATCCAAATTCATTAATTTTTGTTTTTGGACATTTAGATGTTTTACAAGCTTTGCAGCGTTTGCAATAGAAGAAACCTTTTAGATCCAGGAAGGAGGCTTTTCTTTTAGGTGGATCAGCAATGTTGGGGGAAATTCTAGTGCGTACATTTTTTGATCTACGATAGATACATTTCGGATTTTTTGGCAATATCTTAGAGAGGACATTATCTTGTAGTAGTAAAGGCCAATGCCTTTTTATGATCTTTTCCATTGCTTGAAAATTTCTCCCAAAAGTGGTTACAAAGGGAAAGGAATCAAATGAGGAGGTTTCCCTCCTCTCATCCGTTGTTCGAGTAGCCAATAAGTGTTCTCTATTTGAACGTCCAATTTCTTCCTGGAGATGTCTTAACTCGGATTCATGGTATCCTTTCTCTAAAAATCTCCCTATCAGAATATCTGATTGCTGTTGATAATCTTTTGTACTGTCACAATTTCTCCTTATCCGTGTCTGCTGCCCTTTGGGGATTCCCCTTAACCACGTAGGGTGATGGCAGCTGACAGTAGGGATGTAGCTGTTTCGGTCAGTGCTCTTAAAATATGTACGAGTGGTTATACTATTCTCAATTTTCACCAGCATTAAATCCAAGAAATTCAATTCCTTATGGTTCCAGTTCGCAGTGAACTTTAGGCCATATTCATTCTGATTAATGCCCAAAAGCAAGGATTCCAACTCTTCAATGAACCCATCCCACAGGATTACGATATCATCAATGTATCGTTTGTAGAAGCTCAATTGTGGGTGGCGATCAACAAAGATATTATCTTGCTCCCATTGGTTTAGGAGAATATCGGCAACACTGGGGGCATACTTAGCCCCCCCTTGCCACGCCCTTTATCTGCTGAAAAAAATATCCATTATGCCAGAAGTAATTGTTTGGCATAGCTAAAGATAAAGCATCAACAATGAATCTAATTTGTTCAGCCTTAAGCTGTGTTTTCTCCGTAAGGGCTTTCTCTGTGGTCCGGAGGACATCGTTGTGTTTTAAATTAGTGTATAGTGATTCAATGTCAATCGTCACAATCCAGGTGTCACTATTTACTTTAGTATGGCGTAGAAGATTTATAAGATGTTTACTGTCCTGTAAATAGCCACCCACAGTTGAGCTTCTACAAACGATACATTGATGATATCGTAATCCTTTGGGATGGGTCCATTGAAGAGTTGGAATCCTTCCTTTTGGGCATTAATCAGAATGAATATGGACTAAAGTTCACTGCGAACTGGAACCATAAGGAATTGAATTTCTTGGATTTAATGCTGGTGAAAATTGAGAATAGTATAACCACTCGTAGGTATTTTAAGAGCACTGACCGAAACAGCTACATCCCTACTGTCAGCTGCCATCACCCTACGTGGTTAAGGGGAATCCCCAAAGGGCAGCTGACACGGATAAGGAGAAATTGTGACAGTACAACAGATTATCAACAGCAATCAGATATTCTGATAGGGAGATTTTTAGAGAAAGGATACCATGAATCCGAGTTAAGACATCTCCAGGAAGAAATTGGACGTTCCAATAGAGAGCACTTATTGGCTACTCGAACAACGGATGAGAGGAGGGAAACCTCCTCATTTGATTCCTTTCCCTTTGTAACCACTTTTGGGAGAAATTTTCTAGCAATGGAAAAGATCATAAAAAGGCATTGGCCTTTACTACTACAAGATAATGTCCTCTCTAAGATATTGCCAAAAAATCCGAAATGTATCTATCGTAGATCAAAAAATTTACGCACTAGAATTTCCCCCAACATTGCTGATCCACCTAAAAGAAAAGCCTCCTTCCTGGATCTAAAAGGTTTCTTCTATTGCAAACGCTGCAAAGCTTGTAAAACATCTAAATGTCCAAAAACAAAAATTAATGAATTTGGATCTCATAGTACAGGACAGAGGTACGAGATTGATAAGTTTATCTCTTGTAAATCCACCCATGTGACCTATGTGGTCACTTGTCCATGTGGACTTCAGTATGTAGGGCGAACCACCAGAAGTTTAAGCACTAGGGTAGCTGAGCATTTAAATAATATCAAAAAAGGGTTCCCCAATCGCACATTGTCCAACCATTTCCGATTGTTTCACGATCGGGACCTGGGTTTGGCCTCGTTCTTCGGTATCGACCCTTAGAACCTCATTGGCGAGGAGGCAATTTAGTCCGGGAGCTATCTAGGAACGAGACCTCCTGGATCTACAGATTAGACACTTTAAAGCCCGCAGGTATTAATTCTGACATTGATTTGAACTTTTTTTTAGCTAATTTTTAATGATAATTAGTAATTGTAAGCAGCGTTCACCATCTTCACTTGTTATATTTAAAAAATTCCTCCCTTTCTTTGCACTTTAAATAAATTGAATTCACTTATGATCACTATTATGGGCTCATCCTAGCCCTAGCACTATTTCTATCAATTATTTATTTTATTTCAATTATTTCAATTATTTATAATTATTTTATTAATATATTTACCTGTGCAATCTATTTTTGATTGCAATTTACACTTACCCCACTAGAGGTTGCTCTTCTGCTCCTCCAGACCTAGTTACACATCATCACTAAGTTCTCACTGAATAAGCCAGGTGATTGGTGAACACTCTAGAGCGGTATTGTATATAAATAGGAAGTGACGTGCTTGACCCTATGACCCATGAGGACATTGACGGGCTGTCAACGAAACGCCGCGTCAGGTGGCAAGGGAATTGCACGTCATTTCCGCTCTTAGGAACGCAGGTGGAGCGCTGTTGGCGTCCCCTGTTTTGCCTTTTGTTTTAGCTTATTATTTTTGTGTAGTGTGATCATTCCTTCCAAGAACGGTTGTTTGTATTAACTGGATCTGGTTGTTTTTACTTGATGGTTTTTTATTAAACATACTTTTTCTATACGTACTTCACCATCGGAGTTCCCCGGTTTTGTTTGTTTTTTTCCAACCGTAACCCATGCTACGAACGGCCGGATCATCCCTGCTCAACACAAGGTTGATTCACCCCTCAGATCCATTTGAATTCGCCATTTGGTAAGTGGGGTCCCATTGGGTCGGCCGGGAGGATATCCAGTGTGAAGCTGTTATCTTGCTATAAAGACAGGCACTCCCACAAAGCTAGCTGACCTTGTCAGGTCAGAGGGATCTGGTAAGTGGGAAAGCTAGTAGATTTCAAAGGCATCCCATAGAAGATCAGCATATCTTATTGACTCCTTACATACACAACACCTCATACTCTTTTTTCTTGGGACATTTTCTCTGAATTTGGATATTATGTTATTTCTCATTATTTCTCAAGATCTGCATTATTGTAATGTAGGGTGGATGGAGATGTGCACTGATTAGTGTCTATTAAAGTGATACTTAATTTTAGACTATATGATTTAAATATAGCAGTAAGTGGTGTCACTGGAATGATTTATTCTGGTTGATAGTGTACTTATCATACGAGAGAGGTGTCTCTTTATGTATGAATTACTGCTGAATGAGCGCGGTATTTATCTACTGCATCCAACATTTTAAGTGTAACTTTGTATATGTTATATTGTTATACCAGCTGCGCTCTGTTCTCTTATATTCATTATTGTTTAGTCCCAAGGCACGGGATTTGTTTGTGTTTTTTTGTGTTATAAATTTTTGTCGTATAATTTGAATACATGTCCTAATATGATAGAAGTTAGGGGTGGGAGGGAGTGATCAAGGGTCATGAGACCGTACAGCAAAGTGTATTATGATGATGTTCACTTAAATGTTGTGAAGATGCTCAAAGAGAAATATTGACATGTCAGTGCATTGGAGATTGTATACTTTCTACAATAAAAAAAAAACATTAATCAAGCCAAGCACTGACCCCACATAACCTTTAACAGGGTAGCCTCGTTTCCTATTGTTTAATTCTTTGGGATGGCCCCACTCCCCTTCCTCGTGGGGGGGGGGGCACCCCTGGAAAAGCCCAGGGGAAAATTCAACCCCTGATCCTACCCCATAGTCGCGGAAGTCCCTGTTACTCTTTATGTTATCCTCAAGTTTTTTCTTCTAACTCTCTTTTCCTAGCCAATCTCCAGACCCGTCCCAGTTTCCCAGCCTACCTCCAGAGCCACCTTTCTCCTGGGACCTCCATTCGATCCTGGGGGGATTACAGCAATGGGTGAGTGAAAGCAGACTATGCGAGTGCCCCCCACACTGATACCATGGTTAAACCTGAGCCCAAGTTACAACATCTAAAGGTAGCCTCACACAATGCTCAGGGACTTAACTCCCCGATTAAACAGAGGAAGGTCTTTGGCAGCTCTCATTCCCTCAAACTGGACATCATTATGTTGCAAGAGACCCCTTTTCTGGCCAAATTCCTTCATTCCCAATACCCGTCATTTTATTTGGCGAATGCAGAAGATAAAACCAAGGGGGTGACCATCTTCTTCTCTAAACGGAGTGTTTTTTCCTGCCAATCAGACTACAGAGATCCAGAAGGGAGTTTTATCTTGGTAAAAGGCACAATAGAGGACCATTTGTACTCTCTAGCGTCCTATTACACCCCTAACAAAGTGCAAGCTAACTTCTTTCAGTCCCTGTTTAAAACTCTGAATCCCATGTTAGAAGGCACAGTAATCTTTGGAAGGGACTCCAACACAGCTTTTGATGAGGGGGTGGACAAATACAAACCTCCAGCAGCACAACTCACTCGGCCTACCAAAGCTAGCCCGAGAACAGCCAAATTTATACACACCCAGGGTTTAACAGATATTTGGAGGGAATTAAATCCCTCCAAAAGAGACTATACCCACTTTTGTAATCCCCACCTATCTTACGCTAGGATTGACCACATTTTAGTCTCCCCAAACCTTATCCCCACAGCCCAGAGTGCCCTCATTAAAGACACAGTCTGGTCAGATCACTTTATAGTGCGCAAAAGCCGTCCTAGGCAATACAATATCCACTGGCAATTGAACAAATCGATTCTCAGCGATCCCGTCAGAGTCACAGAAATTAAAAATTCCTTGAAGGAATATTTCCAATTAAATAATGTTGATGGAATCTTTATGGAAACCTTGTGGGTCGCCCTCAAAGCTACCATTAGATGGAAAATCATACAAATAGCAACTAAAATCAAAAGAGAATGGCAGGTAGATATAGAAAGACTAGAGAAGGCCTTTCTGATATTAAAAACTGACCCTAATAAAAACCCAGCGACTGTTCCCACTGCTAGACAAGACACAGCTAGGATAGAACTAAATCTAGCACTCACGACTAAAGCAGAGAAGCACATTCGATGGAGTGGAGCAAAGTTCTACTCACAAAAAGACTGAATAGGGCCCATGTTAGCCTCAAAACTTTCCCCTAGATCTCGCTTCCACGTCCTACCTAAAATTAGAATATTGGGACAACCACCTACAACCAAAGCAGACAAAATCCTCAGTGCTTTTCACGAGTATTATTCCAAATTGTACAGCACGGCTCCTGCGAAAGACAGCTTAGCGATCCCTAACTTACTAAGTGGTCTTCCACTTCCACTTCCATCCCTCTCACTCAAATACAGAAACTTATTAGATGCAGCCTTTATGGTCGAGGAGGTGATGGAGGTCATAAAAGACCTAAAAAAAGGCTCGTCCCCAGGACCAGACAGACTGTCGGTACCTTATTATAAAACCTTTGCAGGAACACTAGCCCCATTTTTAGCTAACTTCTTTAATCCAAAGACAGAAGGGGCCCCTTTAGACCCCCAACTTAACACCACCTACATAACAGTCATCCCTAAACCAGACAAGAATCCGGAAGAAGTAGGTAACTACAGACCCATATCCCTTATTAACAATGACCTGAAGATCCTAATGAAGATACTTGCCAACCGTTTATCCTCCTTCATAAGCATATACATCCATAAGGATCAAGTAGGGTTCATTCCAGGGAGACAAGGCCCTAATCTAATTGAGACGGAGGCCCTAAACAAAAAAGCATGCTGCTCTCTATAGATCTTCAAAAGGCCTTTGATTCGGTCTCGTGGACATATATCTTTACACTCTTGGAGTGTTGGGGTTTTGGCCAACGATTCACGGGCTTGTAAGATCAAGCCCTGTACTCCTTTCCAAAGGCCCAAATAAGACTCCAGGGATTCTACTCGAAACCCATATATATAGCCAAAGGTACAAGACAGGGCTGCCCTCTATCCCCTCTTATATATGCCATTGGCATAGAAACCCTAGCAGTCACCATACGTAATAATCCCAATATCCAAGGAGTTTCATGAGGCCAGCAAACACACAAATGTGATTTGTTCGCAGATGATCTCCTCCTCTTTATTACAGCCCCACTCACTTCTCTACCCAACCTCCTCAAGCTACTCGACGACTTCTCGCGAACCTCAGGCCTCTGAGTAAATTACACGAAATCCCAGGCCATGAACATCTCACGTCAACCAGATACTGTAGCCCTACTGAGAAACATGTTCAATTTTGAAAAGAGTGACTCATCCATAAGATACCTAGGGATCAACCTCACATCTAAAATCGAAAATTTATATATGAAAAATTTCCCTCCGATGTACAAAAATTTAGAAATGGATTTGAATACCGTGGTAAAGGTGATCTTTCCTGGCTAGGAAGAATTCAAAATGAAACTCTTCTCCCAAATACTCTACCTATTCCGATCCCTTCCGATTTCTATCAGGAAGCACCACTTGATCTCCTTCCAAAGCAAAGTCATCAAGTTTATCTGGGGTGGTTCTGGTTCCAGGTTCCAACAAAAAATTCTATATCACCCGAAAACAAAGGGAGGCCTAGGGCTGCCTCAGCTGCTGTGTTACCACCAAGCAGCTAGGCTGGCACAATTGTCAATGGTATATTCACAATTAGAAAAAACAGACTGGGTCCTTATCGAGAGACAGGCAGTCCCCACCTATACTCTAGACTCACTACTGTGGATCCCCCCAAAGAGAGACCTATCGCCCCTCCTCTCCCAATACCTCACCCTTTGGAGATTGAAAACCTTGTCCTCACTGGTGTCAGAAGGACACCCCCTAGTACATATTTTCCATACCCAGGCTTTCCCTTCCGGGATGGACATCAAAGACAAGGGACTGTATCGAATCGGACACTTTCTCACCCCGATGGGTCCAATCTCCGTGAGTTATTGTGTGAGCAACCTAGAGCTACCAAACAGAATAATTCCACTTTCTACAAATTCAACATTTCCTCCATCAAATATGGAAAAACAAACCCTTTCCTCCCAAAAGTACAGCATATGAACAATGGTGTGGCCAAGCCATGGAACAGAGAGGTAGCATCTCCATCATTTACCTATCGCTGCCCCTGCCTTTGGACAAAGCCCCCTACATGATAGCCTGGGTGAGAGACCTCCAACTACAATGGGACTTGGAGAAATTGCAAAACTCCAGAGCATACAAAGGTATATTAAACACTACTTTAGCTGAAGCAAGTCTCAAAGTTCTAACTAGATGGTACCTAACACCAACTAAATTAGCCGCTATCTTCCCCTCTGCAAGCCCACAGTGCTTCAGGTGAACTGATGGGTACCATGATTCACATTAGGTGGGAATGTCCCAGACTTAGAAAATATTGGACCGGGATCTTCAACTTAAGGTGGCTGAGTGTCCACTACCAAGAACCCCAGCCATTGCCCTGTTTAACTCCGACCTACCAAATACTCCCAAACATAGTCGCAAACTTATACACATTATCTTACTAGGGGCTAAGTTGACCATGGCAAAGCCATGGAAACAACCCAATGTCTCATTTGCGGCCGCCACCTGTAAAATTTCTTGGATCATGTCCCAAGAAAAGCTAACCAGTATCCTTTTAGACTCAGTCCGTAAGTTTGAAGCCATTTGGAACCCTGGGCACGATATATCCGAAGTTACCCAGTGTAAAGACTGGGACCTTGCATGCGCGGCAGCTCCGACATGGACGCCTGATCCAGAGCTCCACAACGCCGCCAGCCAAAAGAGCCCGCTCTGAATCTCCGAGCCCGCAGAGACTGACAATAAGGGGTGATCCCGACCCCTGAACACTGTGGCATCATCCTGGATGGCAGGTCCGGCAGCTAAGAAAGAGCTTTTCCCTCCACGCGCGGTGGCTCCTTCTCCTGGGTGTACCAAGATGGCCACCGCTCCGGCTCCAGCAGCAGGCCTCCACGAGGCACACAGCTCCTTCTCCCAGAGTGGAAACCTAGCATCGGAGCACAGGCAAGTGGTCACCCCAGCCACCCTCAACTATACACCCACGGCACAAGTCAGCTTGATGCAGATGGCTACTCCATCGCCCACCTCCACTGAATCCTTACTAGGCCGCATGCAGGGAGACCCCGGGCCTACTCCCCTGGGACAGGACATCCATATTTTCCAGACCCCAGGCACTCCAAATCAAAATATCTCCACCCCAGTAGATGAACTTTACCAGAAATTTTCATTGCTTCTGGAGAGGGGCCTGGCCAATACAGTGGAGAGAATCACAGGGGAAATTAAAACAGACTTTCAGATGCTGGGTCTGAGAATGGAGGCGATTGAAAACAAATTGGATCGCACTGCAGCGACTTCTAACCAAAATTCTGACCTTATTTCTACACTACAGGACCAGATTGACACTGCCATGTTAAGGATTGACGAATTAGAAAATAGGTCCAGAAGGTATAATTTCAGAGTAAGAGGACTTCCTGAAAATATCTCAGACATCAATGTAGCCATTCAGGAACTGATTAACAACTTGCTTCCTAACACTCCGGCCCACCGTCTGGAATTGGATAGAGCCCACAGAGCTCTAGGTCCCCTAAGGAAGGATGGATCCCCAAGGGACATAATAGTAAAGCCCCATTATTATGTCATCAAGGAGGGGGTCATGAAAAACGCTAGATCGGCAGACAAGATTATCTGTAAAGGTCATCAAGTGC
>BLSH010001325.1:242252-258011 GCA_018402905.1 Glandirana rugosa | reverse complement strand
CCCCCCCCCCCCCCCACAGTAAGAACAAGCCTAGGGAACACAGTTAACCCCTAGATCTCCCCCTGCAGGTTAACCCCTTCACGGCCAATGACATTTATACAGTAAATCGGTGGATATTTCGATTTCTGATCGCTGTATAAATGCCATTGGTCCCAAAAAAGTGTCAAAAATGTCCGACATGTCCGCCGCAATATTGCAGTACCGCTAAAAATCGCAGATCGCCACCATTACTAGTAAAAAATAAAAAATAAATAAAAACCCCAGAAATTAATTATCACCATCCGTAAATGCGGCCATTTTTGTGCAAACCAATCAATAAACGCCAATTGCGATTTTTTTTATCACAAATATGAGGAAGAATATAAATCGGCCAAAACCGGTGAAAAAAAGTGTTTTTTTATATATTTTTTTTTGGATTTGATTTTTAGCAAAAAGTAAGAAATGTGTTTTTTTTTTGCAAAATGGTCGCTCTTCTTTTGTTTATAGCGGCGATCAGAAATGACGCAGGTGACCAAATACCACCAAAAGAAAGCTCTATTTGTGGGAAAAAAAGGACGCAAATTTTGTTTGGGTACAACGTCGCACGACCACGCAATTGTCAGTTAAAGCGACGCAGTGCCGAATCGCAAAAAGTGCTCTGGTCCTAAACTCCAGAGGTGAAGTGGTTAAAATTCTGTGAATATTTGGTCCCTTACAAATACCTTGGAATTGTTCCAGATTTCCCCATCTGCATTAATTAATGCTTAAGCTTACCATTTATTCTGCTCTTTTAAAAAAAAATCCCTGTAGCCACCAATCCAGCTGCACTGACAGCAGAGAGTGATGTGGAGTGATGAGCCTGAGTAAAAAAACGCATCCAAGGCAACCCTTCCAAGGCATGTTCTTCCCTGTTGGCTACTGGATGATGCAGGCTTTAGCTGTGCAGTGCTGATCATACAAGCAGGTCTGTAGAACAGTGGTTCTCAACTCCGGTCCTCGGGACCCACTAACAGGCCAGGTTTGCAGGAGAACTGAAATACATCACAGGTGATATCATTTGCTGCTCAGTGATTGCAGTATTCTAGTCAGCATCTCCCCAAGGTAATACTTAAAATCTGGCATGCTGGTGGGTCCTGAGTAGTGTTGAGCGAACCCGGACTGTAACGTTCGGGTCCGTACCGAACTTTCGGGTGTCCGGGACCCGGACCCGAACACGGACATTTCAAAAAACGTTTGGGTTCGGGTTCTGGGTTCTGGTAGTTGATCACGCATGTTGAATAGCTGCAGGGCAGCCAATCAACAAGAGTTTCACTGGTTTGCCCTTAGAAGCCATCACAGCCATGGCTACTAATGGCATGGCTGTGATTGGCCAGTGCATCACATCATGTGACCCAGGCTCTATATGAGGCTGGAGTCACAGTGCTGCATGTCATATGCTCTTGGGTTAGTGTAGGGAGAGGATGCTGCCAGCGTTTTGTGAGGGACAGATTACAGACATTTTAACATCTGATCCTGCACCCTGAGATTACTATTACTGTTGCTCTGAGAGACAGATTACAGAAATTTGAGATTTCACATACTGCTGCTTTGAGTGACAGATTACAGATCAAACCCTGCATAACACAAAGATTGCTACGATCGTACACAACGATCATAATGTGGGAGTAATTTGAGATTTCACATACTGCTGTTTTGAGTGACAGATTGCAGATCAAACCCTTTATAACACAAGGATTGTTACGATCATACACAACAATCAGATTGTGCAATCGTACACAACGATCAGATTGTGGGAGTAATTTGAGATTTCACATACTGCTGCTTTGAGCGATCTGACTGCACTAGGTAGAGGCTTCTGCTTAGAGGGACAGATTATTGTTCAAAAATCATTTCCTAGTTCTAAAGGGAGAGGTTCTAGCTGCAGCTGTAAGTGACACATTATTGTTCAAAAATCATCTCCTAGTTTATTTGATTTTAATTTATTTTCATTATCCCCTTTTTTGTAGGGCACTTGTCCTACTCTTACCCCCATTTTACTTCCTTTTGCAGCCCTCTAGCACTTGCCAGAACTTTGTTACAGCCATTTTTGTGCCTAAAAGTTTGGGTCCCCATTGACTTCAATGGGGTTCGGTATCCGGGATAACGTTCGGGCAATGTTCGGTGCCGAACCCGGACTTTTTCCGAAAGTTCGTTCGGACCCGCAGAACCCGAAGTCCAGGTGTTCGCTCAACTCTAGTCCTGAGGACAGGAGTTGAGAACCACTGCTGTAGAATGTAATCAAGCAACTGAGGGTTAGACTGCAAAGCTGAAGTCTACACCACCCATTGGCTAGCTCCCTCCATGAAGCATGCACATCTAATTGGTGCTGGGGATGTGTTTCACTTTTTTAGTCATCAGAACCTGATGTGTCACTCTCCCTGCAGCTGTTATGATAAACTTGAAAATACTATGGCCTCTTGCACACTGGGCATTATAAACGTCACTTTCAGGAATGTTTGAGTTTTTTTCTACTTCTAAGCTTGTCAATGTTTGCCTATGTGTCCATGCAGGGGCATTTAGAGGCAGAAAAACAAAACCCACTGCCAGCATGTTTAGGAGCAGCAGTGTTTTGACAAAAAAAACACTTGATGCATCTAAAAAAGTGTGTAAACGTCTAAATGTGTGTCAACACTAAGTGCGTTTAATGCTTGCATGTTAATTTATTTCAATGGCCAGAATAAATTATTATACATGGTAGGATCAATAGATTGTAGGAGTGCTGGACCAAAAGATAAGTGTATCTTGGTGTGACTGCTAGTGTTGGGAGGTAGCTTGTTAACAACCAGGCTATGGAACAATCCAAGAAATGTGTATGCCAGAGCCCGGAACTGAACCTGTGAACTTCATTGTGTCTGGTGATGTCTCTTCTTGCTGAGCCAGCTAGAATGCCGGACAGCTCCCTGGACAATTCCCTGAATGATTGTGCCTTAAACCTTGTTTGTCTTGAGCCTTGAACCCTTTGCTCCTCCCATGAACTTCCTATTAAAGCTATGACTTTGTACTTCCTGTTTGCCAAATTATTGTGCCCCCTCCAGTCAATATTTTTCTCTTGTCAGGCCTGCTGCCATCCATATCTTCACTATCACTTGTTACCAACCCTTGTTTTGTTCCTTGACCATGCTTCTGCTTGATTCCAACCTGCAATCACTCGTTACTGACCTTTGGCTTGTTTACTGATTATGCTTCTTTGTATCCCTACCTGCTATATCTGATACTGGACCTCGGCTTGCTCATCTTCTGGTGGGGCAATCCTGAGCAAAATCCTGCTCCACCATCAGGAGATCTGGTACACACTGGTTGGTACTTAGACTCTGCACCTCAGATGATCTTGTGTCATCCGCCAGAGTGACCTGCTTCTGTACTTATCCAGATGGTTGGTGGGTGCTTCTCTACTGCTATCGCTACTGGTCTCCGAGTCTGACTCCAGATCATGACAATGTGAAGGATGAAAGCGTCACAAGTCTATAAAAGGTCCAATGGAAAATTTTACTGGACCATTTATAGGCTTGTGGCATTCTCATCTTTCACACTTTTGTAGGTGTTTGGGACTTGAAGCACACATGTGATCTCCATGGAGTCCAAGATATCCAAAACCAGCAGGATATGTGCACATGCACGGAAGTTCTTGGCAAATGCACAGACATTCCACAGGTATCTTCCAGGTTCCAAAATTCATACAGTTGTATGCAAAAGTTTAGGAACCCCTGACAATTTCCATGAATTTCATTTATAAATATTTGGGTGTTTGGATCAGCAATTTCATTTTGCTCTATCAAATAACTGAAGGGCACAGTAATATTTCAGTAGTGAAATGAGGTTTATTGGATTAACAGAAAATGCGCAATATGCATCAAAACAAAATTAGACAGGTGCATAAATTTGGGTACCCCAGCAGAAAAATCACATCGTTATTTAGTAGAGCCTCCTTTAGCCTCTAGACGCTTCCTATAGCCTGTAATGAGTGTCTGGATTCTGGATGAATGTATTTTGGACCATTCCTCCTTACAAAAAATCTCCAGTTCAGTTAGGTTTGATGGTTGCCGAGCATGGACAGCCCGCTTCAAATCACCCCACAGATGTTCAATGATATTCAGGTCTGGGGACTGGGATGGCCATTCCAGAACATTGTACTTGTTCCTCTGCATAAATACCTGAGTAGATTTTGAGCAGTGTTTTGGGTCGTTGTCTTACGAAATATCCAACCCCAGCGTAACTTCAACTTTGTGACTGATTCTTCAACATTATTCTCAATAATCTGCTGATATTGAGTGGAATCCATGCGACCCTCAACTTTAACCAGATTCCCAGTACCGGCACTGGCCACACAGCCCCACAGCATGATGGAACCTCCACCAAATTTTACAGTGCGTAGTAAGTGTTTTTCTTGGAATGCTGTGTTCTTTTGTCACCATGCATAACGCCCCTTGTCATGACCAAATAACTCAATCTTTGTTTCATCAGTCCACAGCACCTTATTCCAAAATGAAGCTGGCTTGTCCAAATGTGCGTTTGCATACCTCAAGCGACTCCGTTTGTGGCGTGTGTGCAGAAAAGGCTTCTTTCCCATCGCTCTACCATACAGCTTCTCCCTGTGCTAAGTGCGCTGAATTGTTGAACGATGCACAGTGACACCATCTGCAGCAAGTTGATGTTGTAGGTCTTTGGAGGTGGTCTGTGGGCTGTTTTTGACCGTTCTCACCATCCTTCGCCTTTGCCTCTCCAATATTTTATGTGGCCTGACACTTCTGGCCTTAACAAGAACTGTAAGAGAAAAAGACAAAGGAGGCGCCTCTAAGTGCAATATTAAAAGTATAAAACAAAAAGATTGCTGCGCCAAACCCTCACTTATTAGCATACAGGGAAGGCTCCCGCGTACACGTACAATATAGTTTAAACCAGCAGCCAACACAGACACTGTTGAACGCAATGTAGTCACAATATAAAAAATGGTGTAGCACTGCACCATTTTTTATAATATTAAAAGTATGATTTATTACAAAGGATTAAAAACACTCACTTAGTGTGAATAGATATTCAGCATGAAGGTCAGTCCATGGTGGCGCCAAGACAGAGCTCTGCGATGGGGGATGTATCCCAATCCACTGGCAGCAAGTATATCGTCCAGGGAAGAAGATGGTAATCAGCCGGCTGGAGACCCAGGGCGAGGCTTGGAGCGCGGTGGATGGGGTGCAGGCTGATGACGTCACAATTGCGCGACGCGTTTCGTAGGCGGAAATACGGTCCAGATGGGAGAAAGACCGCGCCTCTTCCTCAGGCAAGGACTGGCCTGTAGGGGAGGTGCTGGATATATATAGGTGGAAACAGGATATGGGGCAGGAACGAGGAGAGTGAACTCCATGAACCACATCCGGGGAAAGGGGAAGGAAAGAGAAGGAGTGTATGCAGAGGAGGTAGATTAAGACGCAGGATAGTCTATTAGATCATAAACAAAGAAGTGATACAGACTATCAATGGGAGGGTAATTGCATAGGGGATTATTTAAAAACAACAGAAAATCTTAATAAATATATTAGAAAAGTGAATCAAGAAAGTGAATACACTAAGTAAGGCAACAATAACATCAGAGTGCAAGTACCTGGGTAAGGTATGCATCGGAAATTAAAATTCTTAATAAAAACTTTTAAGGGTATTATATATGGATAATGTTGTATGAACGATTATACAGCGATATAAGATACATACGACCTATATACGGACTACATATTGTGAAAAACACTTTTATGGGTCACCATTGTATTGGAGAAATATACCCATATGTTCAGCATATGATAATATGCCGTGTGTGGCGATTGCCGACAGAGTCTCAGAGGGGACACTAATGTTGAGTAAAAAACAACTTATTGTCAATGAACGTAAACATATATAAATAATGGACTGTTAGGTATATATATGTTGTAAATCTAAACCTTATTAGTGGGGGAGAGAATCGTACAAAGGTTGTATGAATACATGATGTATGGATTGCACATAGATTGCATATCGCATATGCGATATAATAAAACATTTAGAAGTTGCAGACTGAGTGTACGTGTGACTAACAGTGTGCAACACGTTCAGAGTATAAATCTCACAAATGTGGACTGTGTACAACAGTCTTACGCACTTGCTGAGATTTATCATATAAAAACTATAGATTATTGTTAATGGACTAAAACAAGAGGGGGTAGGAGTATTGGTGTGTGTGTAAATCACTATAGCAGGTCAAAGAGATTTTGGGGATTATTACTGGTATTACCTTGGTATATACATGTAGCACTAAGTTATTATGATAGAAAGCAGCACCCAGTATACAGCTATTATGATAGACGTACTGTACCAAGGGCCAGCACATGAGCATATGAGACTACATAATGGTGGATGTCTCAATGCTCTCGTTTAAGCCACCAGGTGAGAGGACATCTAGGGAAAATATCCAGTAAGTTTCCCGTGCGCAGAGTTTTTTAAAGCGCTCTGCTTCAGTGCGCAAGGGATTTGTTCAATGATCCATACCCTCAAACCTTGTGTGGACTTCTTGTGTTTCTCTAGAAAGTGTCGAGGCACACTATGATGCTCCTCACCTTCTTCTATTAACCTGCGGTGTTCGCCGAAGCGACATCTCAGGGGTCGGATTGTGCGACCCACGTATAGCAGACCACAAGGGCAGGTGAGGCAGTAAACTACAAAATTGGAGGAACAGTTATAAAAATGTTTTAGTGGATAAACTTTTCCTTTTGCCTCAAAGGAAGATTGCCCATGATTTACCAAGGCACATGTTTTGCAAAGTGCCTTACGGCATTGGAACATGCCAACTAAAGGAATTAATGTGAGGCTGGTAGACTCAGTCCGGGGATTTTTTAATTTGCTGGGTGCAATCCTTCCTTTGAGGTTTGGGGCTCGGCGATACGTCACACGAGCATTGGGAGGTAATTCATCTTTTAGATGAGGGTCCTGCAGCAAAACATTCCAGTGTCTAGCCAATACCTTTTCCATCTTTCTATGTTTGTTGTGGAAAGTCGTCATAAAACGTAGGGAATGGTTAGCAGCATTACGTTTTTTAGGCTGTTGCTTAGTAGCATAAGTCGTGAAGGCCTCCTCCACCAAGTCCTCAGGATAAGTCTGTATCACTTCTTTGTTTATGATCTAATAGACTATCCTGCGTCTTAATCTACCTCCTCTGCATACACTCCTTCTCTTTCCTTCCCCTTTCCCCGGATGTAGTTCATGGAGTTCACTCTCCTCGTTCCTGCCCCATATCCTGTTTCCACCTATATATATCCAGCACCTCCCCTACAGGCCAGTCCTTGCCTGAGGAAGAGGCACGGTCTTTCTCCCATCTGGACCGTCTTTCCGGCTACGAAACGCGTTGCGCAATTGTGACGTCATCAGCCTGCGCCCCATCCACCGCGCTCCAAGCCTCGCCCTGGGTCTCCAGCCGGCTGATTACCATCTTCTTCCCTGGACGATATACTTGCTGCCAGTGGATTGGGATACATCCCCCATCGCAGAGCTCTGTCTTGACACCACCATGGACTGACCTTCATGCTGAATATCTATTCACACTAAGTGAGTGTTTTTAATCCTTTGTAATAAATCATACTTTTAATATTGCACTTAGAGGCGCCTCCTTGTCTTTTTCTCTTTCAGTTAATTGAAGCCTGGTTCAGCTTCTTAGGATTGGCTGCCTTATTTTGTGGATTCCCCATGAACTGTTCTTTTCACCCCATAGACTGTATGAAGTGGTGGTGATCATCATCTCCACTTCTTTGGGACTATATTATAAAGACTGCCTTGCTTATTCCAATGCAAAACATATAGACTGGGTTGATAAAAGGCTGTGCGCACATATTTGTCTTTTCTTAACAAGAACTGTGCATGTGGTCTTCCATTTCCTCACTATGTTCCTCACAGTGGACACTGACAGCTTATATCTCTGCGATAACTTTTTGTAGCCTTCCCCTAAACCATAATGTAGAACAATCTTTGTTTAAAGGTAATTTGAGAGTTGTTTTGAGCCCCCCGTGTTGCCACTCTTCAGAGGAGAGTCAAAGAGAACAACAATTTGCAATTGGCCACCTGAAGTACCCTTTCTCATGATTGGATGCACCTGTCTATGAAGTTCAAGGGTTAATGAACTCACCAAACCAATTGTGTTTTCCAATTAATCAGTGCTAAGTAGTTACAGGTATTCAATCAACAAAATGACAAGGGTGCCCAAATTTATGCACCTGTCTAATCTCGTTTTGATGCATATTGCACATTTTCTTTTAATCCATTAAACCTCATTTCACTACTGAAATATTACTGCATCCTTCTGTTATTTGATAGATCAAAATGAAATTGCTGATCCAAACACCCAAATATTTATAAATGATAATCATGGAAATTGTCAGGGGTTCCTAAACTTTTGCATACAACTGTATCTGCAAAAACGCCATACATTTCAAGATGGCAGGGTGAAAGAGGAGAAACGGGAGGGGAATTTCGCCAGAGAGAAGCTACACTTTAAAGTGATACTAAAGTCTCAGTTTTTTCATTTAAAAATAACAAACATGTTATACTTACCTGTGTGCAGTGGTTTTGCACAGAGCAGCCCAGATTCTCTGCTTCTTGGGTCCCTCGCCAGGTTGCTATGGGAGCACCCAAGCCGATCCACTGCTCTGTGTGTTCATTCAGATATGGAGCTGTGGTTCAGCCCTGCCCCCTCTTCTCATTGGCTCACTAAGTTTGATTGACAGTAGCTGGAGCTAATGGCGCCACGCTGCTATCTCGTCCAATGAGGAGGGAGAGTCCCGGGCAGCCGAGTCTCTCCGGCAACATCGCTGGATCGAGATTGGGCTCAGGTAAGTATTAGGGGGGCTGCTGCACACAGAAGGTTTTTTTTTTTTTATCTCAATGCATAGAATGAATTAAAATAGAAATGTTTTGACTTTACAACCACTTTAACTATCAAGAATTGTTATACTGCACTACACCTTTCAAATATCTTCTAAAGTACTGAATTAGTTACTTTGCAAAGCCAGTATACAGGAAAAGTGGTGGTGCCAAAAGTACTTGTGGGCTTAATATATTATTTTTTTGGTTATTCATTTTTCATGACTTCACCTTTTGCAATATTACGAGGTATTGTATATTTAGTTTCTACAAACGAGTCTAACAAAATAGATTGACACATGTGCTTTTCTCATATCAAAATGCTTGGTTTTATTGACCTTATGCTCTTGCTTATTTGCATTATTTCATAACCACGACTGCATATATTACAATATTTTCATGATCTTATAGCATGGCTGCATCTGCACTACAGCAGCACTGAATAATTATTACAATCAGCCTTGAGCCTATGAGCAGTTTGAATGATATAGAAAATTAATAATGCAGTAAATGTATTCACAAAGATGTACTTCTGATCTTCATCTAAGTCCCAATAATAAATAATGGCAGTCTTATTTAAAGGAAGCCTGAAATGACAGAAAAGAATGGAACTGTCTTTGCTGGACTCCTTTTAAGAATACTATCAAGGAATTCCAGTTAGCTAGATGGCTCACATGCACATTAATATGCATGCATGCCCAGAATCAGCATTGGTATCAGATGGTTGGTATTGAATTATCTATTTCGGATGCTCTAACTCAGTGTCCCTGCTGACTGTGGGTGGGTGCAGCATGGGGCAGTGGCAATAACACACATGGGCAAATTTCAGAAAGCTGTGGAAAATGACCTATTTTTGCTCCCCACGCGACCTGCTAACCCTGGGAAGGATAATTTAAATAGAGCTGAAAAATCAGCCTTAAAAACTTTAATGGATGATCATTCAATAATCATATGGAATGCTGACAAAGGGGGAGCAGTGGTCGTTTTGGACAGAGAAAATTATAGGTTAGAAGCCCTTAGGCAGTTGATGGATAAAAAAACATGCACCATTCTCAAACAAGACTCCACAAAAGAGTACAGGGGAATTCTATCAATACTCATTAGAGAAGGTCTAAACTTACATGTATTTAGCATAAAAGAAGCAGAAGCTTTAGTACCCGAACATCCCATCCTCCCTATATTCCATCACCTTCCTAAGGTACACAAAGGCACCTCTCCATTAACAGGACACCCCATAGTTTCAGGGATTGGATCATTCAATGAGCATCTGGGTGAGTGGCTAGATGCACAGCTACAGCCTATTGTGCTCAGTCTACCTGGCTATTTGAAGGATACCAATCACCTTTTAGGTATCATGGAATGCTGTAGGTGGCAAGAGGGGTATTGCTGGATTACATGTGATGTTTCCAGCTTATATTCCTCAATTCCAATGATCTGGCATCAATAGCCATCAAGTTTTGGCTAGATCAATCTACCAATCTTAGCATTGACATCAAGATGTTCATTTTGGACACACTTGACTATCTATTGAAACTATTTTTTGTTTGATGAGGTGTTCTACCTCCAGAGATGTGGCGCTGCGATGGGGTCCAAATTTTCGCCCTCACTCGCCAACCTCTACATGGGTTGGTGGGAGCGGGGGCACATCTTTGGTGATGGCAACCCCTTCAGAGATCAGATCGTCATATATTTTCGGTATATAGACGATCTGATCTTCATCTGTCACAACCAGTTGGATATGAACTTGTTTTTGTACTATTTGAATAACAATACGTGCAATTTACATTTTACTGGATATATGGACAATAGCACTATTAATTTTTTGGACGTACAACTAACCTGGCAGTAAGGGGAACAATGTTACATGCAGTTTATATAGGAAGGAATCAGCTGGTAACAGCGTATTACACGCTCGCTTCAGCCATCCCCATCATACTATCAAAGGAATCCCTATGGGTCAATTTCTCAGGATACGTCGGATTTGCAGTGACGATACCACTTTTGAGAAAGAAGCTTCAGAGCTGTATGATCGCTTTCTAGCTAGGGGCTATCCGAGATGGTCCCTTAATAGAGCTTTAAATAATGCAAGAAAAAAGAATAGAAAGGATCTTCTCTCAAAACGCAATAAACAAACCAACCCTATCATCTAACAAACAGCAGAGTCCTTACATTGTTCTCAGATACAGTTCTGAATACAACCACATCAAACACATTATCAACAAACATATGCCAATCTTATACAATGATTCCACTTGCTCCCGGATCTTGGACCAGGGTGCCAAAATAGTCGCTAAGAGGGCCAAGACTCTGGGCAACCTTTTGGCTCCTAGCTATTTTGATCCCAAATCCCACAGGACACAATCACTCACATGGCTTCACTTGAAAGGGAATTTCAGATGTGGCAGCAGTGATTGTTCAAATGCGCGGTTGATGACAATGAATTTTTTATAGATACATTTTACAACTGTAATACATATTATGTCATTTATGTCATCACCTGCGCATCTTGCTCCATTCAGTATGTGGGCAGAACTACCCGGAGACTAAGAGACAGGTTCCGGGAACACTTAGCAGACATTAGAAACAACAAATCCACCAATGGAGCTAGACATTACAATCAACTACACGGAGGGGATTCTTCATTGTTACAGGTTCAGGTAATAGAACAAGTAAAAACAGGCAGAAGAGGGGGGATGTTTTTCGCCTCCTTTGCAAACGTGAAGTTTTCTGGATTCACAAGTTAAAAAGCAGAAAACTCACGGGTTAAACTTTGAATGGGATGTCACTCATTTTTATGACAATTAAATTTATTATTTCACTTTGACCAAACTTAAATCTATTTTTTTACATTTCACTACATTAAAACGTTCTATAGCAGTTGATCAAGTTCATAATATAGAGTGTTCAACCGTTCAATAGTGAAAACCGATACCTATGCAGACTTGTACAATTATCCCCACCATACACAGCACGATTGGTGTCAATGGTATTTGATTGACCGGTGGGGAAGTGTTGTTTTCTGTTGATCCAAATCTCTCAAACAGTTCCTCCATGGGTCTGCATGTTTTGCACGTCAGTTTGGGCTATTACATCTCTCTCTTTTGTACATGTAATACTTTACCATGTCCAAACAATTGGATTGTTTACTGGTTTTTGTTCTTTGGTCCTATCTCCGTTATTTTTCTTTATCTATGCATAGTAACATTATACAAATGTAAAAAATAATTTTTCCTTTCACATTTGCATATGAGAGAGTGATTCATGTATCAGTAATTTAATTACAACTTTTGTACACATCATAGTAACTATTGTGCAGAGATCTTTGTGTAGAACCGCAACCCACTTGTAAAAACGTAGTAGATAGATACCAATGTATGTATCCAAATTTTTCATTGGGTTTCCTGCTTGCTTTTGGTATCCAAGTCAGTTCTTGCAATATGGTTTTAATATTTCTGATTCTTGTTCACTAAATATTTTCCAGCATGGGGAACATTTTTAAATTTTTTCAAATTTTTTGGTTTTTGTCTTTGTTTCCTGCTGGAACATATGTTATTTTGGGAACACAATGTATCTCTGTGTCCATGTGTATGTTGAGACACGGATATACCCAATTATGTTTGATATATAACACTTTTCATTTTTTGCTTTTGTAATTGTGTTTTTACTCTATTTGCTACATGATTTTGTTCTGGTGTGAACCCTGCCTCTATCATGACAGGTGTTTGCATTTAAACATTCAGCTATCAATTTGTTTAAATCACACAGGTGATTTATTATACCAAGCTATATACACCAACATTGCTTGCTGCTTGCTAGATTACTAGACTAAGCGGACCTCATTTCCGTGAAACACGTCAATCTCCTAGCATCTTGTCATGTATGTTTCTGTGGACATGTTGTAATACTCCGTGTTTTTGGAATAAAACACTTTTTCTCAATCATCTGTGGTGCTGTCAACCCTATTTCAACAGAAGTTTCTACTGATCGGCTCACGGACCGGACGAGCACACAGCTGCTTGGGATTGACACATTCACCTAGAGCGTTTTTTTCTTCCTCTCTTAATAACACACACAACCTGGGTGCAATGTCAAGAAATTGCACTGAAGTAAAGCAAAGACAGTTCACAACAAACCCAGTGGGAAGACAGTCCAGAAACACTCACAAATTTCAAGGTGTGGTGAAGCAGGTTTCAGCCGAACCGATAGCGCTTGTTAGGAGGGGCAGAATGAGGCCTGGCTATCTCTTGTCCAAGCAGGAAGAAGTCCAGAGAAGTAGTGAGCCCTATGCTTTCCCTCCTCATCTGGAACCTTTCCCTGCCACTAGTACTCTCCCTAACAGATGGGGAGCCTGTCCCGACTCTACCAACTCGCAAATGCGTGCCAAAACCTGGGGAGCAGGAACTTAAAAAGACTCTGCTGACCCAAGATGGCCACCAAGGGTCACCTGGGTTCAGGGTACCCAACCAGAACACTGCCTCCAGGGACCAGTAAACTACAGAAAAACTGAGTTTCCCCTAACTTTCTCTCTATGCTGTAGTGCCGCTCCGTTCGGGTACCACCTACAGTGGAGGAAGCAGATTGCACCTGCCTACAAACATGTTCCTTGCTACGTATTTTGCATATGATTCCTGTTATCAACCCAGTTTCCTCCTGACCTGAGTTTGCATCCTGCTCTGTACTACTGTTCTACCTGTTCCTGACCATGTCTTCCTGACCTGTCCTGACCTAGATCTGGCTTCTGATTTGGTACTTCATTGCCTTATTACTGAACTCGGCTTGAGCTGTCTGATCCTGCTTTGGATTATTATTCTTTTTTTTTTATTACTTTTAAAATCCACAGAGAAAGAAGTAAGCAAGATCAATCCCAAGCTGGTTTCCAGAAAAGATCTTAAAGAAATCACATCATGGTCTTCAGGGTGTATACATCAGAGAAATATGATGCTATGGCAACCTCACTTGTGGTGTTATAATTCACACTGTAGTTTAGGCAAGAAGTATGAGAACCAGCCTTCTCTGCTTCAGGGAAGAAATCATATTGGTGTAGTTATTCAGTTTGCGGGTTGTCAAGAGTTGGATTGACTTCCACTGTCCGATAAAACCAGAAGTAAGGGGGTGGGGCAAAGAGGGGATTGGAGGGAGGGGTCAATACAAAAGGAAGGGGGAATGGGACAGGTAAGAATGTGTGCAATAGGAAGAACACATTCTCTTCGCACCCCACAGGATCCTTCATTTCGTTATTTATGGTGACAAATCAAGTCATGCTTGAGAGGCCATATTATCCCTTCGGTTTTCCCAATGCAATCGTTTTTTTCCATAAGTTTGATTTAGTTCATATTGGCAAACCACATGCTAATGGGTCTCCAGTTTGGGGCTTTGCAAACTACATCCTCATGTTCCCCCTGTCTCTTTGTATCCTCTGTCTCACCTTCAGTGATGTTTGTGCAGAGGATACAAGAGTAACTGCCCAGGTCATCTTGGTCTTGGTTGTAACATTTTTTGAATGACTGACCCAAAACAAGCATGTAACTTAGAAGGCCAGTGAAGCCAGATCCCCGATCTGCATATTTTATCCAAGACAGTGCTTCAGAAAATATTGAAAGTGGACCTTCACTTAAAAGACAGCTGTGAGACATCAGGTAGTTATAGCCATCTCCCAAGTTGGCAGTGCCAAAGATCTGAAGAATCTGCTCCAGTGAAGACAGAACTGGACTCCTAGGCTGTTAAATACCTGTTTGTTAAAAGTCAGCAGCTACACTATATGTACAGTTGTGCTCATAAGTTTACATACCCTGGCAGAATTTATGATTTCTTGGCCATTTTTCAGAGAATATGAAAAACTTTTCTTTCACTCATGGTTAGTGTTTGGCTGAAGCCATTTATCATCAATCAACTGTGTTTACTCTTTTTAAAATCATAATGACAACAGAAACTACCCAAATGGTCCTGATCAAAATTTTACATACCCTGGTGATTTTGGCCTGATAACATGCACACAAGTTGACATAAAGGGGTTTGAATGGCTATTAAAGGTAACCATCCTCACCTGTGATATGTTCGCTTCTAATTAGTGTGTGTGTATAAAAGGTCAATTAGTTTCTGGACTCCTGACAGACCCTTGTATCCTTAATCCAGTGCTGCACTGACATTTCTGGATTCTGAGTCATGGGGAAAGCAAAAGAATTGTCAAAAGATCTGCGGTAAAAGGTAGTTGAACTGTATAAAACAGGAAAGGGATATAAAAAGATACCCAAGGAATTGAGAATGGCAATCAGCAATGTTCAAACTCCAATAAAGAAGTGGAAAATGAGGGGTTCTGTTGAAACTAAACCACGTTCAGGTAGACCAACTAAAATTTCAGCCACAACTGCCTGGAAAATTGTTTGGGATACAAAGAAAAACCCACAAATAACTTTAGGACTCTGAAAACATGTGGTGTGGCTGTTTCAAGATGGACAATAAGGAGGCACTTGAAGAAATATGGGCTGCATGGTCTAGAAGAAAGCCATTACTACGCAAATGTCACAAAGTATCCCACTTACAATACGCCAAACAGCACAGAGACAAGAGATCTGGTACGTCGGGTATAAAGAAGTTCACGGAGGAATAACAGGTAGAACTTTGTCGGTGTGGTGTACAAAAGTCTCAGGATTTCAATAAACACCCAAAAAGAAACATAGGGTTTGTTAAAAGGTCCGTCAACACCGACTTTAAAATCAACCAGATGGACTTGCACCAAATCAAAGTTGTCTTGGGGAGTAAAAGGTGAAGAAATAACCTCAAACTTGTAACGACTAACGGTAAGAGTTAAGGAACCCATAGAAAAATATAGGGAAAGGACAAAATATGTCAAGTTGATGGAAAATGGCGTCT
>BLSH010001325.1:228025-242086 GCA_018402905.1 Glandirana rugosa | reverse complement strand
AAAAATATTTAAAGTTATTTCCCTGTCCCCATTTCTTTGTAGGTCACTTGTCCCAACCTTACCCACATTTCCTTCCTTTTTTCCTTTTGCAGACCTCTAGGACCTTCCAGGACTATTTTCCAGCCTTTTTTGTGCCTAAAAGTCCGTGTCCCCATTGATTTCAATGGGGTTCGGGGTCCGGGACAAAGTTCGGGTTCTGTCCGGACCCGAACCCGGACTTTGTCCCGAAGTTCGTCCGAACCAGCAGAACCCGGACTTCTAGAAGTTCGCTCATCTCTAATGAAGACAAGTTAAATTCAATGAGGATTTAGAGCACCCTTGAAAGCTTAGTTTGTCTCAGCCCTGTTGTTAGCAAATATCAATAAAGATGGGTGCAGATGCTACTTAGACATACACAGCATTTAGGAAGCAAAATGTCTTATGCATGTATACAAAATTGCTTCAGTTCATGCTTTTTGTATTTGGTGTCTTACCTGAACAGCCTGTTTCAGATTATTCACAGTATTCAAAGGGATTTAGATCAGGACTGCAGCCTGGCTCAGCAGAATAGAAAGCTACTTGTAGACTTGAAGCGTCATGGACGCCTGCTTGTTAAATATTAACATTCTGCTCACCTAGAAAGTGAACTTCCCTTAATTTAAGAAATAGTGGTTCATATTTTATGGTTCTGGTTCAGTACGGTCAATGGTTTGTAAACATAAAATCAGAAAAAATCCACGGCCGGAAGATTGTGTGCATACAACATTCAGCAGCTAGCACTGAAACTCTTGATACAGAATTTAACCTAGTGTAAAATCCAAAAGTTCAGCTCTCAAATGGAAGTAAGCAACATACAATCAATTATCTAACATTTTAACCATACCATTCATGTAAAAAGATTGCAGGGGCGGCCCGTCCATTAAGGTCGCACAGGTGCTGCCCCGTCTATCCTCGCCACCCCTATATGCTATGGATAGATTCATGCATAGCATGAATCTATCCATGGCAGCCCGCGACCACTCCCTATTCATGCAGCCGACCCCTTTCAGGATGCCAGCCTCGTGAATTACCGCAGCGGGGGTTACTTTGAAGCATCTCATTAGAGCCGTAGGCTCTAATAGGCTTCAACATAGAGTGGCTTGTGGCGCAGAGCGTGGTGCCATGAGCCCTTAGAAAGGCAAATGAACATTTGCCTTTCTAACACTGAACCGCCTCTCTGCCAATTAGGAAGCACGGGTATGTCACTGGTTTCCTGATTGGTGGAGAAGACAGGCAATCCTATTGGATGCCTTTCTCGGAGGAGGAGGGGGATGCACAGCCGAATTCAACCCGCTCACCGCTCGCTGCCTGCTTGCTGCCCGCTCCTAGTAAGGGGTAAGTGCAGGACTTTGATGTCCCAACTGCCCTGGGGGGTACTATCAGTGCCACGAGCCCCATGGTGGGGGGGTATATGGATGCTGTTACACCTCTGGTCGTACTATATACCCCACTGTTGATGCTATATACTCCTCTGGTAATGCTGTATATACTCCTCTGGTGATGCTGTATATACCCCTCTGGTGATGCTGTATATACTCCTCTAGTGATGCTATATACCCCTCTGGTGATGCTATAAACTCCTCTGGTGATGCTCTATATACTCCTCTGGTGATGCTATATACCCCTCTGGTGATGCTGTATATACCCCTCTGGTGATGCTGTATATACTCCTCTTGTAATGCTGTATATATCCCTCTGGTGAAGCTGTATATACCCCTATCTGGTGATGCTGTATACCCTATCCAGTGATGCTGGGCTGTATACTCCTGACACAATGGGTGGAATATATAAGGGGTGGGACGTATGAGAAGTGGGACGAGTCAAAGGAGGGGCGGAGCCTGGCGCCCCCATCCTAAAATTTCAGCCACCAATGATCTTGGTATGGTGCTTCACACAGCAAACAAATATAACATTGTGTACACATAGTAATCAACTAGCATTCAGCAGGTCCTACACAAGACAATATGTGTTCAACATCGGTATGCAACACTATGCTATGCACCTTTCCACCTCCAGTGCTTGAAGAAGGATTCCATGGAACAGAGAAAAGAAACATAAATGCGCCTTACCAGAAATCTATGGCACTCTGTTTCAAAGGGTAGGTATAAATAAATGTGGGACTAAATCACTATACAACAGAAGACAGGGGGGGGCTCCAAACAGCAACCAATTTCCACTCACAGAACAGGGAGACAGAAAGAAAAAGCAAGCCTCCTAGTGTAGCAGCATAAATGAAAGCACCCCTTTATTTAAAATAAATATCACGCTTACAATATTAGTGTGATGAAATGCGTAGGGCGGCACTATGGAGTGACAGTATCACGCACAGAGGCCAGAACAATCAGAACTGTTTTATGCAGCAGCTTTATTTTTAATGCACAATACCAAGAGATAATATTGTAGGTGCAATATATATTGTTCACATGTATGTAATAAATAAAGTGGGATTGTGAAGAATGCATTTATTAACATGGAGATAAATAATGAGCTAAACAAGATAATTGCAGCTGTGTAAAAATTATCTGCTGTCACCAAAATGGAATACTAAACAAAGTACTATGCCACAATCACAAATAGACTGGAGAAAGAAAAGAATCTGGGCACAAGCAAGAGACTGTCACGTATTCCAAGGCTGCTAACATGCACAACAAGTCAATGCCCAACAAAACCTTCTATAGAGTGGAAAGCAAAACATGGTACCGCAAATGGTGAGCACGCTACTCCAAGTCCACTGCCCTCTCCACCAAATGCGAAGCCTTGGATAGAAATCAGATCACAGACACTGTTGACATAACATTTCACAGCCACAAAAGAAGTTGATTCTGGAAGATTTTCCGCTACCATGTGCTGTGATCACAGGTCTGAAGAGGAAGTACATTCACAGACCACTTTATTCGGTACTTGAAGCAGAATGGTAACTCTAACAAAGAGTTGTGTAAGGTGGACCAACTACAGTGTGCCAACAATTGAAAAAATCTTTAATAGAAAAATCATTTACTCACAATTTAGAAAATTAGATATCCAAAATGTGGAACGTACCCCCCCCCCCCCATACAAAAACACCCACAGCCTAAAAACAAGCAATTGACAATGTTGTCACAAAGAAAGCCAGACAGCAGGGCCCCCCGCATCCATTCATGCACACACAGAGCGAGGGTAAAACACAGGCACAGCATATGGTTATCTGAGCTCAGAACATCACCACTCTAAAGTTCAGAGGTATTCAGGCCCAATGGGTGTTAGTGCATAACCATGAAGGCACTAAAATTAAAGTGCAATCAGATGAATCTTTCAGAATTGAAATGTGGAACTACAGAGGTAGCCACCAAGTGTCCAAACTGTCAGTAAGTCACGCCCGATTGGACAGCTTTGCAATTGGAGTGGTATTGGAGATAGTTGTTAATAGGGCCTTAGGTGCTAACTCTGGTGAAAATACTCAGCACTATATAGAGGATTGCATCCAAGTTCACACTGAATTGTGAATGTCTTTGGAAAGTTCCGGTAGTGCAGAGATGTAGATCACACAGACAGTGCACATCAAGAGTTAGGCATGGGTGTCTCCATTGGTGGTAAACCAGCCTTATTGCTGTATTCATTGACCCTGAGAAAAGCCGGACTGGCTATGGGGCAGGGTATCTTCTAACTATAAATGCAGTCCCATTCATGGTACCATCAACTGAGGAACCACTCAAAGTGCTTGATCAGCAATACTGTCATGGCCAACTTAAAGGCACTAGATGATTATGCACACAGAGGCCATACGGCCAGTGGAAATCAAGGAAGCCATTACTGCATGTGGAGCTCAGACTATCACATGCCTCTTAGTCCAATGCACTAGGCTGAGTTGACAGATATAGAGTACTGCCCGGAGGCTCTCACCGCTCCACAACATGGGTCTGTCTGGGTAATCATATAAGTCGTGCTGTGGTGGCCTTGTTGGATAACAGTATATGACTCAGCGCATACCTGATGTGCCGTAGTCACCTGGAGCCTGTGTATCGAGCGAAACAGGTCTGTGCGGGCAGCGGATGTGGTGCCGCCTAGATGCTGGAATGCATGGTGGAATGCAGGGCCGAGCGGCGCTGCCTACATCAACGCATTTCACACACGTGACTGTATGCTTTGATGACCTGAGGAAGCATACGGTAACTCAAATAACCACTCATTACACACAAGTTATTCAGAATACCATTTTAAATGCACAACACATCAAACCTTGAAGCAGATGGGCTGCAGCAGTAGAAGACCACACTGGGTGTCACTTCTGTCAGCTAAGGACAGGAAACTGAGGCTACAATTCGCACAGGCTCACCAAAATTGCACAATAGAAGATTGGAAAAACATTGCCTGGTCTGATGAGTCTTGATTTCAGCTACGACTTTCAGATAGTAGGATCAGAATTTGGTGTAAAAAACATGAAAGCATGGATCCATCCTGCCTTGTATCAATGGTTCAGGCTGGTGCTGGTGGTGTAATGGTGTGGGGGATATTTTCTTGGCACACTTTGGGCCCCTTAGTACCAACTGAGCATCGTTTAAACCCCAAGGTCAACCTGAGTATTGTTGCTGTCCATCCTTTTATGTATTATGCAGAGTATTGATATAATTCCTGAAAGCTTGTTGCATGCAGAGGATAGCTTTACTTTCATGGAGGAGTATCATAAACAGGAACTTAATAACAAATGAGTACATAAAGAGGATAGACGGTACTTCCTCTCATATCATAGAATACATGTACTATACTCTATAATACTACAGCGCCACCTGCTGGTATAGACAGGTATAGTGTATATGTATAGTTCAGTATATAAAGCTACTATGCTGTTGCTCTTCCAACATTATGACTACAGTGTACCCATCTTCTGATGGCTTTTTCCAGCAGGATAATGCACCATGTTACAAAGCTCAAATCATCTCACCACTGGTTTCTTGAACATGGCAATGAGGTCACTGTACTCCAATGGCCTCCACAGTCACCAGATCTCAATCCAATAAAGCACCTTTGGGATGTGGTGGAACATGACATTCGCATCATGGATGTGCAGCCGACAAATATGCAGCAACTACATGATCTATCATATCAATATAGACTAAAATATCTGAGGAATCTTGTTGAATCTATGTCATATTAGATTGAGGATGGCATGACATATCCCCACCATAAAAACATCACTTTGGATTAATAGTTAGTGCTCCTTTGGTACTGCATGTATGCTTGCATTGAATATACCGTATGTTATTTATGCCTGCTACTTCTTTTTTTGGATGTAACCTTTAACTCCGTCTGTTGCTGAGATACTGCCCCCCCCCCCAATTCCTTCAGGGGTGGATTATTAGTGTGCCTATATATGATGATGTGAGTTTAAGTTTGGCTTGACTCTAAGGGAGGGGCCTCAGTGGGCCCTTCAAGTCCCTAAGGGGGTTTCTCTTTCCATATTTAGATGTATTTTGGGGTGATGGCCTAGCCATTTTCTATCTATACCTCTTTCATGTATCATATAGCTCAGAGGAGGGTGGCCCGTCCCCCCAAAATGTGGCAGCTTGACAACATTGTGGTGCATTGGACTGGATGATACTTCACCAACATTGGATCTGCCTTTGATGTGATACAAAGCTTTAATTTTTGCTCTTTTGTGAATATGCATTTGGCTTTTACTGTTTATTCATCAACTAATCCTTCAGCAATTAGATTTCCCTGTATGAGGAGGACTGCACCAGCCGCGCATTCCAGTGGAAAATTCTTTATTAACTCGGGCTGGCTGTATAGTACTGAGATTGTGTAGAAGTATTCTGAGCGCTAGGAGCGCTGGTTTGTATTCATGCAGGTCTTACATTGACTGAGGTCAGAATGGGGGAGAATCTTCACTGAGGGCCTTCAGCCCAACATCTATGGTTGTACTGGCCCAGGGGAAATTTTTTTCCCCATCCCGATCCTCCCCTGTTCTCTAGCTAATTGTTTTCAGGGGAAAAAAGAACTGTACATTTTGGCCAATTGTTATTGTTCACTGGAAGATGAGCCAACACTGGAGGTATCTGGATTCTCTTTCACCTTGAGACGCCATTGACATTGTTGACATAAACATAACCCATCTGATGTAAGTGTAAATTAAAGGCAAAGATCTTCCAAAGGAATCATGCCCGCACGTCCAACCTCCCTGTGATGTCCATCACTAGATTTACAATAAAAGTGAGATCATTGTTAAGGAAAAACGATACGCGGCAAGCAGGAGCAGACAGAACAATTATTTACAATTTCTTAAGCAATGAAAACAATCATTAGTGACCTTGCATTATTTCAGAGTTGCAATTGTTTATGAAGTTCGTTGATGAACAATATGGACATAAATTTTGTTTCCCATTCTTTCAAAATAATTGCTCATTATTTCATTAGTGACCCTGGGAGGTCATTGGTAATTGAAGGTATGGTTATGTTCTCTTTTGTTGCAAATGTACACATAATTAATGGAAAAATATATCCTATTATATTCTCTGCTTTCTTTACTAGGCAGCCACTTGGATTTTCTTCTGTTTAGCTTTATTAATGAGTCTTCAAGTGAGTTTTTAGTAATAGAATAAAAATGTCAAATAATAATTATATGTTACCCGAGGCAGCCATAAAATAGGTGCAACCCATAGAGCACATCAGTCATGGGAGAATAATGTGGAATACCAATTTTGGTCTCCCTTTTAAAATATTAGTTGACTGTCTGCGTCTTCTTTCAAGTGAGAGGTTTAGGACAAGCATGCAGCAAATGTAAGTCAGAGAAAAAGTCAAAAAGCTTTAGATTTGCCTTGGTTCAGTCACTTACAAAATATTGAAGATAAGTCATCAAGGTGACAGCCAGGTAACCATAATTTTCTAACAAGAGAGTCAACAATAAAGCTAAGGAACAACTATTCCTTAAAACCTAAGAGGTTCAATTAAACAGCCCCTCTCCCCCCAGAAGTACATACCCATCTTCCCTCTCCTGCACTGCTGCTGTGTTTAGCACTTTCAGGTATGGGTGAGCATGTGAGTCACCCCCCCCCCCCTTTCATGTGAAAGTGCTGGTGCCTCCTGATTGGCCCAGTGCTGTCACATGGAGCCTATAACCCTGTTTGAATTTTGACAAGTTACTCGTCCACATAGGGCAGTTAAATCTGTGTCCATGCAGCATGGGGATGCATAGGCATTGAATGCATCCCATTGCAGGCAGTCCCATTCATGTCTACTGGGCTGCACAGGGACAGCTGCTGTACCCAGTCAGAATACTGTTGCAAAAGCAATACAAAATTTAACAAAGATTAAACTGCAACCATCTCACAGAGATGTCCAGGATGTCCATGGAAGTTAACACCTCTACAGAAGCGCCTTCTGATGAGAAGGGTTGAAGGAAATCACCATGCAAGTTCACTGCAGTTAGCTAAAGAAGCAGAAAGTCAAACTGGGGTGCTTGTTTACCGTGACAGAATACGGTGTACACTGCAGAGGAATAGCATGCATGGGTGTCATCCACGAAGGAAGCCTCTCCTAAAGCCCATGCACAAAAAAGTCCATCTAATATTTGCCAAGGCCCATATTGAAAAAAGAAGAAGACTACTGGGACTCTGTACTCTGGAGTGATGAGACCAAGATAAATGGTTTTGGAACTGATGGCTTCAAAGCTGTATGGCATTGCAAAGGTGAGGCATACAAAGAAAAATGCATGGTGCCTACAGTGAAACATGGTGGTGGCAGAGGCAGTGTACTTCTGTGGCTGTATAAGTGCTGCTGGTGTCGGGGAGCTGCATTTCATTGATGGTATCATGAATTTAAAGATGTACTGCTCTATATTGAAAGAGAAGATGCTACCCTCACTCCGTGCCCTTGGTCGTCAGGCACTTTTCTAACATGACAATGATCCAAAACACACATCTAAGGCCACTATTGCATTTCTGAGGAAGAACAGGGTGAAAGTGATTCAGTGGCCAAGTATGTCTCCTGATCTGAACCCAATAGAATATCTATGGGGAATTCTGAAGAGACAAGTTGAGCATCACTCTCCATCCAGCATCCAGGCTCTAAAAGAGGTCCTTCTTGAAGAATGTGTAAAGATAGATGTTGCAATGTGTCGCTAACTTAATTCAAGTCTAGAAGACTTGGTGCCGTCCTTATAAATCACGGAGGTCATGCAAAATACTAGATATAGTCATTTTTTTGTGGGGTGTATTCATTTTTGCATCAACTAATTTGAGTAAAACTGAAGATTTTGTAGTCTAAGTTATATTATTAACCTTACTTTCATGTAATGAACTAAACAAATGTTCTATAGAGTTGTGTCAACATTTTGTTTTCAAATTCTTTTTATTCATTTTACTTAGAAAAGAGAATACATAACATAACTTAAAAACAACAATACAAGACATGCAGTATCTCACAAAAGTGAGTACACCCCTCACATTTTTGTAAATATTTTATTCTATCTTTTCATGTGACAACACTGAAGAAATGACACTTTGCTACAATGTAAAGTAGTGAGTGTACAGCTTGTATAACAGTGTAAATTTGCTGTCCCCTCAAAATAACTCAACACACAGCCATTAATGTCTAAACTGCTGACAACAAAAGTGAGTACACCCCTAAGTGAAAATGTCCAAATTGGACCCAATTAGCCATTTTCCCTCCCTGGTGTCATGTGACTCGCTAGTGTTACAATGTCTCAGGTGTGAATGGGGAGCAGGTGTGTTAAATTTGGCGGTTTAACAGGACAGGTTCCACTCAGAACAGGCCTCACCAATGTCAACCAAAGAAGCTGAGTGCAGTGCTCAGCATCATATCCAGAGGTTGTCTTTGGGAAATAGACGTATGAGTGCTGCCAGCATTGCTGCAGAGGTTGAAGGGGTGGGGGGGTCAGCCTGTCAGTGCTCAGACCATACGCCGCACACTGCATCAAGTTGGTCTGCATGGCTGTCGTCCCAAAAGGAAGCCTCTTCTAAAGATGATGCACAAGAAAGCCCGCAAACAGTTTGTTGAATACAAACAGACTAAGGACATGGATTACTGGAACCATGTCCTGTGGTCTGATGAGACCAAGATAAACTTATTCGGTTCAGATGGTGTCAAGGGTGTGTGGCGGCAACCAGGCGAAGAGTACAAAGCCAAGTGTGCCTTGTGTCTTGCCTACAGCCAGCCATAGTGG
Source organism: Glandirana rugosa (assembly GCA_018402905.1). Classification (NCBI taxonomy): domain Eukaryota; kingdom Metazoa; phylum Chordata; class Amphibia; order Anura; family Ranidae; genus Glandirana; species Glandirana rugosa. The sequence continues at coordinate 232,911 of BLSH010001325.1, read as the reverse complement.
TGGGAGTGTCATGGTCTGGGGCTGCATGAGTGCTGCTGGCACTGGGGAACTGCAGTTCACTGTAGGAACCATTAATGGCAACATGTACTGTGACATACTGAAGCAGAGCATGATCCCCCTCCCTTCAGAGCCCGCAGGGCAGTATTCCAACATGATAACGACCCCAAACACACAGCCAAGATGACCACTGCCTTGCTAAAAAAGCTGGAGATAAAGGTGATGGACTGGCCAAGCATATCTCCAGACCTAAACCCTATTGAGCATCTGTGGGGCATCCTCAGATGGAAGGTGGAGGAGCGCAAGGCCTCTAACATCCACCAGCTCTGTGATGTCGTCATGGAGGAGTGGAAGAGGACCCCAGTGGCAACCTGTGAAGCTCTGGTGAACTCCATGCCCAAGAGGGTTAAGGCAGTGCTGGAAAATAATGGTGGCCACACAAAATATTGCCATTTTGGGCCCAATCTGGACATTTTCACTTAGCGGTGTACTCTCCTTTGTTGCCAGCGGTTTAGACATTAATGGCTGTGTGTTGAGTTATTTTGAGGGGACAGCAAATTTACACTGTTATACAAGCTGTACACTCACTACTTTACATTGTAGCAAAGTGTCATTTCTTCAGTGTTGTCACATGAAAAGATATAATAAAATATTTACAAAAATGTGAGGGGTGTACTCACTTTTGTGAGACACTGTACTAACAAATTAAATATATAGATATATATAGTACTCCTAGATTATACATACCACACAACATTTCAGGTACCCCTCAGGATGCATATAGTTCCGAGACTCTCCCAGGACAAAAAAAAAAAAAAAAAAAACCTCAAAACCCCTCCCCTTTATTGACTCTCAAAACCCAAAATATCCAAAATTGTGAAAAATTGTTACATATCAATTTCATTTAAGGGGTGAAACCCAAAATACCTGTGAACCGCTGTCTTACCGGTTTCCCCCAAATCCCTATAATTAATATTATTCCAATTACACTATGAAAAAAAGGAGGGGGGTCTGCTTCCTTTCACCCTTCTCCTTTTCCCTTCTTTGGTTTCCCCTTCCCCTCTACTTAAAGATGAAAAAAGTGATAAAAATGACATTTATTGTGTAAGAAGGGGGACCTGGGGAGCCCTACCTATGAGACGCTCCCTGATCTCACCTATCAAAATTTTGGAAATTATTCTTGTGTTCATTGAGATATTGATACTTTTCAAAAGGGGTGTACTCAGGGTTTTTTCCAGCGGGAATGCGGGGGAATGCAGTTCCAGCGCCTCCAGCACTGAATGGATGGGGGCTAATGGCAAGGGGGGCAGGGTGTGCTGGAAGGTCCACTGATGCTGGCTGCTGAAGAATATATTGTTGCTTGGGGGGAGTAATTGTTGAGGGAGGGGTCTATTGTCTATTGTTGCTAGGGGGTCTTATATTGCTGGGGTGTCAATTGTTGCTGGGAGGGATTTACGGTTGAGGGAGGGGCTATTGTTGCTGGCTGCTGGAGGGTCTATGAATGCTGGCTGTTGGGAGATCTATTGTTGCTGGTGGGGGACTATTGTTCCTGAGGTGGATCTGTTGTTATTAGGGGGTATTTTGTTGCAGGAGATCTATTGTTGCAGGAGGGATCTACTGTTGCTTTGGGGTGCTATTGCACTGCATTGCTAGCGGCAGGGGATCTATCTTACTGCTTTTTATATTATCATTAACACATTCCATACAAATTACTTAGCACCACAAAATTATACTTGGTCATGTTTTCTCTAAAAGGGGTGGTATTGTGTAGGGTGGGAAGGAATCAAGGGACGATGATCAAGGGTGGGTAGGAGGCAGAGACAAGGGTTGAAGAGGGGAGTACCTGCACCTATCCTTTGAGAAACTAAGCCCTGTGTGTGTTCATTTATACTGAGCACTGTACATGTTTGTTATGTGTTTCCATTCACACAGCATACCTCAGAAAAAAATATATATTTCTTACCTTTTACTGTAGATGTTTCAAGGAGAAAGTGTTATGGCAGATCCTAAATCAGGGTATACACATATCAAAATTCTGTTGCTTCAGCAGGAACTTCAAGGAGTATATATCCTCTCTTTTCAACAGAAGCCAATCATTGGATCGGCTTCTGCCAAACAGTCCTGCTGGAAAACCAGCATTCGATCAGCTCATGCAGGTAATGGCTGCAGCACTGATTTATGTATTCTGACGGTTGGAGGTGAGAATACAAAATTGCAGTGAGGGAGATTCCCGCATCCATACTGCTTGTGTGGATGCGGGAATCAGACTTTTTTTCATTCAACCTGCTGGTTGAATAAAAAAACATTCTCCATGGATTCCCAGCTTAAGAATTCTTGAAGATCTCACAGAGTGAGCTATGCCTCATTAACATACAATGCAGGAGGTCAGGAGGGCAGGAGTTCAGGGGGGCAGGAGGTTAGGGGGGCAGGAGGTCAGGAGGGCAGGAGTTCAGAAGGTCAGGGGGGAAGGAGGGCAGGAGGGCAGGACAGCGGATTCTAACCTATGTAAATCTAGTTTACATCTGATAATGAAGAGCTGTGAACACAGTACAGACGGGGTTCATTATGCCCTAACTGTAAATATATGTCATTACTTTGACATTGGCAGCTAGCTGCCATAACCCTGATATCTTTTTGTACAGCAGGTGATTGGGTTCCATATAAAAAGTGGTATCAGTGGCTCATTCCCTGTGAAATCACATTTATAGGCAGCAGGAGAGGTGCCACCCCCCACTCCCGCCACTTCCCAGATGTCTCTGAGCTTACCGGACCTGTCGGTAAGCCCGGAGCCAATCCGATCCGTGGGATGTCTGCCCCCATTCGGCTCTATGCCCTTGGAGGCCCGGAGAAATGTCTGACTTCCAGTGGCTGCTGGTGTTTTCTTTTTTGGGGGGGGGAACAACCACCCACCCGGTCGGTCAGCGGCACCCACGACCTTCTCCACCAGCACCCCCCAGTGAGAGGACAATCGGACAGACGGGGTAAGCCCAAAACTTACCCCATCTAGGTAGTGGGCAGGCAGGCAGCGTGTCCTATGGGCAGTGGCAGCATGTGCTAGCATGATCCTCCTCCTAGGCGTCCAATAGGATCACCTGTCCTTTCAGCCCATTGGGTAACAGGTCTCAAACCTGCTTCCTGATTGGCCGGGAGGAGGATCAGTGTGGCGATAGCAAATATTTATTCACTTTTGTCACACAACTGGGTGGGCTCGGAGCACATTGCTCTGCGCCCAGAGACCACCCTTTTTTGAAGCCTATTAGAGCCTGTGGCTCTAATCACGTGCTTCAATAAAATACACCCCCCCCCCTTTGGAATCCATGGTCTGGCGCCCTCTAAGTAGATTAGGGAGCCGGATGCATGGAGAGTGGGGGAGGCGTCCATGCTCCCCTATGGACGCAAATTGCTGAATTCACTTCCGCCTCTCGGCCTTAAAGGGATAATTTGTTTTTCCCCTTAAAGGCAAAATCACATTTTGTTTTTTTTGTTTTTTGCTTTAAAGGTAAATGAGAGAACTGGAGTCTGTTTGACCCCAGATCTCTCAATAAAGAGGACCTGTCACGCTTATTTATATTACAAGGGATGTCTACATTCCTTGTAATAGTAAGAAAAGTGATCAAAAAGATAAATAGATAAATAAATAAAGGGACAGTGTAAAAAAAAATTTAAATAATTTAAAAAATATTTAAAGCATCCCATCCCTCAAAGCTTGCGCGCAGTAGTGAAAGCATACATAAGTCACGCCCGCATATGTGTTCAAACCACACATGTGAGGTATTGCTGCGAATATTAGCGAAAGAGCAATAATTCTAGCACCAGACCTCCTCTGTCACTCTAAACAGTTAACCTGTATGAATTTTTAAAGTGTCGCCTATGGAGATTTTTTAAGTACCGTAGTTTGTAGCCATTCCACGAGCGTGCACAATTTTAAAGCATGACATGTTAGGTATCGGCGTAACATCATCTTTCACATTACACAAAAAATTGGGCTAACTTTACTGTTTATTGTTTAAATTGTTAAAGTGTATTCTTTCAAAAAAAAACTGTTGAAAGACCGCTGTAATACAGTGTGACCTAAAATATTGTAACAAGCTCCATTTTATTCTCTAGGGTCTCTGCTAAAATATATATATATATATATATATACAGTGCCTTGCGAAAGTATTCGGCCCCCTTTGAACTTTGCAACCTTCTGCCACATTTCAGGCTTCAAACATAAAGATATAAAACTGTAATTTTTGTGAAGAATCAACAACAAGTGGGACACAATCATGAAGTGGAACGGAATTTATTGGATATTTCGAACTTTTTTAACAAATAAAAAACTGAAAAATTGGGCGTGCAAAATTATTCAGCCCCCTTAAGTTAATACTTTGTAGCGCCACCTTTCGCTGCGATTACAGCTGTAAGTCGCGTTCAGTTTCAGGCCTGGACTTAGGTTAGCTCTTAGACACCTTTCTTGACTTTTGACGACAAGGGTTTGCGAGAGGTAGGTTGGAGTGACTCGAACTCGACAAAACGTTCCTCCTTACCCGTTTTTAAAGTCAGAGAGCTACACGTTTTGACTATCTCTGAAGGGGTTCGCTGAATGTCGACATTAGCGTCGCTTTCCACCGCGATGTTTCATAATTGAATTCCCCCGACTTATTAAAACGTGCGGGTTAAAAAGTCAAAAAATAAACAATTTTTTCAAGCTTTATAGGTTATTTAAGGCAAGGTGAAGTACTAACACAGGGTGAACAACAACTAAGAAGTGTTTTTAATGTCAAAATATAGAAATACAAACTTCGGACTTTACACCGTCTTCCAACGTTTCAAGTTTCCCCCGGCTTATGAAAGCGTTCCGTGACATATATATATATATATATATATAAAATCGTCTCTGGGATCTC
>BLSH010001325.1:215652-227649 GCA_018402905.1 Glandirana rugosa | reverse complement strand
TTTTGTATCCAAATCCGGCTTTAAACTTCTCCACAACAGTATCTCGGACCTGCCTGGTGTGTTCCTTGTTCTTCATGATGCTCTCTGCGCTTTAAACGGACCTCTGAGACTATCACAGTGCAGGTGCATTTATACGGAGGCTTGATTACACACAGGTGGATTCTATTTATCATCATTAGTCATTGAGGTCAACATTGGATCATTCAGAGATCCTCACTGAACTTCTGGAGAGAGTTTGCTGCACTGAAAGTAAAGGGGCTGAATAATTTTGCACGCCCAATTTTTCAGTTTTTTATTTGTTAAAAAAGTTTGATATATCCAATAAATTTCGTTCCACTTCATGATTGTGTCCCACTTGTTGTTGATTCTTCACAAAAAATTACAGTTTTATATCTTTATGTTTGAAGCCTGAAATGTGGCAAATGGTCGCAAAGTTCAAAGGGGGCCGAATACTTTCGCAAGGCACTGTATATATGTATATATATATAATGTTTGGGGGTTCTAAGTAATTTTCTAGCTCAAAATACTGATTTGTACTTGTAAACAACAAACGTCAGAAAAAGGACTGGTCTTAAAGTTGTTAACCACTTCAGCCCCGGAAGGATTAGCCCCCTTCCTGACCAGAGCACTTTTTGTGATTCAGCACTGCGTCACTTGACTGGCAATTGCGCGGTCGTGCGACGTTGTACCCAAACAAAATCAAGGTCTTTTTTTCCCCACAAATAGAGCTTTCTTTTGGTGGTATTTGATCACCTCTGTGTTTATTTTTTGTGCTATAATTTTGCGACGATTGAGCGACACCTTAGAAAAAAAACAATATTTTTTACTTTTTGCTATAATACATATCCAAAAAAATATAAAAAATCAAATGTATTCATCAGTTTAGACCAAAATGTATTCTTCTACATATTTTTGGTTTAAAAAAAAATTGCTATACGCGTTTATTGATTGGTTTGCGCAAAAGTTGATTTATGGTGTTACTATTTTTTTTTTTTACTAGTAATGGTGGCGTTCTGCAATTTTTATCAGGACTGCGATATTCCCGCGGACAGATCGGACATTTTTGACACTTTCTTGGGACCAATGACATTTATACAGCGATCAGAGCTAAAAAAAAGGCACTGATTACTGTGTAAATATCATTGGCAAGGAAGGAGTTAACCTGTAGGTGCGATCAAGGGGTTAACTGTGTTCCCTATGCGTGTTCTAACTGTGTGGGTGCTGGGCTGGCAGGGGCATGACAGATCTAACTGATCCTGATTACAGGGCCATGTTTACATCGGCGGTTCCCCGTTATTCCTATGTAGTAGGCAATCGCGGGTCGCCGGGGGACATCGAGTCCGCCCGACCCACGGCCCCACTCACGGACTCGAACAACGCCTGTTCGGCAAACTTAGAACATTATGGGGCCTTCGCGGGAACTTCGAGCACCCCATAATGCATTCCAATGACGGGGAAATGCTGCCCGCTGATTGGCCAAGGCATGCACATGACCTGCATGCTTTGGCCAATTACAGAGCACTCTGCTGTGAGAGATATGATTGGCTAAAGGCAGGGTGCCTTTAGCCAATCACTGTTCAGCAGCCTTAATCCACACCCCACACTATATAAAGCCACTTGTACAGTGGCTCTATGTAGTGTGTGAACGGTGGGATAGACAGTGAGTTTAGGTAGTGAATGACGTGCAGGCAGTTCAGGATAGATAAGATTAGATTAGATCAGATTGATAGAGCAATCTATATACAGTCAGATAGAGCAGGCAGTGCAAGAATATATATATATATATATATATATATATACACCTTCCTAGTGTTTTTATATATATAATGCAATTCCTTTGGTGTAGTAGATTATATACAGCTAATTCAGTGTATAGTATATAGCGTCCGTTCAGGCAGTAAAATAATATATATATAGAAATGTTGGGGGCTGTTTAGCTCAAGTGTAGCGCCTGTTAGTGAGTACAGTCCACACCAAATAGTTCCTTTTCAGGGCTTGTTGGCCAACTTTTAATAAAGAAAGTTCAGAAAAACAAAACAGCACGGTTTCCCTTGCAGGGGGTTTTCACCATCAGCATCAAATAATCGTATATTCAGCCTCCTGGATTACACATGCAACCTTGCAAATAAAAATACCAAGCCACCTGGCTCTCTTTAGCAGTAGTGCCACTGCTCCGGTTCCAACGTGGAGCCCCCCTGACTCCTGTCAGCAAACTCAGGCTTGGGTCTCTGGCTTTCAGTGCAGACCTGAACTTTCGGGCTTCTCCAGTGCACACCCTGGCTTCTCCCTTGCAAGCCTGGATTCCTCAGGAGGGTGGAGCCCAGAACCATGGTCAGGTGACCAGTCAGTGTGCTGGTGGATCGCAAAATCAAGACCCAGGACTGGGGATTTCTTCCCACCCGGATCAGGTCCCAAAACCAATTTTCCTAATCAAAGAGGAAACTGAAATAGCAGTTTCTTCCCAAATATGCAAACTTTCTGGAGCCCCTCAACCCGCCTGGTTGAGAATCCTGTGTCCTTTCCCTGGTGAGGTACCACACTACCACAATATATACAAGCAGCGTATTGAGTGTACACTATATATCAGTGCATTAGTTTGGAGGTGTACGTACGGTATATAGTATACTTGATGTGGTGTCTTAAACTATATACAGTTTTTAACCCCTTAACCCCCGGAGCCATTTTTTACATTTGTTGTTTACAAGTCAAAATCATTTTTTTTGCTAGAAAATTACTTTGAATCCCCAAACCTTCTATATATTATATATATATATACTGACTTTTGTCAGATACTGTAAACATATTGCCCTTACTTTCTGTAATCATTACTGATCTGTACACACATCCCATAATCCCTCCCTCTTAGATTGTAAGCTCTAACGAGCAGGGCCCTCTGATTCCTCTTGTACCAAATTGTGATGTATCTGTACTGTCTGCCTTCATTTTGTAAAGCGCTGCGCAAACTGTTGGCGCTATATAAATCCTGTATAATAATATTTTTTTTTTTTCGAACACCTAAGAGAATAAAATGGCGATCCTTGCAATACTTTTTGTCACACGCTATTTGCACAGCGGTCTTTTGGAAAAAAAATCACTTTTTTGAGTTAGGCCCCTTTCACATGGGGGGATCATTTGGGTCCGCCTGTCAGTTTTTCAGGCGGACCCGAACAGATGCTCTATTGCTCTCTATGGAGCAACGGATGTCAGCGGTGATATGTCCGCTGACACCCGATCCGCTCCCATCCGCCAAAAACAGACGGATGGAAACCCTATTTTCCATCTGCCTGGCGGACCGGATCAGATGAACACGGACAGACAGTCCGTGTCCATCCGATTCTCCATAGAGGAGAATGGAACTGTGACAGGACAGTCTCTGCATGGAGTCTGTTCTGTCATCCGCCGGCTCAGCAGGGATAAACGGATGGATCCCCGCTGAGCAGCGGAGCCCGTCAAAACGGGCTCCGCTGGTGTGAAAGGACCCTTAAGAAATAAGACAACAGTTAACAGATTGGCTATAATGGCAGTCCACCTGCTCCCTTACTCCTTCCCTTGCTGTGTTTTGTATTCATTGTCTGTAACAACACCTGGCATATATTTGTACACCTGTCTTTTGAAAATAGAACTATTTAAAGGAAAAAATAAGACAGCAGTAAAGTTATCCCAATTTTTGTATATTGTGAAAGAGGATGTTACGCCGAGTAAATAGATACCATACATGACACAGTTGAAAATTGCGCACACTCGCGGGATGGCGACAAACTTGGATACTTAAAAATCTCCATAGGCGACACTTTAAAAAATTTTAACGGTTACCAGGTTAGAGGTGCAGAGGAGGTCTTTTGCTAGAATTATTGCTCACACTCTGGCGATCGTGGCGATACCTCACATGTGTGGTTTGAACACCATTTTCATACGTATGCTTCTTTGCTGCACGAGCTCGCGGGGACTGTGGCGCTTCAAAAATTTTATTTTTAATTTTTTTATTTATTTTATTTTTAGCACTGTTCCTTTAAAAAAAATCTGATCACTTTTATTGCTATCACAAGGAATGTAAACATCCCTTGTGATAGTAATATATGGTGACAGGTACTCTTTATGGAGGAATGGGGGGGGGTCTAAAAGACCCCCCCATCCCTCCTTTACACTTCACAGTATTCAGATCGCCAAAATTCGGAATACTGTCATTTTTTTAAAACCAGCGCTGTTATCTGCCAAGTAAACTGGAAGTGACACTGTAACGTGCTTCCGGAAATGTACGAAGGAGTCCCGATCAAAGCCAATTCCGGCTTCCACAGGGACTCCACAGAGCCGACGGACGTGCCGGTTTGGAGCTCCAGTCTCCCGGTGGGACAGGAGGTTGGAGAAGAGCAGCGGACGGTGGGGGGTGGGGGGGGGATAACGAGCCTGAGGCTCTAATTGGCTTCAAAAAAGGGTGGGACTGGGGCATAGAGCACGGTGCCCTGAGCCCATCCAGTTGTGTGACAATAGCAAATTAAAATTCACTATTGTCTTCCTGCTTCTCCTCCCGGCCAATCAGGAAGCGGGAGGAGCGCGATTGGCTGGAGGAGTAATCATCATATTGGCCTGGTACCAGGGGCGGGGAGGATGTATGGGAAGATCTGGAAGATGGCCACCATCATCTCTCTGCTCTGCATCGCCAGCCGACCGTGTGAGTACCAACCACCCGGGGGGGGGGTGTTGGGTCTGTTTGCCACTCTGGGGGGGTTGGGTGGCCAGCCACCACTGGTGGTAGATTCCGGAGGGCAAGTGGTTAATACAAATACAGTCAGTGCTGGGACAAGGTCATATAGAGCCCAGGGCGAATATGCCAAACTGCGCCCCCCCAAGATGTATGAGCATTATGTGTCAGCAACCCCCTGTCAGGACTGGGCTCAACCCTTCATTCTCAGAGCTCAGGCTGCTCAGCTGTCGGTTAATGGCCAGTACTCATCATTCCACAGTGACTCACCTGATGATCATATCCTGCTCGTCAGTCAGCCTTGCTGGCTATTTAAACTGCCTGGATCAGATCTTGCGCCTTCATCTGGGCAGCATATCCGGATACTCTCTGCTGTGTTTTCCTGTTAAAGACTTTTGCCTGGCTGATTTCCCTTCTGGTTCCTGATTCCGTTTGCTGCTTCTGACTACACTGATCTCTGGATTCCTGCTTCACTGGCTTGTTCCAACAACCCGCTCTGCTTACCGAACCCTGGCTATGTTTTGACCACTTTTGTTCTGTTTGTAATATTTTATCAGTTTAATAAAAAGTGTGATTTTTACTGCACTTCTGTCTCAGTCCGATTCATGGTTCCTGACACCCCCCCCAAAAAAAAACACTGAGCACTAATCCGCATGCTTACATCCTAAGCATTAATTGCCCCTCCTCCCAGTACAAACCTGCCCCCCTGCTGAAATCACCCACTCAGCACAAATCTCCCAAAGCTTTCCTAGCACAATTTCTCTACCCCTAAAATGTCCCCTCTTAATACCCATCTTCTCCCCCCATCCCCCTCTAAACAATAATTCCCCAAAATTACCACTCTTAGCACCCTCCAAACAATACTTACCCCCTGCTGCCCCCAAAATCCCCCCTTCCAACACAAATCATCTCCCCCCAATCTCTTTGTGGCACCCCCACTTCACATGATACCACAGTGCCCAGGGCAGCCGCCCCTCCTGCCCACCCCTTATCCCGACCCTGGGCACCGTCAAAGCATCGCAAATTTAGGGTTAGTAAAAAAGGTAAAACAAACATGAGATTGAAGAGAAAGAAGTACTGAGGAGCAGATCACGGCGTACCCAACGGCTTCTTTAACAGACATCACGTAATGATATATTTAACCTTCCTATGGAGGTGAAGGCCCGTTTATGTGAGAGCATAATTTTGAGTCTTTGATGTACACAGTACGTAACAATATGCTCCCACTTTAAGTTCAAAGGGGTTTTATGAAAAGCATGCAGCAAGATGCAATTGTACGAGTAATAGCGAACCAAAATATATCTGGTAGCTGCTGAAGAGAACGCTTTCTGATGTTTCAAATAAATATGTCTAAAGTAAAAAAAAAATAGAATAAAACGAAGAACATTTCTTTTTTAGATGTATTTTCTTTTCAATATGAATTGATCTCTGAATAGAATAGTAAAGATAGGAATTTCATTGTATATATGAAAGAGTGCATTTCATGTTCACTTCTATTTTTTTGAGCATGAGACTTTTGCTAAGATTCAGTTAACTATTCCTGCTGTGTCGTTTGTAGATCCGCTCAGCATAGGCGCATTGAAAGCCCTTCCTACTCACCTGAGTTGACTTGATTAGAGATAGAAAACATATTGGTGATTCAGGAGAAGAAAAATGACTTTGGAATTCCATGTGCTAAGGTAGAATAACAGTAAAAAAAACATGGTTGTATCTAATGGAAATGATGTTTTGTTCTCTCATCTTGTAATCACATCATAAAAGTGAATCAAACCTTGAAAATACGTTTTCAATAGACGTGCAGAACAAATACAATAAACTTTAGTTTAGTTTTGATTCCTCATTTACATAAATTTGTTTTGTGAAATCCGTTTAATTAGTTTACTTCATTTTTGGAATTTGTTTTGTTTATTCAAAAGTTGAATCTATCTGAAGTCTGGAAATTTGAATCGCTTCAAGTTTGAATTTGAATCGAATTCCTTCCAAAATAAAATTTATTCTATTGGAAATTCAAATTTTGGAAGATGGTCATATTCTTTCTATCCCATTCTTTTTTATTGTTTTTCTAGTCTATTCTTTTATCTTCTAGTCGATTCTTTTATTTTCTAGTCTTTTCTATTCTATTCTATTCAAATTCAAATTTATTCTATTCAAAATTTAGATTTCGGAAAACGGTTATATTGTTATATAGATTATCCCCTGTCCAAGCTTACTCCTCATATGTTTTTTGTTGTTATAAACAAAACCAAGCACCTCATCCCAGATAAATGGTATTAGATAGGTTGGTTAGGGAGAGCGTTCCCCTATGGGATTATCCAATGCAGAGAGACAAAGATACAAAGAATTATAATAAAATCACAAATTTATTTTACAAATGGATATAAAACAAAACAAAACAGTATATTATATTGTTATAGTCTTTCTATTCTATTCTATTGTTTGTTCTATTCTTTTCTATTCTATTATTTTATATTCAAATTCAAATTTATTCTATTCAAATTTCGAATTTTGGAAGATGGTTATATTCTTTCTATTTTATTCTATTCCATTGTTTTTTTCTATTCTATATTATTTTATTTTCTATTCTATTCAAATTTGAATTTATTCTGTTTGAATTTTGATAAATGGTTATATTCTTTCTACTCTATTCTATTATTTTTTTTAAATCTCTTCTTTTATTTTCTATTCTATTATTTGCAATTCTATTCAAATGTATTCTATTTGAAATTCAAATTTCAGAAGATGGTTATATTCTTCCTATTTTATTCTAAACTATTGTATTCTTTTTTATTCTATTCTATTCTATTTTTTTATTCAATTATTTTCTATTGTATTCAAATTCAAATTTGAAGATGTTATATTTCTTTCTATTTATTCTATTTTATTTTCTATTGTTTTCTATTCTATTCTATTTTTTTTTCTATTCTATTCTTTTACATTCTCTATTGTATTCAAATTCAAAATTTTTCTATGTGAAATGTGAATTTCAGATGGTGGTTATATTCTATTTTATTCTAGTCTATTCTGCATTCTATTCTATTCCTCTATATTCTATACTACTTTATTCTGTTCTTTTCTTTTCTATTCTATTTTGTTCTGTTTTACACTATTCTTTTATTTTCCATTCTATCCCTTTATTTTATATTCTATTTTGTAGTCTATTCTATACCTCTATGTTCTATTCTATTTTATTCCGTTCTTTTATTTTCTATTCTATTTGATTCTGTTTTACTCTATTCTTTAATTTTATATTATATGTCTTTATTTTCTATTAAATTTTTCTGTTCTTTTATTTTGTATTCTGTTCTGTTTACTCTATTTTTTTATTCTCTATTCTATTATTTTCTATTCTATTCCTTTATTTTCTATTCTATTTTATTCTCTTCGGAAATTCAAATTAGATTTGAAAACTATCTGAGTTTGATTCAAAAACTATTCGAATTCCATCCAAAATGTTCTTTCATTATTTTGGGTTTCCTCTAAATTTGTACTATTGTAATTCGGAAATTGGGATACATCTGAATTCCCGAATACTGAAAAATAACTAAAATTCACAATTTTCGAGATGATGACTATTGCAATCGTACTCCACCTTAGCACAAATTACCAGTCATGCATTTTCTGGACCTTGAACTGCAATCAGGCGGCATAAAATATCCAATAATTGTGGTTTTCCAGTGTTCTAGCCCCCTCCAGTTAAAAACAGGGTACCTATGAGCCTTTGTTCATTCATGTAGTGCATAAATAATCCCCATATTGTGTCTAATATATATTTCCAATGACAGGGGTGTTCAATAGGGTTGCCACCTCATTCCTTTAAAACTGAACACATATGAATTACACAGGTTCTTAGGCTAATTTAATGCAGATAAGGCACCAAATGAGTTTAATTACCAACTTAATCAGCCACAGAACCTGTGTAATTAATAGGTGTTCGGTTTTAAAGGGATGAAGTGGAAACCCTAATGCTGAACAAGTGGCCTGCAGGCCACATGTGGCCCATGAAGCCCTCCAAAGTGGCCCGTGACCTCATGGTCTGAGATGGCGGGTCAGCATGCCCCGATTGGGATCATCAATGGAGCTGGAGAGGAAGCAAGAGGCTGCAGAGGGAGCAGGAGCTGCATAAGCCGATGCTTCCTCTGTAGCGCCAATTCATGCCCCAGGTTGGGTACTACCAACTGCACTCCACCTGGGACCTTTCTAGCAGCCTGGAGAGCAATGCCAGCAGAAGCTGGAAGAGGAAATGGCCAGTGTATTTCCCCATTAATAGAGCTTTCTTTTGGTGGTATTTGATCACCTCTGCGGTTTTTATTTTTTGCGCTATAAACAAAGAGCAACAATTTTGAAAAAAAAAACCAATATTTTTTACTTTTTGCTATAATAAATATCCAAAAAATATATAAAAAAAAAATGTATTCATCAGTTTTGGGCGATATATATTCTTCCTCATATGCTTGGTAAAAAAAAAAAATAGCAATCAGCGTTTATTGATTGGTTTCTGCAAAAGTTGCCGCATTTACAAATGATGAGAATTCATTTTACGGGGTTTTTATTTTTTATTAGTAATGACGGCGATCTGCGATTTTTAGCAGGACTGCAACATTGCGACGGTCATGTCACTTTTGACACTTTTTTGGGACCATTGGCATTTATACAGCGATCAGTGCTATGAAAAGACAAATGGGTAGCATGAATATTGTGCTGCAGCCAAACACTGGGGAGGTGTGCCCAGAAGGTGGGCGAGAGGCACATAAATAGCCTGAGCTGTAGAACAGCAGTGTCTTTCTGTTGAAGGGAGTCCACCCTGCTGCCAGTCATTTTGCTGTTCCAAGTTGCTGTTCATTGAGGTCCCAGCTGGGCAGAGCCAGGGAACCTACATCTGAGAGTATCTCTGACACCCCGAGACTTCATCAATGGATCTATTTGCCTGATCTCACTAAAAGGCATCTTGAAGAAGATAAATGGGCACAGATACCTCCCTGGCCTCGTGAGAACTGCTTTACTGCAAGATCCTGGTAACTATGTACTATTGGGATTGCTGGGCCACGTAGCTCCTCTTCTAAAGGCTACATACCAACTAGCCCCCTTTAGTTTTGTGGAAAGACTTTACGCTAAGTCTGGGCTAAGTAATTCCTCTCCTGAGAGGTACCATACTTTAGTCTTCTCAAGCTTCTCATAGGAGGACTGTCCTTTGAAGCTGGGTCAAGTAGTCCCCTCCTGAGGAGTACATACCTCTGGCCTCTATTAGTCCCTTACTAGAAGATTGTACTCTGAGCCAAGCAGAAGGACTGTTCCTGAAGTCTGCAACATAAAGAAGTGTGTCGTCTTGTTCCTATTAGTGGTTCTGGAATACCCCATACTCCATCCCCATCCAAATTATTTAAAGAGTCGCTCCAGTCTCCCCCAGAAAAATTAAAAGTCAGCTGCTAAATATACTGAAGCTGCTGACTTTTACTAGAAGGACACTCACCTGTCCAGGGAACCAGCCATATCCATACCCGAGACGAGTCTTCAGTCGGCTTCAGGGTCCAGGCGCTGGCATCTTAAGTAAGGGAGACTGGCAGTAAAGTCTTGCGGCTTCACAGCCGGTTCCCCACTGAGCATGCCACTCTGCGCATTGTGAATGGTCGCCCAGTCTTCTGGGACCTGTAATGAGTCCCAGAAGGCTGAAGGGGAACAAGTGGGGCGGAACTTCTGCTCAGATCTCTGCAGCGATTTGACTTGTCAAAACCAAGTACCCACTCCTCCGACCCCCTCAAAAAGTGCAAATAATTACAAGAAGGGGAGGGATGCAAAGAAGTGGAACTTCCCCTTCTGGATGAAGTTCCGCTTTAACAATAAAATCACAAAACGACAGCCCCTAGATTGCTTTTTGTGTCAGTGTGCCTGGACTATACTCTATATGTGCTGCATTAGTGAGGGAGAATATCATCAGCTGTGCTGGAAGTGTACAGTGACTGTGCCTTTTACCATCATCAGCCATTGGCCCTCTAGGGGGCACCGCTACAGTAAAAAGATTTTTCTTAAAGCTAAATTCTCGGATAAGCAAATATTGTCTAAATACAACAGTCATGTGTATTATTGAATCATGGTGAGCTGTGCGTATTTCTTCCAAATCTGTGCAGTAATCCAGTGTGAGACTTGCTGTAATAAAGACCTCTCACTGCTGCTCTCTCTCTCCTTGTGCAGGGTGACTGGTCTTGTCTCCTCCCCCTCCTGTAGTTTTATGCAAGTAGCATGTAGTGGGTGGAGCTGTTGGGCCCCTCCTTGATGATGACATTGTTATTATTTTTTTTTTTTTGGTAATGTCTGGGTTTGAAAAGCTACTTGGTGCACACAAAGTAGATTTATATCCTCTGTGCCTATTGAGGATTTGTTTTTTTTTTGCTCAGAGTTCAGCTTCATGTAAAAATGATTGTGCATCTAAATTTAAAAGTCATCTCTGTATTCAGATAAACATTACAATAGGTAATCATTTTCATAAAAACATTTGTTTTATTTTATTTTTTTTCTGTTAACTACTTGGAGTTCAGCTGTAAACAATTTGCCAATAATGGCTTCCCTGTTGTCCAGCTAAGTAGATTGTTTTTTAAAACCGGCTTCCATGCCTGCTACGGGTATCTAAAAGAAATCCCAGAAAATAGAGCATAGGACATTTAAAGCGCTAACATTTTCAGGAATGGATGACTCCAACCAGTGGAGCTACCAAGGTAGTAAAGGCCACACTTGCGACCGGGCCCTTTCCCCACTGTGGGGGGACCCCAAGAAAGCCGGAAGGGAGCCGCTGCAGAACATGTGGAAGGGTCAGATCGTAAGGCTCGGTTTCCACTGCTGTGACCACAAAGTCCTGCAACTTGCTTGCGATTTCCTTGCAGCTTTTGTGATTTAACATTGCAGTCTATGACACTCAAATAGCACCAAAGCTGCAGAAAAGTAGGGCCCGTGGCTGGAGTAAAGGGCCCCAGTATCAGTCGGAATGGCCCAGGGCTCTAAGGGAAGGGCCCCAGACTCAGAGGGAAGGGCCCCAGGCTCAGAGGGAAGGGCCCCTGTGACCAGAAGAAAGGGCCTGGGACCAATGGCTGTCGGGGGGGGGGGGGGCAAATGAGGTCGGTGCCCGGGATGAAAAGACGTCGAAACCACGATAAACTCACAGTATCTGACGTTACAATTTAGTGTTTTCGACGTTCCTTTAGCGTTCGTTCAACGTCCTGAAACACCAGTGTCGTCACCTTTGGCTCGGAATGCTAGACTGGGAAGGTGTACAAGACGTCGCCGAGGGAAGGCCGAAAGAACCCCAGGGG
>BLSH010001325.1:200470-214403 GCA_018402905.1 Glandirana rugosa | reverse complement strand
TGCAGAGTCTCCTTTCATAATATTAAAATCCAATATTCTGGACTCTCAGTGCTCTATAGTACAAGTTACAAGCATGGACTATTTACACACAAGACATTATAAAACCTTTGTAATAGAAAAATCACTTGACATGAGCTTTGGCCAAATCCTCAGGCATGATGCGCCCTTTCTTGCGTGCTCTGCTCTTCTTCTTCTCTACCTTGGCCATTTTCTTCTTTTTGATGTTGCGTTTCCTCTTCTCCTGCCGATGTTGCATTCTCTCTGTAGTCTGCAGCATTCGATTGTCCCAGCGCTTCTTCCTCTGCTCCCGCTGCTTTTCCTTGCGCTTCAGGGCAATTTTTAACATCCCTTCATCATCTTTGATCTTCAGTCCTTCAGCTTTATACAACACATTAGTCCATTTAATTTTAGATTCAAACTCTTTGGCTTTCTCCTGGTCTTTGGCCCTTAGTTCTTCCAACTTACTCTTTCGCGCCTCTAGGCGGCTCAGCAGCTGTTTGTAGTTTTTGCCAGTCATGGGCGTTATTTGCCCCTTCACCCTTTCCTTTTTCTCCTTTTTCTGCAGGATTTTATTGAGAGGTTCATCATGGACTTCCACCTTATTGAAAACTAGCGGGACCTGATGTGTCTCTTCTACGCCTTCTTCTACAGTCTGCTCCTCTTTAGCAGCTTCACCGTCTTCTGTCTCCTGCAAAGCTTTACGTTTCAGCTCCTTCCTTTTTCTCTTCTTTCTCTCTCGCTCATGTTTTCTCCTCTGGCGTCTTCTCTCAATTTCTTCTACTGAAAGAGATTTGTTGGAGAACTGTCCACGTGACTCCTCAATCTTCTCATGCAATCGTTTCTTTAATATATTAACTGTGGAAAAGGAGCTCAGAGGGGTATCTTTCCTCTGGGATTTTGGAAAGACGGGATTAGACGTTTTGGGAGGAAATCTCTGCATGCTGCCATCAGGCCTGAGGTTCTGTTGCTTTCTATTCCTCTTTTTCTTCTTCCCAGCAGTACGCTTCTCAGTGCCATCAACAGCTATTTTGCGTTTGCGATGTTCTGTAGCTTCCTGCGCACAAACCTTTCTGCCCAGACTTTGTAGGTAGGAATCCTTACTGACCAGAGAAGTCATTGCCATCGTGTGACAGATCGCGGCCCCCTCCTAGATATGTCTATGAGGAATCATCAGTGGACACGATAGAAGCACAACCCGGTGCACAGCCACTTCCAGCCCTCATCGCCTGCTTGGTGCACCCACTTCCGGTCCCCCCTCTGAGCCGCACATGGACTGCCGTATTTTTTTTTTTTTTTATATTTTTTTTTTTTTTTTTTTTTTTTGGATTTGTATTTTAGCAAAAAGTAAGAAATTTGGGTTTTTTTTGCAAAATTGTCGCTCTTCTTTTGTTTATAGCGGCGATCACAAATGACGCAGAGGTGATCAAATACCACCAAAAGAAAGCTCTATTTGTGGGAAAAAAAGGACGCAAATTTCGTTTGGGTACAACATCGCACGACCGCGCAATTGTCAGTTAAAGCGACGCAGCGCCGAATCGCAAAAAGGGCTCCGGTCCTAAAGCTGGAAATCCTTCCGGTCCTTAAGTGGTTAAAAAAAAATTGATCTCTTTTATTCCTATTACAAGAAATGTAAACATCCCCTGTAATGGGAATAGTGTGTGACAGGTCCTTTTTATGGAGAGATGCGGGGTCAATAAGACCCCACATGTCTCCTCCAGGCTGAAAAGACCGAGCTCAGAAAAAACGAACGATCCCAGCCTTTCCAGCCGAGTCCCCGGCAATGTTTACATCCGCCGGTCGTGACGTCACAACATTGCGCCCGGACCTCCAATGCACCTAGAGATGACTGGTGACCATCTGGTCTCAACATCAGCTCAACATCCGCCAGCGACGGATTCGTTCTCCGGGGCCACCGAACGTATGGGTGAGCCAAGAGAAGCACCAGATAGCGACGGTAAGAACGATCAATCGGCTGAACTGCCTCTATGATCAATCTCATGGCGTAGGGAATCGCCGGTGGAAAAAATGATATCTGAATGAGGCCTGTAGATGCCGGCATCATTCAGATATCACCGCTCAAAGTCAAGGACGTATATATACATGGGCCGGTTGTCAATATCACATTACTTTTATTGTATCAAAAAAAAAAAAGACACATTTAAACCTCCTCCTATGTAATCATATACATCAAAGTAAGTAAATGCTCATGTAACATGAACAGAAAAAAAGGTATTGTTGCAAAATCTCAGAGGATGTTGTTTCTCAACTTGTTTCACGAGTTGTGCTTCATCAGGAGATCCTTTGGCGCTGATGGTATAATCATTTCAGCTCCAGAAGATTTACCCCCCTTCATGACCAGGCCATTTTTTGCGATACGGCACTGCGTTACTTTAACTGACAATTGAGCAGTTGTACAACGCTGTACCCAACTGCAATCTATGTGCTTTTTTTCCCACAAATAGAGCTTTCTTTTGGTGGTATTTGATCACCTCTGCGGTTTTTATTTTTTGCACTATAAACAAAAAAAAGAGCGACAAGTTTGAAAAAAAAAAACAACTTTTTTTACTTTCTTCTATAAAACATATCCAATAAAAAATGTAAACTAATTTCTTCATCAATTTAGACCAACATGTATTTAGACCATAATTTAGACCAATATGCTACATATTTTTGGTAAAAAAAAATCCCACTAAAAATCGGTTAGAGCAAAAGTTATAGCATCTACAAACCATGGGATATTTTTGTGGCATTTTTATTTATTTATTTATTTTTTACTAGCAATGGCAGTGATCAGGGGGACTGCAATATTGCGGCAGACAAATTGGACACTAGCTGATGCTTTTTTGGGGACCAGTGACACTCATACAGTGATCAGTGCTAAAAATATGCACTGTCACTGTACTAATGACACTGGCTGGGAATGGGTTAAACATCTAGGGCGATCAAAGGGCTAACTATGTGCCTAGCCTGCATTTGTGTACTGTGGGGGAGGTGCTTTTTCTAGGGAAAGGCATGGATCCATGCCTTCCCTACTGACAGAACAGTGATCTGCCTTGTTTACATAGGCAGACTGCCCTTCCGCCTCTGTAACGAATGATCGGCGGGTGCTGGAGGACAACGCATTACATCGGGAGCGAGCCACCGGCGACGCGCATTCGCGCCTGCTACCCAGAAGTGTGGGATCACTTATACAGTATATATGTGATCCTGTACACAGCGGCTGCCCTGTAGCAGTAAAACTACAAAAAATATTGTTTATTGCTTCAGTTTTGTTACTCACAACTGGCACATATGGAATACACAAGTACGGAGCGAAAAAATGTGTTTCATTTTGCTCCGTTTCGATTTGTTATTTACATAAGTTTGTTTAGTTAGATTTGTTTTATTCGTTTAATTCAATTTCAGATTTCGTTTATTAGTTTTCTAATCGATTAGAAAAGTTTTTGAATCAATTTTGAATAGTTTTCGAATTAGAAAAGTTTTTGATTTCTAATTGTTTTCCAATTTCCTAGGAGAATGGGGTGGAGTAGAAAGTGGAGGAATAGAATGGAAAAAGATAGAATACAATAGAGGGGAATATAAAAAGAAAAAGAAAGAATATAATGTGGTGGAGTGGAACAGAGCTGTTTTACTCTGTTGTATTCTGTTCTTTTGTTTTCTGTTATATTCTTTTCTAGTCTATTGGTTTTTTTTTTTTTTTTATTATTCTATTCCTTTGTTTTCTATTCTATTTTGTTCTCTTTGGAAATTGGAAAATTATTCAAATTCGAGGACTATTCGAATTTGGAAACTATTGGGATTTGAAAACCTTTCGAATTTCGATTAGAAAATGATTTGAATTCAAATTTTGTAAGAATTTTCTTTTTCGGTATTTCGGTATTTACCGGTATTTCAGATTCGTTTAAATGCCGTACTATTGTAATTCGGAAATTTGGATACATCCGAATTCCCGAAAAACAAAAATTCCTCCGAACTTTCATTCAGAACTAAACTAACCGCACATGTCTAGTATGGCACCAATCACACCACTAGGCCATCAAGGAGGTTGCAGTCCTTATGGAACAACGAAGAACAAATTATCTGATGAAAAAGATTTATGCTTGGAAGCTTTCTGAGAAATGGAAAACATGAGTACTCAAACCATGAGAATGCTGCCTATTACCATAAGAATCGCCTACTACAGAGGAAGAACGGTGGAACCGCCGATGTAAACACAATAGTTTCCTATTCTGACAGGCGGCATGTAAGAGATCTACTGATCCCTACCACTGGGATCAGTTAGATCTCTTATACCCCTGCCAGCCCAGCCCCCACACAGTGAGGCTCGGTTCACACCTAGGCAATCCGACTTCAGGGGGCGACTTTGCTAGGCGTTTTGAAAGAGTTTCGAAAGCGATTTTAAAGTAAGAGACTTTAGAGCTACATTGGGCATTACAACGCGACCTGAAGAAACTTCCATGCCAGGCGACTTCAGAGAAGAGAGGGAGGGGAGCTGCCTTCAAAAATTATTTTCCTTTTCCTTCAAAGTCGCTTCTTCATAGATGGGGGATCCAATTTGGAAGCGACTTCCATTGACATCTATGGGCTCAAATCACCTAGAAGTCGCCTTGAAATAGTACAGGAACCTTTTCAGAAGTCCCCTTGAAGTCGGAGCGACTTGAGTAACGCGTATTAAGATGGCTCCATTCATTTCAATGGGATTTCTGATAGGCAAATTGAGGCGACTTGGGGAGACACAAGTCGGATCGCAAATCGCCTAGGTGAGAACCGGCCTTTAGAACACACTGAGGAAACACATTTAACCCCTTGATCGCCCCCTACAGGTTAAACCCTTCCCTGCCAGTGACATTTATACAGTAATAAGTGGCTATTTTTAGCTCTGATCGCTGTATAAATGTCAATGGTCCCAAAAAAGTGTCAAAAGTGTCCGATCTGTCCGCCGAAATATTGCAGTCCCTATAAAAATCGCAGATTGTCGCCATGGAAATGGAAAAGACGAGTACTCAAACCATGAGAGTGCCGCCATTCAGGAAAAAGCAGATACTAGCGATGCTGCAATGTGGATTTTATGAGTGAAGCAGCAGCACAAATTCAGTGCTAGGACCCTTTTCCCCATTATTTATACTGCACTTGTTTTACATGTAGAGTACGGATGTTGCTCACACTGATCTTCATTACAATGACAATAAATCAGGTCAGTGATTTACAGAGGACAAGTGCGTTCTCAAGCAGTTAATATTCATGTGTTGCTATCGGAGAGCTTGATTTGATCTACTTTAATATTTTGAATGGAGGATTCAGACTGTTTGTTTTATCACATCTGTTTCTAAATTTCATCACTCGGTGTTGCCTTGGTTACGGCCCTTCTAGAACCATAGTGTGAATTCCTTAGTATACAGTTCTATAATCCCGATACTAGCACTCTTAAAGCTGAAGTTTAGTGATTTAATTTTTTTTTTATTTAGTCAGCACCAGGAATGGCACAAACACTATATTGCCAAAAGTATTGGGACAGCTGCCTTTACACGCACATGAACTTTAATGGCATCCCAGTCTTAGCCCATAGGGTTCAATATTGAGTTGGCCAACCCTTTGCAGCTATAACAGCTTCAACTCTTCTGGAAAGGCTGAAACAAGGTTTAGGAGTGTCTATGGGAATGTTTGACCATTCTTCCAGAAGGTCAGGCAATAATGTTGGGCGAGGCCTGGTTCACAGTCTCCGCTCTAATTCACCCCAAAGGTGTCCTATCCGGTTAAGGTCAGGACTCTGTGCAGACCAGTCAAGTTCCTCCACCCCAAACTGTCTCAGCCATGTCTTTATGGACCTTGCTTTGTGCACTGGTGCGTAGTGATGTTGGAACCGGAAGGGACCATCCCCTGACTGTTCCCACAAAGTTGGGAGCATGAACTTGTCCAAAATGTCTTGGTATGCTGACTCCTTAAGAGTTCCCGTCACTGGAACTAAGGGGCCAAACCCAACCCCAACCCCATGAAAAACAACCCCACACCATAACCCCCCCTCCACCAAATGATTTGGAAGGGTGGTCTAATACTAAGACAGGCATCTCATCCAACATCAGTGCCTGACCTCACAAATGCGTTTCTGGAAGAATGGTCAAACATTCCCATAGACACTCCTAAACCTTGTGGACAGCCTTCCCAGAAGAGTTGAAGCTGTTATAGCTGCAAAGGGAGGGCCAACTCAATATTGAACCCTACGGACTAAAACGGGTATGCCATTAATCACTTGCCAACCGTCTCGCATACTTTTACTGCTGCAGAGTGGCAGCGTAGTGCAAATCGCTGTATATAAACAGCCATTCGCACAGCCACAGCTAGCTCTCATGATCGCCGCACGCTGCGTGAGTATGGCCGCAGGTCGGGCAGACTCGTGTCCACTGGCGACTCGCGTTTGCCTACTACAGAGGAAGAACGGGGAACCGCCGATGTAAACATGGCCCTGTGATCGGGATCAGTTAGATCTGTCATGCCCCTGCCAGTCCAGCCCCCACACAGTTAGAACATAGTGAGGGAATACATTTAACCCCTTGATTGCCCCTTGCAGTTTAACCCCTTCCCTGCCAATGACATTTATACAGTAATCAGCGGCTATTTTTAGATCTGATCGCCGTATAAATGTCAACGGTCCCAAAAGTGTCAAAAGGGTCCGATCTGCCCTCTGCAATATGGAGGTCCCAATAAAACCCCCATTACACGTAAAAAAAAATAAAAATGCCATTAAGCGATTCTCATAGTTTGTAGACGCGATAACTTTTGCGCAAACCAATGAATAAGCGCTTATTGCAATTGTCTTTACCAAAAATATGTAGAATACATTTTGGCCTACACGGATGAATAAGTTTGTTTTTTTGTATTTTTTTTTTGGATATGTATTATAGCAACAAATAAAAAATATTGTTTTTTTTTTTTTCAAAATTGTCCCTCGTTTTCTTTTTTTTTTTAAATGCAGGGGTGATCAAATACCACCAAAAGCTCCATTTGTGAGAAAAGGACTTCAATTTTGTTTGGGTACAACTTAGCATGACTGCGCGATTATCAGTTAAAGCGCTGCAGTGCTAAATTGCAAAAAGTGCCCTGGTCAGGAAGGGGGTAAACCCTTCCAGGAGTTGAAGAGGTTAAAATTCATGTGCGTGTAGCACCCTCTACCATAGGTAGGTGCTTAGTGTGAGGTTTTTGTATAGGTAAGGTAAATTTAGTCAGGCCTGACTTAAATGCATGCCTGATTGTTTTGATTCTGGGCAGGGGAGTGGCCCAGGGAGAGCTGGAGACTGCAGGAAGAAACACCCCTCAGTTACTCCTCCCCTTTTCTTCAGAAAATTCAGGAAAAGAGGATGGGAAGAGGAGGTGATGCTTTCTGAGGTATGTTAAGGAGCCCTGACCAATCCCCAACCTGGATTGGCAGGGGGCAGGCCTCCTTAAATACTGTGGTCTACCCAGTAGGGGGAGGAGAGTTCGGGTGGAAGTTGGAGAATGGAGGCGTAGTGCTGAGGCTGTCCGTGGGCCTTGAGGGAGTCCCCAGTATGTGGGGGATGACCTTTGCCCGAGGAGTGAGATCCTGTTGGAGAGGCACAAGGTGGAGCAGGAGAGGATAACAGGAGGAGAGTACTACTAGTATGGTCTCCAGGAGGAGTCCACTGGGTGTCGGTGAGGGACACAGCCCAGGGAAGTGGGGATGCACTCTGCAGCAGTTCGGGAGAGAGACAGTCTGGAAGAGGTGTAGGAAGAGGCTGGGACGTTGGTGTCACTGGGCAGTGTGCAGGTGCTTGTAGTCAGAAAGACTGTGAAGACCTGGAAGAGGATGGGCTGGGAGTAGTAGTCCATCAGGCCAAATGGCACATTTACAAACTTTCTATACACTATAGGGACCCGCAGTCCCTGCCTGCAAAAGGCAGTTACTAGGCCCTGGACAAAGTCAGAGCAGGCCTCACCATGTGCTACTAGGCTGGAAGCAAGTGTTGCGCAGGAGAGAGGAACAAGGAGAAGCAAGTGCTGTGCTGGAGGAAGAAGGAGAGTGTATATACAGAGTGTATATAGAGGGCCCGTGTAAAGAACTGTTAATCTCTGGGCATCCCATAATCACCCCTACCCCATCCAAGTTCAAATCCCCTAATAAAACAACAAAAAACCAAAACAAAGAGACAGTCTGTTTTCTGACTTCGGATGCAAGAGGAGTGTGATTGAGGGCAGTGTGAGCAGGGGAACCACTACTTCCAGCCACCCCCAAAGGAGACATTGGCTACATGCGTGTAAAGGCAGGTGTCCCAAATCTTTTGACAATATTGTGTATATGAATGACGAGTGTCCAGTTGGCTGGTAGCTGCTCTTTTCTTGGAAGTCTTCTGGCCTCTTCCCCACAGGAGACCCCGGCAGCAGTGATCTTCCTGTGCTGCAGGGAATAATTCAAGTGACTTCATCTATCTCAAGCACTCATCAAAAGTACAACTATCCCCGCCCTTTCCACCCTTCAGTGACCTATTTAGTTTCTAAGAGAGCACCGCTTCAAGCGCCCATCCAGCCCACTCCAGTGACTCACTGCTCTCTGGTGCCAGCGTCTCAAATGCCCATCATAGTCTAATGTGCAAAGTGTGATTTGCAGATGCCACACTACTATGATTAGTAGATGGAAAATGCCCTCTGCCTAGACTCCTTCCAGGTCACACACCCAATGCATTTTACCTCTCCCACAGGGTCATAGAGGTCTATGACTAAGTCCTGTGGGTGGGGTGAAACGCATCAGTGGGCGTGGTCTGGGAGGAGCCTAGGATGAGGTCGCTTTCCATCTATTGATCTAGTACATAAGGCTTCTTAGGAGTGAGGCATCTCCGAGTCACACTTTCTGCCCTTCTGTTGCATTCATAGCAGCTGTTCTATGAATGGAGGATGGCAGATGAAGGAAAGGTCCACCTCCTTGATTCATAGAGCACAATTCATTCTGGGAAATGATAGTATGACTTCTATAATTGGAACAGAAGGGCAGAAAGGGCGAGCATAGTTGGCACTTTTGATGAATGCGTGTGACTGGTGAAGACGCTCATATTAAGCTCTCCGGGAAGATTTGGGGTCATCCATGGGAGAAGAAGGCAAAAAAATTAACAGAATAGAGCAGCCACCAGCATACAGGACACGCATCATTCACATAGGTACCGTCCTGATGCTGATTGAAAAAAAACAAAAAACGCTGGACTTTAGCCTTAGGCATCTATGGACGTACAATGGGTATATACTGTGTACTTGTTAACATTTTTTATTTTTTTAACCGCTTGCCGTCCGCCCTATAGCAGTTACTGCTTCAGGTTGGCAGCTTTGCGCTGGATCATGTGTATATACGCAATCCTGCACTTCCAGGTAGTGGCCACACATGCGTTCCACCGGCCAATACGTAGAAGAATACATATTGCCCAAATTTTTTTCTAATTTTTTTATTAGATATGTTTTATAGCAGAAAGTAAGGCAATAATATTTTTTTTCTCACAATTGTCAATCTGTGTTTGTTTATAGAGTAAGAAATAAAAACCACAGACGTGATCAAATACCACCAAAAGAAAAATAAAAATAAGGTGAAAAACACCAATTAAATAGTAGTTCACAGCAGCGCATCTAAATTAAATGATAATTAAACCGTACAATATGTTGCAATAAAATAATCAAGCAGTGCACGAAAGAATAACAATCCATCAAAAAATGCTTCATAAAAATTGAGTTCATAAAAAAGTGTCCATCATAGTCCAATAAAGTGAACAAGTGCAATGTAAGGTGCTCCGCTCATACACTCCACAAGAAATAATAGATTTCCACCACCAGTGCTCCAATCTATACAGTGGTCACCCATAGGAATACAGCTTTGCAGAAACCAACTTTCAAACAGCATGTCAAGCCGTGCTCTTTATCCGGACCTCAGCCGTTGTATCATCACAGGCGATGTTTACTCAGATGGGGAGACAAAGCATGAAACTCTCATAGTGCAATATTGCCTTAAAAAATGGATCCTTTATTTTAAAACTTCCACAAGGGAGTAACTATACGGCAACTTGAGAGGAGGCTGCATGCCCATGGGTGTCCACAGAACTTTTTCCAGGGGGGGCATAATTTCAAGGTCATCCATGCTCTGCCCCTTTTTGACAATGTCATAATTACATTATCACGGTCAGAGACTGCAGACGTAGTACAGGAGATGGTCAGAGACTGCAGACATGATCCAGGAGATGGTCAGAGACTGCAGACGTGATACAGGAGACAGTCAGAGACTGCAGACATGGTACAGGAGACGGTCAGAGACTGCGGACATGGTACAGGATACGGTCAGAGACTGCGGACATAGTACAGGAGATAGTCAGAGACTGCAGACATAGTACAGGATACGGTCAGAGACTGCGGACATGGAAAAGGAGACAGTCAGAGACTGCATACATAGCACAGGAGACAGTCAGAGACTGCAGACATAGCACAGGAGACAGTCACAGACTGCAGACATAGCACAGAAGACAGTCAGAGACTGCGGACATGGTACAGGAAACGGTCAGAGACTGCATACATGGCCCAAGAGACTGTCAGAAACTGCATACATGGCTCAAGAGGATAAGGACCTAGTGGGGATCCCCTGATCTGATCCCTGATTCCAGGGGGGGGGGCAATTGCCCCCCCCCTTGCCCCTACCTGCGGACGCCCATGTGCATGCCCACCGCTTGGCGGGTCGGATCACGAAACGGGGACATCACAGCCTATGAGTAACTATTGCTCTGTTTGATTTTAATCAATGTAAGACAGTGCATAAGGGTTTAGAATATAGGATCCAGACACATAGGGGTTGATTTATTAAAACTGCAGAGTGCAAAATCTGGTGCAGCTCTGCATGGTAGCCAATCAGCTTCTGAGTTCAGCTTGTTCAATTAAGCTTTTACAAAAAAAGCCTGGAATCTGATTGGTTTCTATGCAGAGTTGCACCACATTTTGCACTCTCCGGTTTTAGTAAATCAACCCCATAGACCCCTTTCACACCAAGGCGTTTTTCAGGCGTTTTTGCTCTAAAATTAGCACATAAAAAGCGCACCAAAAACGCTCCCCATGCATCCCAATGGATGCTTTCACACCGAGGCGTTGCGCTTGCTAGGCGTTGCTAAAAGTCCTGCAAGCAGCATCTTTTCAGCTGGTTTTGTGCGCTCAAAATAGTGCTTCAAAAACGCCCATGTCCATTGAAAATAATGGTTAAGCGCTTGAAAAGCGCTTGAAAAGTGCATGAAATGTGTACTGAGGCTGTGGAAAGGTCACATGATTGAAACACAAACGCTTGAAAAGCGCTTAAAGAAACGCCATTAGAGGGGCGCTATTTATAGTGCTAGCACTTCAAAAGCGCAGCAAAAACACCCACTAAAATCATGGCGTTTTACAGGATTTTACAGGCTTTTTTCCAACACCTTGGTGTGAAAGGAGCCATAATGTGCAATAAAGTGACTGTGCTGTGCTAGCAATATCTCCTTAGTATCAGTGAAAAGTGACGTGTTATGATACAGTATAGATGTCAATAAAGTGACAAATAAGTCCATATTTCAATAATAATTGGATTCTCAAATCCCGTGATGTGCTGGTGGTTCCCCCCCACTTCGCCTCCTTTCTCATGAAAAATTCTCTAAACCAGCCTTCACAGGACTATGTGGCTGTACACAATTATCCATATACAGGAATTCCTCGATTCCTCCGACGGGTTCCAGTCTCTCCAGTTTTCCACACATGCAGAGACAATAACAGTACACAGGCCCATAGTGTAATTCTGTAAAACACAGTTAATCACAATATGCAGAAATGCACTTACACCGTGTCAGAAAAGGTTCAGCGTTTAAAATAGAATTCAAATTTATTCTATTTTAAATTCTAATTTCAGAAGATGGTTATATTCTTTCTATTTTATTCGATTCTATTATTTTTTTATTCTATTTTATTCCTTTATTTTCTATTCTATTTTATTCTCTTCTTTTATTTTCTATTCTATTTTGCTCTGTTTTACTTTATTCTTTTCTATTCTCTTCTTTTATTTTCTATTTTATTCCTTTATTTTTTATTCTATCCCTTTATTTTCTATTCTACTTTGTTTGAACACTTAGGGCCGGTTCACACTGCCGCGACTTGCGCTCCGACTTGTGTCGTCCCAAGTCGCTTGACATCAGAAATCCCATTGAAATGAATGAGAGCCGTCTTACTGTACACTACTGAAGTTGCTAAGACTTCAAAAAAGGTTCCTGTACTACTTCAAGTCGACTTCTATCCAGCTTGTGCCCATAGAATTCAATGGAAGTCGCCTCCAAGTCGAATCCCCATCTATATTGAACCAACTTTACAGGAAAAAAAAAAGAATTTACCCACGAATTACCCAGGCAACCCCCTCCCTCCCTTCTCTGATTGGCCACAGGCAAAGTCGCCTGGCATGGCCCAGTTTGAAGTTGCCTTGAAGTTGCCCCTAAGTTGCCTGGCAAAGTCCTGTTCTGTTTTACACTATTATATTCTTTTATTTTCTATTCTATTATTTTATATTTTATTATATTCTTTTCTATTCTATTCCTTTATTTTCTATTCTATTTTATTCTCTTCTGAAATTCAAATTCCCTTAGAAAACGATTCAAATTCAATTTGAAAACAATTCAGACTTCGTCTGAAATGTTTGTTTCGTTATTTCGGATTTGTTTAAATTTGTTACCATTGCAATTCGGAAATTCAGAGACATTTGAATTCTCAAATAATGAAAAATCAATCTATCTATCTATCTATCTATCTATCTATCTATCTATCTATCTATCTATCTATCTATCTATCTATCTATCTATCTATCTATCTATCTATCTATCTATCTATCTATCTTTCTATCTCTATCTTCCTTTGATTATAACTTTTCACTCATTTTCAATATTTTAGTATTCCGATGTGCAGTTGCAGATATCTATCCTTGGTTTATACATCTATCTGCCTGTAACTCTGCTGCTCTTCTATGTGTCAATCTATGAAGCACACACACTGCCAATTATACAGTCAGGTTGAATGTAAAGCCAGAATGACAGCCATAAAAATACCGGGAGGGTAAATAGCTATTCAGCCATTCAGGGGAAGCTGGCACAGTTATTATAGCTATGCAGCACCTTGCAATATTTAGAGCCGCCAGAACCGCTGAGCTGTTACTGCTCGAAGCAACCATTTTCCTTGACTGCAGACCTCAAATGAAGGATACTTGGCTTGTTTTAATAGTTTATGTCACTGATGACATTATAGAAGATACTGTAAATAGTAATGAAATATCTACTGTCCTCACTGCAGATGGGTCTTACTCAGTAAATTACTGCAGCCAACAGAAAGACAGCTTTGTATTAAACCATACTTCCTGATGCAAAAATTTGTGACTCTGCCAAATGCTGTTTAACCACTTGCCGACCAGCCGCTGCACTTATAGTGCGGCAATGTGGCTCGATACCGCGAATCTCCGTAGGTGAACGTAGGCTCGTGAATTTGCTTTTGTGGACGCGCGAGTGCCCCGCTCCCGTTGGCCAGTGGGGGAGCTAGTCAGCTGGTCCCGCGGACTCAACATATGTCGGCCACCCACGATCGTCCCCCGCAGTGACAGAACGGGGATCTGCCTGTGTAACCAAGGCAGATCTCCGTTCTGACAGGGGAGATCACACAGATCCTGTCTTTCTTATATGCAGGAAGACGGATCTGTGTGCTTCCCCAGGCAGCCCATCCCCCATACAGTTAGAAAACACAAACAGGGAACACATTTAACCCATGGATCCAGTGCCGGGACAAGGTCATCTAGAGCCCAGGGCGAACATCGAAAATTATGGGGGGGGGGGGGGGGGGGGGGGGGGGGGGGGGGGGGGGGGGGGGGGGGGGGGGGGGGGGGGGGGGGGGGGGGGGGGGGGGGGGGGGGGGGGGG
>BLSH010001325.1:183531-200095 GCA_018402905.1 Glandirana rugosa | reverse complement strand
TTTGGTGCCCCCCCACCTCACATGATATCACAGTGCCTAGGGTAGCCGACCCTCCTGCCCAACCCTTGTCCCGGCCCTGCCTTGGTCGCCTCTTTTGATAACCCCCTCCCTGCCAGTGTCATTAGTACAATGTCAGTGCATATTTTTAGCACTGATTACTGTAATAATGTCATTGGTTCCCAAAAAAGTGTCAAAAATGTCAGTTAGGTGTCCGATCTGTCCACCGCAATATCGCAGTCCTGCTAAAAATCACTGATCTCCGCCATTATTAGTAAAAAAAATAAATAAATAAAAATGCCATAAATCTATCCCCTATTTTGTAGACACAATAACTTTTGCAGAAAACCAATCAATATACGCTTATTGCGATTTTTTTTTTACCAAAAATATGTAGAAGAATACACATTGGCCTAAACCGATGAATACATTTGTTTTTTTACATTTTTTTTAAATTGTTTTATAGCAGAAAGTGAAAAATTTTTTTTCAAAGTTGTCGCTATTTTTTTTGTTTCTAGCACAAAAAATAAAAACCGCAGAGGTGATCAAATACCACCTAAAGAAAGCTCTATTTGTGGGGGGGGGGGGGGGGGAAAGAACATCAATTTTGTTTGGTACAACGTCGCACGACCGCGCAATTGTCAGTTATAGTGACGCAGTGCCGTATCGCAAAAAAAATGGCCTGGTCAGGAAGGGGGTAAATCCTTCCGGGGCTGAAGTGGTTAATTGAGGGGTTTCAGCTTAATGGTCCCTCTGGTCTAGCCTTCCACATTGTCCCAGAAACCTGTAAAGTAGAACAACAGGCAAAACTAAAAATGGCGGTTCCCCGTTCTGACAGGCAGTATGTAAGAGATCTACTGATCCCTGTACTCGGGATCAGTTAGATCTCTGGTGCCCCTGCCAGCCCAACCCCCATACAGTTAGAACACACACAGGGAACACAGTTAACTCCTTCACTGCCCCCTGCAGGTTAACCCCTTCCCTGCCAATGACATTTATACAGTAATCAGTGGATATTTACATGTCCGATCGCTGTATAAATGTCATTGGTCCCAAAAAAGTGTCAAAAATGTCTGACATGTCCACTGCAATATCACATATTTTTTTACAAAAATTGTAAAAAGGCCAGAAATTAATTCTCAACGCAGCAACGTTTGCGCAAACCAATCAATAAACGCAGATTGCGATTTTTTTACCAAAAATATGAGGAAGAATATAAATCGGCCAAAACCAATGAACGATGAATACATTTGTATTTTTATATATATATATATATATATATATATATATATTTTTTTTTTTTTGATATGTAGTTAAGCAAAAAGTAAGAAATATTGTTGTAGCGGTGATCAGAAGTGACACAAAGGGGATAAAATACCACCAAAAGAAAGCTCTATCTGCGGGGAAAAAAAAGGACGCAAATTGTGTTTGGGTACATCGTCGCACGACCGCGCAATTATCAGTTAAAGCGACGCAGTGCTGAATCGCAAAAATGCTCTGGTCCTAAGGTGGATAATCCTTCCGGGGCTGAAGTGGTTAACCAATGTTCCCTGATGCAGTTACGTTTGATCTTGTTTTTTTTATAGAGGGTAACTTTATTGCACATATATTGTAAGTACAAGAGAACAAAAACAAACACGGTAGCCCTTGCTACTATTTGTTCATATGGGTTTACATTAGACAAGTGCAGAGCGAAGAAATTAGTTTAGTTTCATTTCATTTCAGTTTGTTATTTACATAAATTCGTTTAGTTAGATTAGTTTCATTCGTTTTCGGAATCTGTTTTGTTTATTCGCTTTTGAATCTATTCGAAAAGATTTCAAATCAATTTTGAAAAGTTTTCGAATTCTAATCATTTTTGAATTTGAATCGTTTTAGAATCTGAACAGTTTTCAAATTTGAGTCGTTTTCCAATTTCCAAGGAGAATGGGGTGGAGTGGAAAGTGGAGGAATAGAATGGAAAAAGATAGAATACAATAGAGGGGAATATAACAGAAAATGAAAGAATATAATGTAGTGGAGTGGAACAGAGCTGTGTATTCTATTCTTTTGTTTTCTGTTATATTATTTTCTACTCTATTTTTTTTTTCTGTTCTATTCCTTTGTTTTCTATTCTATTTTGTTCTCTTTGGAAATTGAAAAACTATACAAATTTGAGGACTTTTCGAATTTGAATTTGAAAACTATTCAAATTTGAAAACTATTTGAATTCAAAAAGTATGCGAAAACTATTCGAAAATAATTCAAATTTCGTCTGAATTTTCTTTTTTGTTATTTCAGATTTGTTTAAATTCGGTACTATTGTAATTCGGAAATTCAGATACATACAATTTTAATTTGGAATGAAAACGAACAGTACATATCTAGTTCACATGAATTTTCTCTTGATAGCGGTGACAGCAACAGTACTGTAAATGTAACCAGAGGCATAACAAGAACCTTCAGGGCCCCAATGCAAGAAACCCCCATCCTGGGGCCCCTTTCCATCAGTTCTGGGGCCCTTGCCACTGGTCCCGGTGCTCTTTTCACTGATTCCAGGGCCCTTTACTCCCGGTGTGAGGCCCTTTCACGTGTTCTGCGGTGGGCTCCCTTCCTGCATAGTTGGCAACCTTTCCAAAAAATTTTTTTAGGGACACCTTTTTTTTGCTATGTTTCAGCCATTTTAGGCTGAAAAAGTATCAACACCTTTGCGACGGATCTACACATACATGCGGCCTCTCGGCGGGTGGGCTTTAATGTTGAGAGGACACATATATGCATACCAAAATGTCAGCAAGGCTGTGCTGAGAGCGAGCACCCTGCGTGCTCATGGCACCAGCAGGTAATGGAAAGCTCCCGATCGCTACTTGCCATCTGGAGCTTTTCGATCATGTGACCGCTTTGACAGCCCCCCCACTCCTATACAGCAGTGTACTTGAGGTACCTTGGTCAACCCATGGCCACTCACCTCTGCTGCACATATTGATCGGCAGCTCTGTAGTTCTCTGCATCCACCTCTGCCCCTCCAGCCAGTAGCTCAGCCATACAGTGGAGGGGCCACAAGAGTACACAAGTGAGTCGCTTTGCTCGTGCACTGAAGCCGGCGTCTGCCCCGGGTCAGAGGCCCCTCCACCTTCAGTATATAGCTGAACTACTAGCCAGAGGAGCAGAGGGAGATGCTGCAGGCACCACACATAGCTGCCAATCACCTCCCACTGCATAGCGAACTGCAGGCTGAAGGTGCAGGTCTGGGTGGTGGAACGCCAGGGCCCAGTCGCAAATGTGACCCTGATAGTTCCACCACTGAATGTAACTGATCAGATTCCCTGTGTTAGGCAGTAGGCAAAGTTTTTCATGGGCGGGACAGCAAAAATATACAGTGCTTGGCTCCAGGCACCAGCAGCATGGGATATCTGGGAAAGCTGCGTTACTATGCAAGGATAACGGGTAAGGACTGGGATGCTAGCTGGCTAATATTTCCTCTAAAAGAAGGCAACCCTAAATGTGGTCCATTGGGGGGACAAAGCAAAATCAGTTAAATCAGTGCAAGCAAAATGTTTGGCTTCTTAAAGTGGCTCAATTAGTAACTAATAAGTCTGTATGAATACATCCTTGGCATGTCACAGTATAATGCAACAGTGTATTTTTTCAAAAGCTGTAATTTTTATTTTAAAAAGCAGCCATTGTACTCTATTATCAGGTGAGCTACAACTTTTATCATTTTAGATAGGTTTGGTGGATTTTCTTGTGCAATGTTTTTATTATCATAGAGATTAAAATGGAACTACATTTCATCTGAGCATCACAAACCAAAAATGTTATTCAATTCATTTTTAACCACTTACCCCACCGGAGCCCTTTTTCACATTTGTTGGTTACAAGTTAAAAACTGGTTTTTTTTTTTGCTAGAAAATTACTTAGAACCCCCAAACATTATATAAATTTTTTTCAAACACCCTAGAGAATAAAATGGCGATTGTTGCAATGCTTTTTGGCACACGGTATTTGTGCAATAGTCTTTCAAGCACAATTTTTTTTGGAAAAATTTCACTTTTTTGAGTTAAAAAATAAGACAACAGTAAAGTTATCCCAATTTGTTTGTATATTGTGAAAGAGGATGTTACGCCGAGTAAATAGATACCATACATGTTACGGTTGAAAATTCTGCACACTGGCGGAATGGCGACAAACTCTGGTACTTAAAAATCTCCATAGGCTGCGCTTTAAAAAATTTTAACGGTTACCAGGTTAGAGGTGCAGAGGAGGTCTTTTGCTAGAATTATTGCTCACACTCTGGCGATCTCGGCGATACCTCACATGTGTGGTTTGAATACTGTTTTCATATGCGGGCGCAAATTACGTATGCATTTTCTTTGCTACGCGAGCTCGTGGGGATGGTGGTGCTTTAAAAATGTATTTATTTTTTTATTTATTTTTTTTAGCCGACCGTCCACTCTAAAAAAAAACAGTACCAGGATATAGCCTGCAGCTGCAGGTTATATCCCGACACCTCCACTTAAAGCAGCCACCGTTTATAAACGGCGATTCGCAGGAAGTGGTTAATATTCAAAGCAAACTCCCCATCCATTCATGTCGCCATTCTTTATTTTGTTGAGAAATCACTTTGAAAAACACCCCCTATCATTTCTGGCTCTTGAGTAAGGGAAGATGAATCATGTAGCATTTACTTCCTGGAATCCGCCTGCCCTTAGCTTGGGCATGCAAGCCGGAGAGGGCATGTTTAGCTGAGAAAGCCCCTCCTCCCCTCCTGAAGACTCCTGAGAGTATGACATCATCTGCCTAGGCATGGAAACCAGGAAGCAACTGAAGAAATGTAAAATAAATTCAAATATGCAAATATGGTATACTTTCTTATCCATTTACTAATGCTAGCAGCATGAGGATTAAAAATAGCCAATGTTTTGAGATTGAGAGCGTGAAGTTCCACTTTAAGTTAGAACAGTTACAAAGAAGTGCAAACTTAAGTCAAAGAAACGTATCAATAGAGTTGATCGAACCCAAATTGTAAAGTTTGGGTTCGTACCGAACTTTGCGGTGTTCAGGACCCGAACCCGAACTTTTGAAAAAAAGTTCGGGTTTGGGTTCTGGGTTCTGGTATTTTTTTCCCACTTGTTGAATAGCTGCAAGACAGCCAATCGACAAGCGTTTCACTGGTTTGCCCTTAGAAGCCATCACAGCCATGCCTACTAATGGCATGGCTGTGATTGGTCAGTGCATCATGTGATCCAGCCTCTGTATGAGCTGGAGTCACGTAGTGCTGCATGTCATATGCTCTCAGGCTAGTATAGGGAGAGGATGCTGCTGGTGCTGTGAGGGACAGATTGCAGATCTAATAACATCTCATCCTGCATTACAGAACAATCTGACTGGACTAGTTAGAGTCTACTGCGTAGAGGGACAGATTATTGATCTAAAATAATCTCCTAGTTCTATAGGGTCAGGTTCCTGCTGTTGCTGTAAGGGACAGATTATTGTTCTAAAATCATCTCCTAGTTCTATAGGGTCAGGTTCCTGCTGTTGCTGTAAGGGACAGATTATTGTTCTAAAATCATATCAAACAGCTATAGGGAGAGGTTCCTGCTGGTGATGTAAGGGACAGATTATTGTTGTAAAATCATATCAAACTGCTATAGGGAGAGGTTGCTGCTGGTGCTGTAAGGGACAGATTATTGTTCTAAAATCATATCAAACTGCTATAGGGAGAGGTTCCTGCTGTTGCTGTAAGGGACAGATTATTGTTCTAAAATCATATCAAACTGCTATAGGGAGAGGTTCCTGCTGGTACTGTAAGGGACAGATTATTGTTCTAAAATCATATCAAACTGCTATAGGGAGAGGTTCCTGCTGGTGCTGTAAGGGACAGATTATTGTTATTTCCCTATCCTCATTTCTTTGTAGGGCATTTGTCCTACTCTTACCCCCACTTTTTTATCTTTTGCAGTCCTCTAGCACTTTCCAGGACTTTTTTTACAGCCATTTTTGTGCCCAAAAGTTTGGGTCCCCATTGATTTCAATGGGGTTCTGGGTCCGGGGTCAAGTTCGGACCGAACCCGAACCCGAACATCCAGGTGTCCGCTCAACTCTACTTATCAACAGTTCATAGACATTCTAGTTGAGTAAATGTTGCATCTGAATAACCATAAACTATGTTGCCAAAAGTATTGGGACACCTGCCTTACACGCACAAGAACTTTAATAGCATCCCAGTCTTAGTCCGTAGAGTTCAATATTGAGTTGGCCCACCCTTTGCAGCTATAACACCTTCAACTCTTCTGGGAAGGCTGTCCACAAGGTTTAGGAGTATCTATGGGAATGTTTGACCATTCTTCCAGAAGGGCATTTGTGATGTCAGGCACTGATGTTGGATGAGAAGGCCTAGTTTGCAGACTCCGCTCTAATTCATCCCAAAGGTGTTCTATCGGGTTGAGGTCAGGACTCTGTGCAGACCAGTCAAGTTCCTCCACCCCAAACTCGCTCATCCATGTCTTTATGGACATTCCTTTATGCACTGGTGCACAGTCATGTTGGAACAGGAAGGGACCATCCCCAAACTGTTCCCACAAAGTTGGGAGCATGAAATTATCCAAAATGTCTTGGTATGCTGACGTCTTAAGAGTTCCCTTTGTTGGAACTAAGGGGCCAAACCCATTGCCTGAGAAACAACTCCACACCATAATCCCCCCTCCACCAAATGATTTGGACCAGTGCACAAAGCAAGGTCTATAAAGACATGGATTAGCGAGTTTGGGGTGGAGGAACTTGACTGGTCCTGACCTCATACCTTTGGGATGAATTAGAGTGGAGACTGCGAGCCAGACCTTCTCATCCACATCAGTGCCTGACCTCACAAATGCGTTTCTGGAAGAATGGTCAAACATTCTCATAGACACTCCTAAACCTTGTGGACAGCCTTCCCAGAAGTGTTAAAGCTGTTATAGCTGCAAAGGGTTTGCTAACCCAATATTGGACCCTACAGACTAAGACTGGGACGCAATTAAAGTTCATGTGTGTGTAAAGGCAGGCATCTCAATACTTTTGGCAATAAAGTGTCCTATAAGGAGATTTATCAAAAGTGCTAGAACAGTGGTCCAAGGAGAGAACCAGAATTAGAAGGGAGTAAAGTAAGTACAATGAAGGGAGGAAGACTAGGGTGGGTTAACTTGCAGTGAAAAGGCCACAAAGATATGCAAAAAAGGACAGGCCTATTATAATTCCAGAAGACAACAGTCAAAGTCTGCAGGCAGGAAATGAGTGACCTGCAGATCCCAAATTTTTGGAAATTTCGCCATACCGCCTTGCAGTTTGGTGGTCAGTTTCTCAGTTATCGGTATCCATTGCTGTCTGGATTTAAAGTGGTTGTAAAGGCAGAAGGTGTTTTACCTTAACGTGTTCTATGAATTAAGGTATAAAACTTCTGTGCCATAGGATCCCCCAGCCCTTCCTTATACTTACTTGAGCTGATCCAGCTAGGCAAATTGATAGCAGCGGGAGCCATTGGCTCCTGCTGCTGTGAATCAAATTCTGTGACGAAGGAGTGGGGGGGTGGGGCCAATCTACCCAGTCTGTGTCTATAGACATTGACGGCGCGGCTCGGGAGCAAACCCACACGAGTGCCCCCATAGAAGGTGGCTTTCTATGGGGGCACTCGCTGAAGAGATGGAGCCAGGAGTGCTGGCTGGGGACCCAAGAAGAGGAGGATTAGGGCTGTTCTATGCGATATCATTGCACAGGTAGGTATAACATGTTTATGATTTTAATTTAAAAAAAATCAAAGCGTTAGTATAATTTTAACCTCCCCAGTATTAAAAGTGCCAGTGAGCACTATTTTTGCTTTGCAGCTGTCAAAACCTGCACCATAAGTGCAAATTGGTGGTTGGTGATGGTCGAAGGTTTCAGGTTAAGGAGAGTGTCTCGTTTGGGCTCAGGAGGTCATCTGTTAAAGGATAACTATGATTTCATACACCTGAGACCAAAAGTTATAAGCAGCACAGCAGGATTGGTTGGTTTTCATTTGTGCTTTTAGCAAATATTTCTAATGCATACCAACATTTCCCAAGCGCAACAGTGGAAAGGCAAACCTTCCTGGAATTAGCAGCTGCCAAACACCTAAAAGCTCCCGAGCTAATAAAAAGCAAAGCTAACATCCATCTCTTCAACCTTCGTCTTGGTACAGCATGTCTCCTTCAAAATGATGGGTCCATTTTTTTTTTTACTCTACTGAAACAAAAGGTAAATTAAATTTTCAAGCAGCAAACTGCCACTCAAGATGAATAGAATACCTTCTGGTCAAAGCAAGAGCTTGGACCTTCGTTTTCCAAACAAAACTTCATATTCATATTTTTTTTTACCTTAAACCAATTATGGACCAGGTCTATTTTTAACACTTGGGGTTAACAAGTTAAAATCCATTTTTTTTTTGCTAGAAAATAACTTAGAACCTCCAAACATGATATACATATTTTTTTCAGACACCCTAGACAATAAATAATTCAAATAGGCTGTGCTAAATATTGTGTGTGATGTGAATAGCCACACACATGAACACATGCCCTATGTACTGTAAGCCACAGGGGCACTGTATAAGATACACTACACCCTTGGTCTCACAAGTTATAAAGGGTTTAACTCTATACTCTTGGGAGGTGGCAGTAGAGATGAAGGTGAAGGTCCCAGGAAGTGAAATAACTTATATCACGACACTGGCATATCCTTAGAAATGATAGGATCTTAGGCAAGGCTTTACCTGAGAAACCAGAAGTCATTTTTAGAGGAGCTCCATCCCTGAGGAATAGTCTGGCCCCTAATGTGCTGGACCCTCCTGTTCATAAAATATTTTTTTTTCAAAATCTAGCTGGATTCTACAAATGCACTTTCAATAGCTTCAGGGGCAGAACACTGGCCACCTTCATCTCTACTGCCACCTCCCAAGAATATAGAGTCACCCTGTTCCGTTTGCCTTAAGGAGTTATTGGAACTAGGACTGTAGATTTATGTCTCTTGGTTTATGAATGCTAGCACATCTGCATACCTTCTAACTATCCTCTTTTTATTGCACCAATGACATCTGGTGCAGTCTTATTTAAATTGTTCATGTG
The DNA here is from genome assembly GCA_018402905.1 of Glandirana rugosa. NCBI lineage: Eukaryota > Metazoa > Chordata > Amphibia > Anura > Ranidae > Glandirana > Glandirana rugosa. Next base: position 191,003 of record BLSH010001325.1, on the reverse strand, counting down.
TGTGGCTATTCACATGGCACACAATATTTAGCGCAGTCTATTTGAATTATTTGTTGTTATACCAGATTGTGGGTTGAGATTGCAGCTTTCCTTTTTACTTGCCCTTAGCGTGGTACACACTGAACCAACATTACTATCCTAGAGAATAAAATGGTGGTTGTTGCAATACTTTATGCAGCACCATATTTACGCAGCAGTCTTACAAATACACTTTTTTGAATTAAAAAATAAGAAAACAGTAAAGTTAGCTAAATTTTTTTATATTGTGAAAGATAATGTTACACCAAGTAAATAGATACCCAACATGTCATGTTTCAAAATTGCACCCGCTCGTGGAATGGCGACAAACTTTGACATTCAAACATCTCCATAGGCGACATTTAAACATTTCTACAGTTACCAGTTTTGAGTTACAGAGGTCTTTTGCTAGAATTATTGCTCTCGCTCTAATGATTGTGGCGATACCTTACATGTGTGGTTTTAATTCCGTTTGAATATGCGGGCACGACTTACGTATGCGCTCGCTTCTGTGCCCAATCACAAAGGGACAGGTGCTTTAAAAAAAAATGTCTTATTTATTTTACTTTTTATTTTTATGGTTACACTGTCCTTTAAAAAAAAATGGATCACTTTTATTCCTATTACAAGGAATGTAAACATTCCTTGTAATAGAAAAAAAGCATGACAGGTCTTCTTTAATTTGGGATATGAGGTCAAAAAGATCTCACATTTACACGTAACAACTTCAATACAGGACACTTACACCCCCTTCCTTCCCAGACCAATTTTCAGCTTTCAGTGCTCTCACACTTTAAATGACAATTACTCAGTCATGCTACACTGTACCCAAACAAAATATTTATCATTTTTTTCTCACAAATAGAGCTTTCGTTTGGTGGTATATAATCACTGCTGGGTTTTTTATTTTTTTCAATATAAGTGAAAAAGTAGCGAAAATTTTGACAAAAGACCCACCTTTTTTTAGTTTGTATTGAAAAATTTTGCAAAACAACTAATTTTTCTTCATAAATTTGGGACATAATTTATACTGCTACATATCTTTGGTAAACATAACCCAAATGAATGTATATTATTTATTCTCTGTGAAAGATATAGAGTCTACAAGCTATAGTGCAAATTATTGAAAATTGATCACACCTAATGTACTGACCACCTATCTCATTTCTTGAGACCCTAACAAGCCAGGGAAGTACAAATACCCCCCAAAAGACCCCTTTTTGGAAAGTAGACATTCCAAGGTATTTAGTAAGAGGCATGGTGAGTTTTTTGAAGTTGTAATTTTTTTCCCACAATTCTTTGCAAAATGAAGATTTTTTTTTTTTTACACAAAATTGTTATAACAACAGGTTATTTCTCACACACAGCATATGCATACTTGCAATGACACCCCAAAATACATTCTGCTACTCCTCCTGAGTATGGCGATACCCCATGTGTGAGACCTTTACACAGCCTGGCCACATACAGAGGCTTAATATTGAAGTAACACCTTCAGGCGTTCTACGAGCATAAATTACATATCTCATTTCTCAGCCACCTATTACATTTTTGAAGGCCCTGGCGCACCAGGACAATGTAATTGCCCACAAAATGACCCCATTTTGGAAAGCAAACACTCTAACATATAATCTATGAGGCATAATGAGTATTTTGAATGGTTCATTTTTTTACAGAAGTTTTGGGAAAATGTGGGAAAAAAATGAAAACACATTTTTTTAACACAAAGTTGTCCATTTATAAGATATTTCCAACACATAGCATGTAAATAGCAAAAATGACAACCCAAAATACATTCTGCTACTCCTCCTGAGTATGGCGATACCACATGTGTGAGACTTTTACACAGCCTGGTCACATACACAGGCCCAACATTGAAGTAGCACCTTTAGGCGTTCTACGAGCATAAATTACACATCTCATTTCTCAACCACCTATTACACTTTTGAAGGCCCTGGAGCACCAAGACAATAGAATTGCCCACAAAATGACCTTATTTTGGAAAGCAAACACCCCAACATATAATCTATAAGGCATAATGAGTCTTTTGAACATGTCATTTTTTTCCAGAAGTTTTTGGAAAATGTGGAAAAAAATGAAAACGCATTTTTTACACAAAGTTGTCCATTTATAAAATATTTCCAACACATAGCATGTACATAGCAAAAATGACACCCCAAAACACATTTTGCTACTCCTCATGAGTGTGGTGATACCACATGTGTGAGACTTTTACACAGCTTGGCCACATACACAGGCCCAACATTGAAGTAGCACCTTTAGGCGTTCTACGAGCATAAATTACACATCTCATTTCTTTTTTCTGTTAAAAGGGTTTTATTGAGTTTAGAGGCATACAATAAATCGTAATACACAGTATAAAACCATGAGGTCTAATAACTTAGTATTATACAACCAGAGAGAGCATAGGTTCATGAACAATATTACAACATGCCAGAGAGATGTCAGATAATTCAGAGAAAGTCAAATGTTAAGCTTATACAATTGCAACTGTTAATATAGGTAACGCAAACTCTCCCGACACCCCACTGGGATCAACACTGTGTCGTAATGGAGAGTTTGCGAAACGCACCATCAAGCTAAGTGCCTAGTTATACCTCTGGGATGTTCTTGTAAAAATCAATACTGTATCTATGGTTTAATTACGATGTATTAACTTATCCACACTTTAAATTTCCGAGTGAGGAAAAGAAAAAGAAAAGGAAAGAAAAGATGAGAAGAAAAAAAAAAAAAGAAAAGAAGGAAGGGGTGATGGATGAGAGTCTGCAAGCCTGGTCCCGCTGGAACCTCTGAAGCTTAAGTACTGGTTTGGATGATGAGTGGCGAGTGCTCAGTCACCATGGCTGGAGGACCGCCAGGTTAAACATGACTGGTAGACAGTGCTTTATCCAAGAGGACCATATAGGCTCAAATTTGGCTTCTTGCTCCTTATCAAGGGCTTCTATTTTGGCGTGTATCACAAAATTGGTTGTTCTGTGTTTGGCTTCCGCAAAAGACAAGGAAGGGCTGGTGACAGGTACTTGGGTACTCTGATGGGCTGGTGGCAGGTACTTGAGTACTCAGATGGGCTGGTGACAAGCATTTGGGTACTCTGATGGGCTGGTGACAATTACTTGAGTACTCTCATGGGCTGATGACAGGTACTCGAGTACTAAGATGGGTTGATGACAGGTACTCGTTTACTGTGATGGGCTGGTGACAGATACTCGGGTACTCAGATGGGTTGGTGACAGGTACTCGGGTACTTTGATGGGCTGGTGACAAGTACTTGGGTACTCTGATGGACTGGTGACAGGTAGTCGGGTACTCTGATGGGCTGGTGACAGGTACTCGGGTACTCAGATGGGTTGATGACAGGTACTCGGGTACTGTGATGGGTTGATGACAGGTACTCGGATACTCAGATGGGTTGGTGACAGGTACTCAGGTACTCTGATGGACTGGTGACAAGTACTCAGGTACTCTGATGGGCAGGTGACAGGTACTCGGGTACTCTGATGGGCTGGTGAAAGGTTCTCGGATGGGCTGGTGACAGGTACTTGTGTACTCCGAAGGCTTGGTATTTGGGTACTCTGATGGGTTGGTAACAGGTACTCATGTACTCTGATGAGATGGTGACAGGTGCTCAGGTACTTTGATGGGTTGGTGACAGGTGCTCGGGTACTCTGATGGGTTGGTGACAGGTACTTGGGTACTCTGATGGGCTGGTGGCAGGTAATTTTGTACTCAGATGGGCTGGTGACAAGTGCTCGGGTACTCTGATGGACTGGTGACAGGTACTCGGGTACTCTGATGGGCTGGTGACAAGTACTTAAGTACTTTCATGGGCTGGTGACAGGTACTCGGGTACTAAGATGGGTTGATGACAGGTACTCGGGTACTGTGATGGGCTGGTGACAGGTACTCGGGTACTCAGATGGGTTGGTGACAGGTACTCGGGTACTCTGATGGGCTAGTGACAGGTACTAGGGTACACAGATGGACTAGAGACAGGTATCCGGATGGACTGGTGACAGGTACTCGGGTACTTTGATGATCTGGTGACAGGTACTTGGGTACTCAGAAGGGTTGGTGACAGGTACACGGGTACGCTGATGGGATGGTGATATGTGCTCGGTTACTCTGGTGGGCTGGTGACAAGTACTCAGGTACTCTGATGGGTTGGTGATAGGTACTTGGGTAATCTGATGGGTTGGCGACAGGTACTCGGGTACTCTGATGGTCTGGTGACAGGTGTTCGGGGTACTCAGATGGGCTAGTGACAGGTACTAGGATATTCAGATGGGATAGTAACAGGTACTAAGTACTCAGATGGGCTAGTGACAGGTACTAGGATACTCAGATGGACTAGTGACAGGTACTTGGGTACTCTGATGAGCTGGTGACAGGTACTCGGGTACTCAGAAGGGTTGGTGACAGGTACTCGGGTACTCTGATGGACTGATGACAGGTGCTCAGGTACTCTGATGGGCAGGTGACAGGTACTCAGGTACTCTGATGGGCTGGTGACAGGTACTCGGATGGGCTGGTGACAGGTACTCGTGTACTCCGAAGGGTTGGTATTTGGGTACTCTGATGTGTCGGTGACAAGTACTCGGGTACTCTGATGGACTGGTGACAGGTACTCAAGTACTCTGATGGGCTGGTGACAAGTACTTGAGTATTCTCATGGGCTGGTGACAGGTACTCGGATACTAAGATGGGTTGATGACAGGTACTCGGGTATTGTGAAGGGTTGGTGACAGGTACTTGGGTACTCTGATGGGCTGGTGACAAGTACTCGGGTACTCTTATGGGCTGGTGATAGGTAGTCGGGTACTCTGATGGGTTGATGACAGGTATTCGGGTACTGTGATGGGTTGATGACAGGTACTCGGATACTCAGATGGGTTGGTGACAGGTACTCGGGTACTCTGATGGACTGGTGACAGGTACTCAGGTACTCTGATGGGCAGATGACAGGTACTCGGGTACTCTGATGGGCTGGTGACAGGTACTCGGATGGGCTGGTGACAGGTACTCGTGTACTCCGAAGTGTTGGTATTGGTGTTGGCTCTGATGGGTTGGTAACAGGTACTTGTGTACTCAGATGGGCTGGTGACAAGTACTCGGGTACTCTGATGGACTGATGACAGGTACTCGGGTACTCTGATGGGCTGGTGACAAGTACTTGGGTACTCTCATGGGCTGGTGACAGGTACTCGGGTACTAAGATGGGTGATGACAGGTACTCGGGTACTGTGATGGGCTGGTGACAGGTACTCGGTTACTCATATGGGTTGGTGACAGGTACTCGGGTACTCTGATGGGCTGGTGACAAGTACTTGGGTACTCTGATGGGCTGGTGACCGGTAGTCGAGTGCTCTGATGGGTTGGTGACAGGTACTCGGGAACTCTGATGGGCTGGTGACAAGTACTTGGGTACTCTGATGGGCTGGTGACCGGTAGTCGGGTGCTCTGATGGGCTGGTGACAGGTACTCGGGTACTCAGATGGGTTGATGACAGGTACTCGGGTACTGTGATGGGTTGATGACAGGTATTCGGATACTCAGATGGGTTGGTGACAGGTACTCGGGTACTCTGATGGACTGGTGACAGGTACTCAGGTACTCTGATGGGCTGGTGACAGGTACTCGGATGGGCTGGTGACAGGTACTCGTGTACTCCGAAGGGTTGGCATTTGGGTACTCTAAAGGGTTGTTAACAGGTGCTCGTGTACTCTGATGAGATGGTGATAGGTGCTCAGGTACTCTGATGGGTTGGTGACAGGTGCTCGGGTACTCTGATGGGTTGGTGACAGGTACTTGGGTACTCTGATGGGCTGGTGGCAGGTACTTGAGTACTCAGATGGGCTGGTGACAAGTACTCGGGTACTTTGATGGACTGGTGACAGGTACTCGGGTACTCTGATGGGCTGGTGACAAGTACTTGAGTACTCTCATGGGCTGGTGACAGGTACTCGGGTACTAAGATGGGTTGATGACAGGTACTCGGGTACTGTGATGGGCTGGTGACAGGTACTTGGGTACTCAGATGGGTTGGTGACAGGTACTCAGATGGGCTGGTGACAGGTACTTGGGTACTCTGATGGGCTGGTGACAGGTAGTCGGGTACTCTGATGGGCTGGTGACAGGTAGTCAGGTACTCTGATGGGTTGGTGACAGGTACTCGGGTACACTGATGGGATGGTGACAAGTACTTGAGTACTCTCGTGGGCTGGTGACAGGTACTTGGGTACTGTGATGGGCTGATGACAGGTACTCAGGTACTCAGATGGGCTGGTGACAGGTACTCAAGTACTCAGATGGGCTGGTGACAGGTATTCGGGTGACAGGTACTCGGGTACTCGGGTACTTTGATGGGCAAGTGACAGGTACTCGGGTACTTTGATGGGCAGGTGACAGGTACTCGGGTATTTTGATGGGCAGGTGACAGGTACTCGGGTACTTTGATGGGCAGGTGCCAAGTACTCTGATGGGCTGTGACAGGTACTCTGATGGGCTGTGACAGGTACTCTGATGGGGTGGTGACAGGTACTCGGGAACTTTGATGGGCAGGTGACAGGTACTCGGTTTATTTTGATGGACAGGTGACAGGTACCCGGTACTTTGATGGGCACGTGACAGGTACTCGGTTTATTTTGATGGACAGGTGACAGGTACCCGGTACTTTGATGGGCACGTGACAGGTACTCTGATGGGGTGGTGACAGGTACTCTTTACTACTGGGGGGACAATCAGTGTGATTGGTGCACACAGTAAGCGGTAACGAGCTGTTACCGCTATCTCCTCCTCACACGCGATCCGTGTGTGAAGAGGAGAACCCGGTAACAGCTCGTTACCGTGGTTTGTTGCCATTATGTGACCGGCTGTGATTGCACACAGCCGGTCACTTGGTAAAGAGCCAATTTCATTGGCTCTTTACCCTGATCGGGGTTGGGCTTTGTCCAAGGGACAAGCCTGAACCCCGATCGCCGCACTGCGCGATTTCATTGGCTCTTTACTAGAGTTGAGCGAACACCTAGAAGTTCGGGTTCTGCTGGTCCGTCCGAACTTCGGGACAAAGTCCGGGTCCGGGTCCGGACGGAACCCGAACGATCGCACGGACAACGAAGTTACCCCAAGCAACAGGCACGCTAGCAAGCCCAAGGCAGGCCTGGGCCTGGGCCTGAAACAGGGCTTCAAGCCTGCCTGGTCGTCTTGGGCTTGAAGATCCACAAGCGAGTTGAGATCATTTCTCGGTTACTTTAGCGCGTCACGCCGCTAGCCCCAAGTCCGAACAGGGAACCTGTTTCGGGTTGGGGCTAGTCCCATTTCTCGGTTACTTTAACCGAGAAATGGTTCACTGGCCGACACACGTTAGTGTCGGCCAGTGTATTACCGTTGTTTGGTGCCATTGCTCGACAATGGCCCAAGAGGAGAAGTGTGTGCCT
>BLSH010001325.1:123995-138461 GCA_018402905.1 Glandirana rugosa | reverse complement strand
TTCACACACAGTTTGAAGATTATTGTAGAACAGTGATATGGCTTCTCCCGGCTAATGTATACTTTTCTCACACAGTTTGAAGATGATTGTAGAATCTACAGTCATCTTAAAACTGTGTGAGAAAAGTACGAATTAGCCGGGAGAAGCCATATCACTGTTCTTAGAACAGTGATATGGCTTCTCCTGGCTAATTTATAGTTTTCACACACAGTTTGAAGATTATTGTAGAACAGTGATATGGCTTCTCCCGGCTAATGTATACTTTTCTCACACAGTTTGAAGATGATTGTAGAATCTACAGTCATCTTAAAACTGTGTGAGAAAAGTACGAATTAGCCGGGAGAAGCCATATCACTGTTCTTAGAACAGTGATATGGCTTCTCCTGGCTAATTTATAGTTTTCACACACAGTTTGAAGATTATTGTAGAACAGTGATATGGCTTCTTCCGGCTATGGTATACTTTTCACACACAGTTTGAAGATGATTGTAGAATCTACAATCATCTTAAAACAGTTTGAGAAAAAAATATAAATTAGCCGGGAGAAGCCATATCACTGTTCTTAGAACAGTGATATGGCTTCTTCCCGCTAATTTACACTTTTCTCACACAATTTGAAGATGGTCCACATCCACCTCCATTTTTGATTTTTTTATGTGATTTTTTTTTTATTATTTTAAGTTATTTCCCTATCCCCATTTCTTTGTAGGGCACTTGTCTGACCCTTACCCCCATTTTCTTTCCTTTTGCAGACCTCTAGGACTTTCCAGGACTGTTTTACAGCCATTTTTGTGTCTAAAAGTTCGGGTCCCCATTGATTTCAATGGGGTTTGGGGTCCGGGTCAAAGTTCGGGTCCTGTCCGGACCCGAACCCGGACTTTGTCCCGAAGTTCAGCCGAACCAGCAGAACCCGAACTTCCAGAGGTTCGATCAACTCTAGTTACAGGCTACTGTATTGGAATCACAACTGATAAATCAATGCAAGCACTGTATCCAGCCCACTGATACGAGACACTATTCTGCCAACTCACATCAGCGACGGGGCACTATTCCTCCCAATGATACCAACAATGGGGCACTATTTTTCCAATGATACCAATGACGGGGCACTGTTCCTCCCAATGATACCAACAATTGGGGCACTATTCCTCCCAATGATACCAACAATGGGGTGCCGTTCCTCCACCTAATACCAAATGTGATGTTTGCTCCCACTGACGCCATGAACATTTTCACTCCCGCTGGCCACAGTCCGGCCCCCCTAAAGTTTGAAGGACAAAAAGTGGCCCTTTGTTTAGAAAGTTTGGAGACCCCTGCCTTAGAGCATAGAACATTAGCGTTACCTTGGGTATGCATGCAGGTTATGAAAGGTGATGTCATCAGGTCTTAAATCATTGCTCAACCGAACCCATCATAACTTTTCTCTGTTATTAAAGCAATGGTTAACTTTTATATTTTAGCAGTGAAAAATATGTTCTCTATCCTATATGAAAATAATCCTAATAAACACGTTTTAAAAATATTTTCCAGTGGAAAATAAAAACTTCAGGCAATCGCATGCCTGGTTGCTGACCAAAACAATGGCAGAAGATTACAGTTAATGTTTGGATCAGGTTCACCCAGGGATGGATTCCCATCAGTGGAGCTCTTCGGCACACAGCCTCTGTAGGCATCATACCTCTCTTATAACTACCTCTTTTATTCATTTTCTTGTTTTACTGACCTAACTCGACTTTGACAATGTTTAAAAATATCCTTATAGGAAAAGGCTGCATTTCTAATTACGGAGAGAAATGTGTTGATGAAGAGCTTTACAGGGAAAAGTAACCTCTTTGCATCTGCCATCTGTAGGCACGTCTACTGTCTAATGGGAAATCTGGTTTTGTACGCAACTTGACTGACCTTAGACAGATTTTGTTCATGGGTATGAATAGTACTGTATATTTCTCTACATTGATATCATACATTTAACAGTCTACTGTTGGCCAGTCAAATCTTGCACTTTAAACAATGTTGTGTTCTTTCTAAAAGGACTCTGTTGTTACCTGGCATACCTGGCTAAGACAAGACTAATGTATTTGATCAATGCTGTCCCTTTATATATCCACTTGCCGACTGCCCTATAGCAGTTTTACTGCCACAGGGTGGCTGCTGTGTGCAGAATCACATATATATATACGTGAAACTGCACTTCCGGGGAGGAGGCGCGATTGCGTGTGGTCAGCAGCTTGCTCCTGTTGTGATTACATACAGCGGGAGCCGATCAGGGAGTACAGCGGACTCAATGTCTGCCAATCATTGGCCACAGAGACAGAACTGTAATCTGCCTATGTAAACAAGGCAGATTGCCGTTCCAACAGAAGGGAAGGCATGGATCCTGTATCTATGAAAAGAAAGGACTAGGATCCATGTCTTCCCCTAGTAAAAGCACCATCCGCAGTTTAGAAAAACACTGGTCAGGGCCAAAAATAAAAAATGCAGAGGTGATCAAATACCACCAAAAGAAAGCTTTATTTATGGGGAAAAAGGGACATCAATTTCAGCCCACGTTCACATTGGGCCGATTAGACATGCAGTTTTCCATGTCAAATCGCATGCCAAATTGAAGACTATTGCCGACAATGGCACCATCCAAATCGGTGCGACGCTGTCTTTGCGGCGCCACACCAATTGCCAAATGTAGTTTCTGCACTACTTTTGCTGATTTTGGGGGCAATTTCAATAGACATGTGTGCATGAACCCTCACAGATGTCTGTCAAATCTCCCCCGGAATTCGGACTGAAATGTCAGATTGAAATTGTGCGAGTTGAACTCGTACAACTTCAAACCTGCCCTCAGTGTGAATGTGGGCTCATTTGGGTGCACATGTTGCACGTCCGCGCAAATGTCAGTTAAGGTAACGCAGTGCCATTTTGCAAAAAATGGCCTGTTCAGGAAGGAGGGTAAATTTTCCGGAGGTCAAATGGGTATTCCTGCATGGTGGAAATCATCCTGACCCCTACAATCCACAAATGGATTAGATGGTTGGAAGACATCAAGATAATGGAAAGCCTCACCATCTCTCAACTAAATTCATGGCCATGTGGTTTTATTGGATAGAATTTACATGCAAAAACAACCTCAGACAACTTTTAAATAAAAAAAATCACTTAGCAGGAGTTTGGTCTTCTCCCACCTAACAGAAACATGGGCATCTCAAGCAATTTTACTGTTGGAGTCCCCCACCTGGTGTACCATGCCATCCCCCGTTTTCCCTTTCCCTTTTCTTCTTGATTCCTGAAGATCTTTTTTTTTCACCCCCATGTCTCTTCTGTCCATTTTTTACTTCTTTCTTAACTTCCTATGTTTTGTATGAGTATGAGTATTCTTTTTTACAATTTTATCATTGGCATAGCCTTCTGATCGATTTATTGTTCAATGACGTTAAACCCTGTGTTCATTATTGGACTTTCCTTACTGCCCCCTCATTGGGTTACTGTTTAATATTCAAGAATCATTTTCATTTAATGTCTGAAATGCATGTGGTCTCAAACATTCCAGTACTCAATGATCTACCTCAAGTGTATTCATCATAGAGGTGACTCTGAAATGTACCTTTTTTTTATTTTTGCACACTTGCTTTTTCTTATAGATTGATGTTGTATTATGACATTGAACATGTACAATGCCTTACTTGTTTAACACGCTTTGTATTTCAGTTTTTATTTTTTATGTTTTAAATGATAACTAAAGAATGCATTTGTAACCTGGGCTGTAGCTGATAACTGCTGCAGAACTTCTTGCTTTGTTGCTGCTGTATTACCTTTCTGCAGTGTGGACAATGTTGAACTGAATATTCATTAATGCAGAAGTGCTGCAGCTACCTTTAATGAGACAACTTTGCAATACTCATCTATAGAATTTCGTAAGTGCAAGGGGCAGGGATCTTGGCGGTGTCTGGATCAATCCTGAAGGTGATCGGCTGATGCAATAAAGCAAGAGGAATGTATGTCTGCAGGCTGCTGATAGAAAAATTGGAAATTCATAAAGCAAGGAGGGGTGAAAAAAGAGACTGGGCTGCTGGCTGAATGGAACCCTGTCAAAGATGACCTCAACTGGGTGAAACTTCAGAGAAAGAAAGAGACTGCTCATCACACAAGACCTTGCCTCAAATACTGGGAACTTTCTAAAAAGAAAAGGAACAGAGAGTACACAAGCCTAGCGCATTACCTTTGAGACAATTTATTATTTTTTAAAAAAGCATATAAAACATATTCTGCTGGCCACTGACAATTGTGGAAGGAAGAGTCCAAAAAAGTTGACGAGTTTTGAGGGATGTCCCCTCTTCTTCAGAACCATGAAGAAGAGGGGACATTCCTCAAAATGCGTCAATTTTTGGACTCTTCCTTCCACAATTGTCACTGGTCAGCAGACAATGCTGGATGGAGCATCTGGTGGATTTTACATTTAGCTATATTTTATCCTTTGTGAGTATGTTTTATACGCTTTTTAACCACTTCAGCCCCGGAAGGATTTCACACTTTAGGACCAGAGCACTTTTTGTGAATCGGCACTGCGTTGCTTTAACTGACAATTGCGCGGTCGTGCGACGTTGTACCAAACCGAATTTGCGTCCTTTTTTTCCCACAAATAGAGCTTTCTTTTGGTGGTATTTGATCATCACCGCGTCATTTCTGATCGCCGCTATAAACAAAAGAAGAGCGACAATTTTGCAAAAAAAAAAAAAACTAATTTCTTACTTTTTGCTAAAATACAAATACAAAAAAAATACAAAAAAAAACTTTTTTTTCATCGGTTTTGGCCGATTTATATTCTTCCTCATATTTGTGATTTAAAAAATCGCAATCGGCTTTTATTGATTGGTTTGCGCAAAAGTGGCCGCGTTTACGGATGATGAGAATTAATTTCTGGGGTTTTTATTTTTTTTTATTTTTTACTAGTAATGACGGCGATCTGCGATTTTTAGCGGTAATGCGATATTGGGGCAAACATGTCGGACCATTTTGACACTTTTTTGGGACCATTGGCATTTATACAGCGATCAGTGCTATAAAAATGCACTGATTACTGTGTAAATGCCATTGGCAGTGAAGGGGTTAACCTGCAGGGGGCGCTCTAAGGGGTTAACTGTGTTCCCTGGGCGTGTTGTAACTGTATGTGGGCTGCCCTAGCAGGCGAAGGGGAGCGATCACAGCTTCCATGTAGAGGAAGGCTGTGATCACAGCCTTTCCCCCTCTCACAGAACGGAGGTCAGTGTTTACTTACACGGACCTCCGTTCTTTCAGTGCGGGGGGCATCGCGAATCCGCCGCACCCGCTCCATGCCCCCCCCGACACAGTGAGCACGCGGGCGCGCCTCCGGCAGCGCACGCGCGCTCACAGTGCACGATCTCGCAGCCGCCGTCGTATGACGGAGGTTTGCGATATCGAGCCACTTTGTCACCGACAACCTGCGGTTGACGGTCGGCAAGTGAGTGGTTAAAAAATAATACATTGTCACAAAGGTAATGCGGTAGGCTGGTGCACTCTCTGTTCCTTTGCTTTTTAGAGTTCTATTTGGGTGTTCCCTGACCTGCTGGGAGTGGCAGCACAGCCAATGAGGTGGCTAGACTAGTGTAGACATCCATTTTCAATCAGCCGCACAGTCATTTCTCAAGCGCAGAAGCATTTGTTTCTTCTATGTTGACTGGGAATTTTCTCCATGGGAGGGTGTGATGTGTGATTTGAAAGGACTGTCTCAGCAGGAATGAAAGAGAGAAATCACAGCAACTTCTATCACTGTCTGATTTGAACTTCATATGTACTAAATCAGAGCACATGTTCAGAGATCCAGAGGAGGGTGCCTTGTGTCTGGTTAGGGACTGACATTGCACAAGTCAATCTGTTATCTGCTGGGAAGTGTTGTGCTTTCTTCTAGGGCCCCAATTGTTCCCTCCGTTTTTTTCATTATTCAGAGGCCAATTTGATAAAGCTGGGATTGTTATAGCAAGTTAGGACTACCTTCATATACTGTTGCTAGCTAAATGCCGTTGAGTTCTGTTTATTGCTGTTAGTCAGAATACTGCATGTGTTTAACCATATATCTCAGAGTAACGTTATTGCCATATTTATTGTTTGTATAAATACACTTGTTAATCCTCTCTTCTTTTTGGCTATGCTTGGTAGAATAAATTATATGAAATACTTTAAGGTGTGTTGGTAAATGCTAGGTGAGTGAGGTGCGTCATCTTCAGATGTGCAGAAAAATCACAAAACAACTCCCCCAGGAGGGATGGGCTACACATGAAAAAGACTAATGTCTTGTAGTCTGTAAACTCTTATGAGCGGGGCCCTCTTAACCCTCTTGTATTTATTGTAATGTAACTGTACTAAAAAATGTGAAACAAGTCGTGCAAAAGTGTCACCATAAAAATAATTGTATCCCAATCTAACAAGACAATATATCTACAGGCAGTCCCCGGGTTACAAACAAGATAGGGACTGTAGGTTTGTCCTTAAGTTGAATTTGTTTGTAAGTCGGAACAGGTACATTTGTTAAGTGTAGCTTCAGCCAAAAAAATAATTTTTAAGCTTTTTGGATAGCATAGGGAAGGGTTAACACCCCTGTAATGTTTGTTTTGCTGTCCATGTTTCTGTTCAGAAGATTTCCCCTCACTTTCTGTCCAATGATAATTGGATTTTGAAAATTTTGGGTTGTTGTGGAGACCAGGATTGGTGATAAAGCTTCAGTGGAGACACCTTTTTCCCATAATAACTCTTACAGGAGTGAATTACCCTTCCTAGGGGTAAATTTCCTCTCACTTCCTGTTGTCTCCCTCCGTTTGTAAGTAGGAGTCGTTTGTAAGTCGGATGTTTGTAACTAGGGGACCGCCTGTATCCGTGATAGCTGCACTCATGGTATATCCACATATGTAATATATAAACCATAAAAACAAATATTGTGTTGCGCTATCAATAGAAAGTGCATAAGATCATTGTAATAATCATACAATCAAGAGAAAAAGAAAAAATATGTGATTTAAAACACATGCGCAAATAATAAAAAAAATACATAGCCAATCCATAAAGTCCAGGAAATAAAGTGCTTCAGTGCAAAAAAAAGTTCATATAAGCATTTTAGTGTTGACTAGAGTTGAGCGGACACCTGGATGTTCGGGTTCGGCCGAACTTTGCGGAAATGTTCGGGTTGGTACCGAACGTTATCCGAACTTTACCCCGACACCGAACCCCATTGAAGTCAATGAGGACCCAAACTTTTTGGCACAAAAATGACTAAAAATGTACTGGAAAGTGCTAGATGGCTGCAAAAGGAATAAAAATGGGAGATGTTATTAGATCTGCAAACTGTCCCTCAAAGCAGTAGTAATCTCTACCTAGTCCAGTATCAGATCGTTCTGTAATCAGATCGTTCTGTAATGCAGGATGAGAGATCGTTCTGTAATCAGATCATTCTGAAATGCAGGATGAGATCGCTCTGTAATGCAGGATGAGATGTTATAGATCTACAATCTGTCCCTCAAAGCAGTAGTAGTAATCTCTACCTAGTTATTATCACTGCAATCTGTCCCTCACAGCAGTAGTAGTAATCTCTACTTAGTTATTAGATCTGCAATCTGTCCCTCACAATCTGTCCCTCACAACACCGGCAGCATCCTCTCCCTACACTAACCTGAGAGCATGTGACATGCAGCACTGTGACTCCAGCCTCATATAGATGGGTCACATGATGCACTGGTCAATCACAGCCATGCCATTAGTAGGCATGGCTGTGATGGCTTCTGGGGAAAACCAGTGAAACACTTGTTGATTGGCTGCCCTGCAGCTATTAGATAAAATACCAGAACCCAGAACCCGAACATTTTTCTCAAAAAAACTTTACAGTTCGGCTTCACTCAACTCTAGTGTTGACAAATCCAATACTCCAAAAGTGAATGAACCCCCAGACAGCATACAACCCATTCACTAGCCGCTTACCAGCTATTAAGACCTCAGGATGGAGGTCAGGCTGTGCCTTATCCCAATAGCTACAGCGTTGATGCTATCATGGCCGCCAGGGTGCTGCATGTGTTTGACTGTATTTTGTGTGAGTTTACTCCTGCTTGCTGTAAGTAGTTTTAACCTTTATTAAAAACTTGAAATTTTAATAATACACTATGAGTTTCTCCTCTGTATCTCCTTCTCATTGAGTGCACTGCTGGACCGTTTTCACTGCATGGTCTATCCATCTTGGAACCCTTGCTCTTGGCATCCATCCATCCCATAGGGATACTGGGTTTAGGTGCAGTTATACTTCCACTTTGGGTCCCGGTGGTTGATTATGGATCATCCTGTTTGCTTGGCCTTGTCCATTTTGGAATCCTGGTTCCTGGCATCCATCCATCCCATTGGGATATTGGAATAAGGCACAGCCTGACCTCCTTCCTGGGGTTTTAATAGCTGGTAAGCGGCTAGTGAGTGGGGTGTTCACTGCCTGGGCGTGAAGAATCCTTCATTCACTTTTGGAGCACTGGATTTTGTTAAAAATGTTTATATGAACTTTTTCTGCACTGAAGCACTTTATTTTCCTGCACTTTATAGATTGTTTATGGATTTTTTTATTACTTGCACATATGTTTTCTTGTTCAAAAATGTTTTGAGGGTTTCAGGAAAAGACAATAGAGGTATCAGACAGAATTAGTCATATATATGAACTTAGGAAACATCATAGTATGGATGAATACAAGGTACAGAACCTTAGTAATAGACATGCATGAACATTGTAATCTGTTCCATGAGTTTAACAGTGGTCAAATATGAGAATACTTGCACATATGTTTTAAACTGCATATTTTAACTTTTTCACTTGATTGTATGGTTATTGTAATGATCGTATGCCCTCTCTAATTATAGTGCAACACAATATTTGTTTTTATTGTAACTGCACTGTCTCCCTTTACATTGTAAAGCACTGTGGAAACTATTGGCACTATATAAATCTTATATAATAAAAATCCAGTAAAAAATCCTGTATAATTACAGTGTAATAATAATAATAATGTTCTCTGCTCATAAGGACCTTCTTGTAAACTCAGCACCCCAGCATCTGTTTATCCTCACTGATGTAGTTTCAGCATTAAAACTAGGGTGGAGCTCAAGAGTCAAACAAGGGCGATTTTTAGTGGTATATACTATGTAAGCAGTGGCGGCTGGTGCTCCATTTTTTTGGGTTGGGAAGCAAATAAATCCCCCACCCCCTCGCCAGCCCCGCTCACCAGCTCCGCTCACAAGCCCGCTCACCAGCCCTGCTTGCAAGCCCGCTTGCCAGCCCTTCTCGCAAGCCTGCCAGCCCCCACAATTACCCCATCCAGGTCCTGGGCGGCTTCTCCTCCTGGCCAATCCGGTTTCAGGAACCAATTCCTGTCCTGATTGAGGAGGAGAAGCAGGAAAACAATAGTGAATGTTGATTTGCTATTATCACAAGTGGGTGGGCTCAGGGTGCAGTGCTCTGTGCCCCAGGCCAACCCTTTTTGAAGCCAATTAGAGCCTCCAGCTCTAATCACGTGCTTCACAAAAAAAAACCTGTAGAACTCTATGCGTCCGGCCACTGCATGGAGGCTAGGGGGGTGGCGCCGATGCGCCCCTTATGGACAGGCCACAGCTGTATTTAAGAATCATCTCAACCAGCGATAAAAGTTGCGGATTCCGTATAACTCATAAGACACTTTTTGGCAATACTGTAAAAGAATTACACTTAGGATTTAGTCTGGAGCAAAAAAATAAAAAAGGTGTTGTCTTTATTAAAGTATAATCACTTAGAAAAAAAATGTCTCTTGTTCTCAATTAAATCCCTTGCAATATAAAAACCAATTAATTTCCCTGTGCCACAATAAACGTTACAAGTTCCACCAGTTTATAAACAAATTGTTCAAGATGAATATTTCTGCATGTTAAAACAGTACATTCAGTGAAAAAAAATGTTAATAAAAAAAAAACTGTTATCGAAAATGAAGTACAAGAATAATTAAGTAGCAAATTAATAAATAAAAGCTATGATGAATTATTTCTCTTATAATTAAAAAGTAATTATTTGCCTAAACAAATAATGTGAAAACTATAGTGGTTGACTTCAAAACATAAACTTGGACACCTCCCAGAGTAGGCACCCCTTGTCCTTGGGCTAATGTAGATTAACTTGATCGCTCTCAGGAAATAAGACCGTGGACTTATCAGAATGATCAAAACAAATGGCTGTAGCCTGTAGAATTGAAGCAGTGACATTATTAAAACCATAGGGGCTAACCATCTTGGGCACCACAGGGAAATCCAGTTTTGCACAGTTGGCCCTTTAAAACACATCGGATATAATGAGCGTGGTTGAATAACTTTCTTAGCGCTAAGGTATTTGTTGCAAATTGAGTCATTAATCTCATTTACAATGCTGATGTTTATCAACTTTGTATGCATGCTGGTAACGATGCTTCTTAATTTGCACGTTATGCAATTAGACCAAAGTTATGAAGATTTAAGCAAAAAGTTTGGTGGTATATTTAAGCTTTGGTTTGTAACTGTACTATTTAGGCCATTTTATATAAGCCGGAACAATACAATAAAAAATGCTATAGTATATTTATTACATTAAAAAAAAAAAAAAAAAATCGCAATGGTTGTAGGAATTACATAACTAGAAATGTGTTCCTCTTATAACTTTTTTTCGGATAATCTATAGCAAAAATGTAGATGATGTTTTTGTTGTTTTCATTATCCGCTACATTACTACTTTTGTGACCTTTGTGACTTTTGTATTTACATTGCATTGTACATGCATTTGTCAAATAAAGCTTTTGGAAAAAAAGTATATATATATACTTTTATCATATTTTAATTTGATTTAAAATAATATGTTTAATATAAATGTGGTGAACCAGGCATCCAAAAGGGTTTGCATAGGAAATGGGCATGCCACAAATCTGGACAGATTTATAAAAAATGTGTGATTTAAAATATGTAAAAACACAGAAGAGTGATGATAGAAAAAGAGAGAATGGTTCATTAAGACTGCGCCTCCTCCCTTTTTTGTTTGTGTTGGTTTTGCCTAAGGATAGGCCTACAGTATGCATATGTTTGAATTCCCTTACTGTTGATTTATTCATTACCTGGCTTTGTGTGTTTTCCCCTGGACTAATCTGGCAGTCTGTGTATTTTTCTGTTCTTTTCTATCATCTGTTTACTCATACCTGACTGGTGTGCCTCTTCTATTCATTCCTCGTGAGCTCTTTGCTCGTAGATGCTGGTGCATTGCCTGACATTTTTTGTGAATCTATGCTGATTTGACTTGTAAGTCCCTAAACCAGAACTTTACCCATGTTTCCACTTTCCTGCCTCCTCACCCCCTGTTCCAACCCTTGCATTTTTACCCACCATAATTATTTAGTTAAAACTTTATAATATTATTTTTTAACTTCATAAATCTCAGCCTAGGCCAGGATCGCATTGTGGGATCTGGTGCATGTGGATTCCTTGTGGGATGTGTGACCGGGAAGCTGGTTGCTCCATCCCTAACAACTGATGACTCATCAGCTGTCAGCGGCCTTTTCTGCTGAGAGCTGAAATTTAAACAAAAGAATACCGGCAATAGGAAATTTAGAAACAAAACAATGTATGGTCCCCCCCGAAATCCATACCAGACCCTTATCCAAGCATGCAGCCCAGCAGGCCAGAAAAGGTGGGGGCGAGCAAGCGTCCCCCCTTCTGAAACCCTGAACCATACCAGGCCACATGCACTCAAAAATAGGGGGTGATTTGGGGCAGGGGGCATTTTAATGGGGACAAGGGCCTCTTCCCCACAACCCAGGGCTGTGGTTGTGGGGGTCTGCAGGTAGGGTGTTCATCAGAATCTGGAAGCCCAATTTAACAAGGGGGGCCCCAGATCCCAGCCCCCATGCGAATGATTATGGTGTACTCATCATAGTAGACATTCCAGAAGCAGTGTGTGAGGCATTGCACATGTGCACACACACCACAGGCTCTATGCTAGAGAACCAGCAGAGACCTGTATGCACATGTGAGGGAGATCTGGTGCATGCATAGACATGCCTCAGGGTCTCTGCCAGTTTCTGTACACCTGGAAGAGACTTTTTTGTGTCTGCACATGGGCCAGCCCTCCATTAAAGATGAGAGAAGAGAGAAGGGATAAAAAGTGGAGTGGAGAAGAGTGGAGGGATACAGGGACTTCTGTTACAATCCAGACAACGCTGGACTCTGTGATCTAATAAGTATGTCTTTTTTTTCTTTTGAGACAGAGACATGTGTTAGGGATATTTTTAGGGGGCAGAATTAAGATCCTCTTTAAGGTTTTGTTCTTGGATGTGTGATTTCTGCCTTATTCTGTCTGTGAATCTTGACTCATTTGTCCTGTGGCTCATGCTTACAACTTTGCCTTGCACTCTAACCATTGTTTTGGAAAGCTGCTGTAGATATGACTCTTACCAGTCAGATGTTGTCAGGACTGGGATCTGAACCTGAGTCCTTATCTACACTACCACTCGATACTGACCTTTGACTTGTTCCTCAACTATGCTTCTGTTTGACCCCGACCTGCCACCATCTGTTACTGACCTTTGGCTTGTTTACTGACTACACTACTGCTTATCCCTACCTGCTATATCTGCTACTGGACCCTGGCTTGCTCACCTCCTGGGGGGTCGACCCTGAGGACCACAACCTGGTACTAACTGGAAATATCAGTTAGCACTTAGACCCGTACCTCGGGGGAACCCACGTCATCGGGCAGGGTGACCTGCTTGTTTACTTATCCTGCTGGTTGGTGGGTTCCACTGCTATAGCTGCTGGTCTTTGAACCTGACCCCTGACCGTGACAGATGTGCTTGACACATGGCTAAACCCTTTTTGTCTCTTTGGAAAAATGTCCATTAATTTGGATTTGGTCAGTTTAGCTGCCTGGAAAACCTCTGGCTGATGCAGCCAGAAATCCTTATAAATAGCAGGCTTACATATTTACCCTTGCCCAAAATGTTGTGGGCATATCCAAATCAAAGGCATGCATCTGCCTATTTTACATGCAGCGGCATTCATTCTCTGCAGCACCATTTTGTTTTGGTTTGTATGGTACAATAGTCTAGGACATCATTCTATGCTTCCTCAGTGTGGCTTGTGTTTTACCACTTGTGTACTCTGTGCTACAGTGAGGGCAGTATAGAAAACCTTCCCCTATTCCTTCTAAGATCATACACTGTCCATTAGCTATTGTAATTCTTTCTGTCTTGCTTTGATCAAGGTGATTTTCACTGCAGGTCGTATGACTTGTAGCTCTAGTGCCAATGCACCAGGTAAAGAAACGATAAAGGGCACACTCAGTATCTGAAGAATCTTCAACTTCTTTTTTAACTCCCAACTCTGGAAAATCTGAAAATTCCTCCTTGCAGTGGAACCGCACCTGCACTGCAAGGGTTAAATTAACTGCTGGTTTAGGTCTAGGTGAGAGTAGAATCATTTTACTTAGATGGAGTTGCTCCCCGTGCTCCAGTGTTGGACTGTCCCCCACGTCACAACTCCCTGGAGAAAATGTACCAGTGCAAAAAAATGTAAGGGTTTAATTTACCAGCAAGTGATATTTTCAGAAACTCATTGACCTTTTATACACACACACTAATTACAAGAAAACAGATCACAGGTGAGGATGGTTACCTTTAATAGCCATTCAAACCCCTTTGCGTCAACTTGTGTGCATGTTATCAGGCCAAAATCACTAGGGTAAACTTTTGATCAGGGTCATTTGAGTAGTTTCTGTTGTCATTATGATTTAAAAAGAGCAAACACAGTTGATTAATAATAAATGGCTTCAGCCAAACCCTAACCATGAGTGAAAGAAATGTTTTTATGTTCTCATTCGTATTCTCTGACAAATGGCCAAGAATTCATAAATTCTGCCAGGGTATGTAAAAACTTATTAACATTCTGTTATACAGTCAGGTCCATAAATATTGGGACATCGACACAATTCTAATCTTTTTGGCTCTATACATCACCACAATGGATTTGAAATGAAACGAACAAGATGTGCTTTAACTGCACAGTCTCTTATGCTTACTCTTGTATTTTTGTAAAGAAAGTGAGTACCAATCCCAAACCGACTTCGGTAAATAATAATTAGTTGACACAAACGAGAAAAATTTAGTATTACTGTTGTCTTTGATGAGTTTACTGGGACTAGTTTTCAAATGGGATCACTAAAACCGGACTATTGTACGTGTGTTCAACTGCGTTTCCCCAAACTTACCGATAATTTCCATTGGTAGGAGTGGACACTAGACAAAAGAACATTAATCACACACACATATTTTCCAGTTACTCAAAGACTTTTATAGTGAACGACCATTTAATTTGGGAATGTAAAAAAACGTGACCATGTAAAAGAGGTCCCTCAACACTGCACCCCCTGTCAGGTTGTGACTCTACACATATTCTCTG
>BLSH010001325.1:110667-123985 GCA_018402905.1 Glandirana rugosa | reverse complement strand
AGACCCGGAAGACCACAGAAAACAACTGTGGTGGATGACCGAAGAATTATTTTCCTGGTGAAGAAAACACCCTTCACAACAGTTGGTCAGATCAAGAACACTCTCCAGGAGGTAGGTGTATGTGTGTCAAAGTCAACAATCAAGAGAAGACTTCACCAGAGTGAATACAGAGGGTTCACCACAAGATTTAAACCATTGGTGTGCATCAAAAACAGGAAGGCCAGATTAGAGTTTGCCAAACAACATCTAAAAAGCTTTCACAGTTCTGGAACATCCTATGGACATTTGAGACCAAGATCAACTTGTAGCAGAGTGATGGGAAGAGTATGGAGAAGGAAAGGAACTGCTCATGATGCAAAGCCTACCACCTCATCAGTGAAGCATGGTGGTGGTAGTGTCATGGCGTGGGCATGTATGGCTGCCGATGGAACTGGTTCTCTTGTATTTATTGATGATGTGACTTCTCACAAAAGCAGCAGGATGAATTCTGAAGTGTTTTGGGCAATATTATCTGCTCATATTCAGCCAAATGCTTCAGAACTCATTGGACGGTGCTTCACAGTGCAGATGGACAATGGCCCGAAGCATACTGCGAAAGCAACCAAAGAGTTTTTTAAGGGAAAGAAGTGGAATGTTATGCAATGGCCAAGTCAATCACCTGACCTGAATCCGATTGAGCATGCATTTCACTTGCTGAAGACAAAACTGAAGGGAAAATGCCCCAAGAACAAACAGGAACTGAAGACAGTTGCAGTAGAAGCCTAGCAGAGCATCACCAGGGATGAAACACAGCGTCTGGTGATGTCTATGCGTTCCAGACTTCAGGCTGTAATTGACTGCAAAGGATTTGCAACCAAGTATTAAAAAGTGAAAGTTTGATTTATGATTGTTAATCTGTCCCATTACTTTTGACCCCTTAAAAAGTGGGAGGCACATATGCACACTGTTGTAATTCCTACACCGTTCACCTGATTTGGATGTAAATACCCTCAATAACTTTATGAGTAAATACCCTCAAATTAAAGCTGAAAATCTTCAGTTAAAGCACATCTTGTTTGTTTCATTTCAAATCCATTGTGGTGGTGTATAGAGCCAAAAAAATTGTGTCGATGTCCCAATATTTATGGACCTGACTGTACATATATATATATATACAGTATCTCACAAAAGTGACTACGCCCCTCACATTTTTGTAAATATTTTATTATACCTTTTCCTGTGACAACACTGAAGAAATGACACTTTGCTACAATGTAAAGTAGTGAGTGTACAGCTTGCATAGCAGTGTAAATTTGTTTTGAGGGGCAGCAAATTTACACTGTTATACAAGCTGTACACTCACTACTTTACATTGTAGCAAAGTGTAATTTCTTCAGTGTTGTCACATGAAAAGATATAATAAAATATTTACAAAAATGTAAGGGGTGTACTCACTTTTGTGAGATACTGTATATATATATATATATATATATATATATATATATATATATGTTTCTGTAAACTCTCATTTTTTTCTCTGATAGCCCTGAAGAAGGGGAGTCTCTGTTCCCCTGAAACGCGTTGGCTCGTCGCTACTTTTAATAAAAAGATTACAAATTCACCTTTCAGTTTGCATCTCATTGGATATCAAGTGCTCCTTTTTTACCTACCCTTACAATCAACAAATTAAAGCATTAAGAGATGGCTGGATGGGCAAGTTTGCTTTGAATATTACAAATTAATGAAATAACATTTTGGGTCGTAGTGCCCAGATATAGTTTAGTTCTGCTTTAAATGTATCTCCTGCCCAGAGTTGCTGTTTACTTACAACTTGCTTTAATATAATTTTTTCTAACTAATTTGCACTAGGTTGGATCGTTCTTCTACTTCTTCATAGATGACAATTTGTTTTTGATGAAGACAAAATCACTTCTGCACAATCAAGACCCCTACCAAAGACAGCTGCATCTCCCACCTACTTCCTACATTCCATGGAAAATTAAACAGGAATATAAAAGGACTGTAAATAAAATTTTGATGTGGGTTATTAAACAACTCTCACAAGCACAGCTTATCTGTAGCATGTGTTGTTAGCTTTATGTTAAATTTATATTTGCATTCCTTTTATTCCTCTTCCTTTTCCCCCCTTGAGATTTTCTCATTATTTTTAAATATTTTTACTGCATTTGCATTTTAATGTAAAGTCGCACCATTTACAGCGCATGGCATACTGTGTCTGTGTGCCTTTTTAGGTGATGTACTGCTCCACACTGATAACGTCCATGGTTAAACATGGAACAATAAACAATGTAGTATGTTTGATACATGACTTCTAAGAGTTAATGGGGTTTTATATCCTTATATAGATCCCGTTCATTTGCATTATGGCTATGAAACCAGAGCAGAGAAATATCTGAACTAACAAATATCTGAGCTGATGAATACATGAAATATTTGCTGACCCACTTTAATGCATAACAGCAATTAAAGTCTCTTCCTTTGCTTTACAGTTACTTTATACAGGAATAGCAAAGCAAATCTCCCCAGATTTGGTGGAGTTGAGCATATGCTATTTTCCCAACTAGCTTTATTTTGAAAAATGCTTAAAATAATTCCAGAACTGCAGTTATGTATTTCAGTAAAACATTTTTTTTATCACTATTCCTCTTTATGTAGTCAACTACAGCATGCAGCATGTTCAAAGTCATAGGGTGCTTGCAGGGCCATTGATAAGGCAGTACACCCAGCCCTCCTGTAGTGGGCCAGGCTGCTGAGCAGGAGGGACAGCAGTACTGCTTTATTGCTGGCACTTGTGACTCTTGTGCAGTGCTGCTGGCTTCTACTTTATTTTTTTCCCTCCAGCTATGCAGCAGGGGGATCAGTTCTAGCAGGAGCGGCCGGTCCATTAGGGGCACAGGAGCGCCACCCCCATAGTTTGCATGTGGGGAAGAATGCAGGGCACTGGACTCATAGCTTGCTAAGGGTTTTTTCTTTGTTTTTGTTTTTTTCAAGCCACATGATTAGAGCCTAAGGCTTGAAAAAGGTTGGGCTCAATGCAAAGCACTGTGATCCGAACCTACCCACTAGTGACACTAGCAAATCAATATCCACTATTGTCTTCCGGCTCCTCCTTCCGGCCAATCAGGACAGGAGGCAGATCAGGTTGGCTGGGAGGAGAAGCCGAAGAAGCTGAGGAAGTCGTGGGGGGGGCGAGCATGGAGTGGTGAGTGCGGGGGGCCATGGAGGAGCTGAGTGCGAGGGACTGTGGAGAGGCTGAGTAAGGAGCTGAAGGGATTTGTTTGCCCCCCAAAAAGTCTAGCCCCAGCTGCCACTGGGTTCTATGTGCTCCCTGTTGTCTGGGGCCCTATGTTCCCGCAGTGCTGCCGGTTTCACTCCATTTCAGGATGGTGAGCGGGGGGCAGGCAGTGCTGACAATGGACGGGCCATAGGGAGTGTATGAAAAAATGGCACCACTCCCAAGAGTATCACCCATTCTCAAATGCTGTCTCCTCTTCTTCTCTAATGACGTGCTACAAGCGTATAAAGAGGAAGTTCAGTTTTCGTGCGTCACCCTTTGGGTCCCTTCTGCTAATTTTGTGTTTACACGACTGAACACTTTGTTCCTGGGTTCCGAGCATTCGTGCTTGTACTTTGAACTTTTGTTTGTCCAACTTCTGTACAAACGAGCCGAAAATCGGATGTGGCCTTGTCGGCAGACAAAAGTTTTCTAGTCGGCTCATCCAGCTTTTGTTGGACGAAAAATGAAAATCGACTGTCGAATGGAGCGTATTAATGGTCAGATTATCGGATGACATGCTGTCTTACGAAAAATTTTGGCCAATAATTGGACTGTGTGTATGGGCCTTAAGACTGGGATGCCATTAAAATGAATGTGCATGTAAAGGCAGGTGTCCCAATACTTTTGGTAATATAGCGTATCTATCTATCTACAGTATCTATCTATCTATCTTGTCCTTTTTCAAATTAGTGGCAATTAATGAATAATGAAATCTAATAAGATCATAAGTATTTTTTTTCTTTTTTTACATGAATTGTTTGTAAGAGAAAAAAATTACTGCACAATGTTTTAGTCTAGAACAGGAAATGCAACCTATCTTACACAACATTCTACATCTGGGAAATCCAGGCAACGAACTGGCCATTACGCAGTATGCATCTGGATTAAACAGCAATTAGGGAACCTGTACATCTGTTGAAAATTAATTCTTTTATCCAACATCATGCAGCAACTCACAATCAAAAACAATCCAAATTTGATTAACCTGATATTTTGCAAGTCTGCATACAATATTCAACCTAAAACCTGTACATTATTATTATTATACATGATATGTATAGCGCCAACAGTTTGCGCATCGCTTTACGATGTAGAGGGGGGACAGCAAAATTACAAAACCATTCAATACAGAAGGGACAGGAGGGCCCTGCTCATGGGGCTTACATTATAGAGGGAGGGGGGAAGTGGTACAAAAGGTAATAGCTGCGGGAATGATTTGATGGGGGTGGCCTGGGTACAGTTCTTAGGTGGGCGTGGGATAGGCTTCCCTGAATAGATGAGTTTTCAGGGATTTCCTGAAGGTGGACAGGGTGGGGGCTGATCGGACATACCAGGGCAGGGAGTTCCAGAGGATCGGAGTGGCTCTAGTGAAGTCCTGGAGGTGAGCATGGGAGGAGGTAACCAGGGAGCTAGAAAGTAGGAGGAGCGGAGGGGACAATTTGGGCAATATCTGCAGATGAGGTTAGATGTAGTTGGGGGCGATGTTGTGGATGGCCTTGTATGTTATGGTTAGTATTTTGAATTTTATTACATAAATAATGTTTCTTACATTGCTGTATATGTGTGTTTGTAAGTGCAATATAACATGGAATTTATAGTTTGACTAAAAAAAAAAAAAAAAAACCCTACCCTTAATTTTAGAAACACCTCATAAAAGTGTACACACACATCAAATGCTAATCCATCCTAAACCAGTGACCCTTGCCATGATAATTTGTGAGCCTTACTCCTCTTTACTAATGGACATTGTCAACATTAGGGATGAGCCAAACACCCCCCGGTTCGGTTTGCACTAGAACATGCAAACAGGCAAAAAATTTGTGCGAACATTCGAACACCGTTAAAATCTATGGGACCCGAACATGAAAAATCAAAAGTCAAAAAACAAAAGACTTATCAATGCAGTACTGTATGTGGCCAGAGATCTGGGGCACCTGGTGTATGCAATACCACATGTGGCCAGAGGTGTGGTGGCGCTGGTGAGGCTTGTAAACAGCCGGAAGCATTCGGAAATGCTCGGGAACCGTTTACACTTTCGGTATTTCCGAGTATTTCCGAATGCTTCTGGGCATCTCCGAGGCTCACCAGCGCCCCCACACTTCTAGCCACATTTGGCATTGCATGCACAGAGGCTTAATTCTGCTCGTTATGTGAGACAGCGCATGCAAACAGAATTTTGAAAAAAAAACTGCTCGCATTGCTAAACGCTCGTTAACTGCGTTACTCGCAATCCAAGGTTTTACTGTATTGGTTTTGCGCACCTTTTAGAGTAATTATTTTTGGAATCCCTTTGTGTCTGGAATATAGGTTGCTGCATTACCTCCTTTTGCACTAAGCACACAATATTTTCTGTGTTTATAGATCCAAAAACCCATTGATAAGCTCAGGTACTTCGATCCTGTCTGTTACCAATGGCTTAAACCAAAATGGGTTGCAAATTAAAGCTTACATTGCAAACAAGTTTCAGTCCTCCTTCGAGGACAATGGGAAAAAACAGATGCCTCTTGCAAACATACACTTTTATAAACTATGGCAGCCTCTTGTGACAGGTGTTCTCTAAAGTTGATTTTTCTGTTCAAAAGATTTATATTAGGTTTGCAAGTTAGAGTACTAGAACAATACAATAATATCATAATACAATAATAATGGATACGGATAATAAAGGTACAATTACAGGTGGAACATAACAGGAGCCAGACAGTCTGGCTAAGTGGCTTTTAATTATGTTCTGTTTTTCTGTTATATTCTCTGACTCCCAAACCAAGTGGAGTTGCGGGTTACGAGGGAATATTGGCAACTTTTCCATAATTGTCATGGCTGCCTACACCTCAGATCGAGCAGGCGGCCTGTATATGTATGAGTGGTGATGCAGCGGCGCGCTCTACCCCCTAGATGACGTCAGTTGTGACGAAACGTACGTCGGGAGGACGCGCTGACGTCACCATTGTGTTGATCTCTGCCCGGAAGACGGGAACCGGCCGGTACATGCTTATTTTATTTGCTGCTATGTGAGTATCCTTTACCTTTGTGCAATAAATACCGGTACTTCACTATCTTAGTCCTTTTTCTTCCTGTGGGTGTTATACCATCCTTGTGAGGTCCGAGTACCGCGGGAGTTATACTATTGGATGTATGGTCTCATCTGTGATCCTACCCTGGCTGTTACACTAAGGACGTATTAGATTGGAGGAGCTTAAGGCACCATCTGGATAGGCGGGCTGAGTCACCTTATACCCCAGGCTGGGGCAAAAGCCATCACTTTGTATACAGCTGGGTCTGGTAAGCCTCCATACATCAGGTGGTGGATGCACATTGTTTACCTATGCACTGGGTGTCACGTTGTGAGAACATTACCTATGTGCACAATCTTATAATTATTTGTTCAAGAGTGGAAACATTGTGGTTCTAGTGGACTTATCCCACATTACCTGTTTAGTGTCATCGTTGGACTCTTTTCCTTTTGAGCGCAGCCCTGATTACAGTACTGTCTCCTCATATATCAGCTTTTGTCATCTATAGGAATATGGTTATTCAAATTTCAATAGCATGTTTTCGAACCCCTATGGAATTTTAAGATTATTTTTAGATTAACTTGTGTTTAGAAGGGTTCTAGCTTTTACCCTTTAAGCGTCCTTAGGTATTTAGCAACAAACTTAACAAACCATAATTCAGTGCTGTTCTATTATACCACAAATATTTTTTATCTATAGCAGAAATCTGCAGATACGGCCTAGACTTCTGAAGCCATTGGCAAGAGTAGTCATTTTGCTGTCTTCCAGTCTTTAGCATAAACATCATACCACAGTACTGGCATTTTGTTCTCTGTCATTCTCTTGGAATACTGCACAAGGTTAAAATGTTCAAAGACATCAGACCTGTGTCTCTAATATCACTAAATCTACCATGCTGTGCCTTTTATGCCTTTCATGTTGCTTAGAATAGAGGGTGTCCATCTCTAAGAGAAAACAAACTGTAAGAATTTAATGCACTGAAGTTCAACATAGATACACAGAACCTGAGCTTATCTGTATAGCAAGGAAAAATACAAGTAATGGGATCTATTAAGGTGACCATAGCTTGTAAATGGCAATTTGTGCATGAACAAAGTTGAACAAGTTTTCTTTTTTTGTTTTGTTTACTAATGATAAACATATGAACATGCAAGTCACATTGCTGCAATCTCTATGTGCTAAACTAGCTCTTTGGGCACTATTCCTCCCACTGAAGCCAATGATGGGGCACTATTCCTCCCTCTGATACCAATGATGGGGCACTATTCTTCCCACTGATACCAATGATGGGGCACTATTCCTCCCACTGAAGCCAATGATGGGGCACTATTCCTCCCCCTGATACCAATGATGGGGCACTATTCCTCCCACTGAAGCCAATGATGGGGCACTATTCCTCCCCCTGATACCAATGATGGGGCACTATTTCTACCACTGAAGCCAATGATGGGGCACTATTCCTCCCCCTCATACCAATGATGGGGCACTATTCCTCCCTCTGATACCAATGATGGGGCACTATTCCTCCCACTGATACCAATGATGGGGCACTATTCCTCCCACTGAAGCCAATGATGGGGCACTATTCCTCCCCCTGATACCAATGATGGGGCACTATTCCTCCCTCTGATACCAATGATGGGGCACAATTTCTCCCACTGATACCAATGATGGGGCACTATTCCTCCCACTGAAGCCAATGATGGGGCACTATTCCTCCCCCTGATACCAATGATGGGGCACTATTTCTCCCACCTAAGCCAATGATGGGGCACTATTCCTCCCCCTGATACCAATGATGGGGCACTATTCCTCCCTCTGATACCAATGATGGGGCACAATTTCTCCCACTGATACCAATGATGGGGCACTATTCCTCCCACTGAAGCCAATGATGGGGCACTATTCCTCCCCCTGATACCAATGATGGGGCACTATTCCTCCCTCTGATACCAATGATGGGGCACTATTCCTCCCACTGATACCAATGATGGGGCACTATTCCTCCCACTGAAGCCAATGATGGGGCACTATTCCTCCCCCTGATACCAATGATGGGGCTCTATTCCTCCCTCTGATACCAATGATGGGGCACTATTCCTCCCACTGATACCAATGATGGGGCACTATTCCTCCCACTGAAGCCAATGATGGGGCACTATTCCTCCCCCTGATACAAATGATGGGGCACTATTCCTCCCTCTGATACCAATGATGGGGCACTATTCTTCCCACTGACACCAATGATGGGGCACTATTCCTCCCACTGAAGCCAATGATGGGGCACTATTCCTCCCACTGATACCAATGATGGGACACTATTCCTCCCACTGAAGCCAATGATGGGGCACTATTCCTCCCCCTGATACCAATGATGGGGCACTATTCCTCCCACTGATACCAATGATGGGGCACTATTTCTCCCACTAAAGCCAATGATGGGGCACTATTCCTCCCCCTGATACCAATGATGGGGCACTATTCCTCCCTCTAATACCAATGATGGGGCACTATTCCTCCCACTGAAGCCAATGATGGGGCACTATTCCTCCCCCTGAAGCCAATGATGGGGCACTATTCCTCCCTCTGATACCAATGATGGGGCACTATTCCTCCCACTGAGGCCAATGATGGGGCACTATTCCTCCCCCTGATACCAATGATGGGGCACTATTCCTCCCACTGAAGCCAATGATGGGGCACTATTCCTCCCCCTGATACCAATGATGGGGCACTATTCCTCCCACTGATACCAATGATGGGGCACTATTCCTCCCACTGATACCAATGATGGGGCACTATTCCTCTCACTGATACCAATGATGGGGCACTATTCCTCCCACTGATACCAATGATGGGGCACTAGTCCTCCCACTGTTATCAATGATGGGGCACTATTCCTTCCACTGATATCAATGATGGGGCACTATTCCTCTCACTGATACCAATTATGGGGCACTATTCCTTCCACTGATACCAATGATAGGGCACTATTCCTTCCACTGATACCAATGATGGGTCACTATTCCTTCCACTGATACCAATGATGGGGCACTATTCCTCTCACTGATACCAATGATGGGGCACTATTCCTCCCTCTAATACCAATGATGGGGCACTATTCCTCCCACTAAAGCCAATGATGGGGCACTATTCCTCCCCCTGAAGCCAATGATGGGGCACTATTCCTCCCTCTGATACCAATGATGGGGCACTATTCCTCCCACTGAAGCCAATGATGGGGCACTATTCCTCCCCCTGATACCAATGATGGGGCACTATTCCTCCCTCTGATACCAATGATGGGGCACTATTCCTCCCACTGATACCAATGATGGGGCACTATTCCTCCCACTGATACCAATGATGGGGCACTATTCCTGTCACTGTTATCAATGATGGGGCACTATTCCTTCCACTGATACCAATGATGGGGCACTATTCCTCTCACTGATACCAATGATGGGGCACTATTCCTTCCACTGATACCAATGATGGGGCACTATTCCTCTCACTGATATCAATGATGGGGTACTATTCCTCTCACTGATAAAATGATGAGGCACTATTCCCCCCCTGATATCAATGATGGGGCACTATTCCTTCCACTGATACCAATGATGGGGCACTATTCCTTCCACTGATATCAGTGATGAGGCACTATTCCTCCCACTGATACTAATGATAGGGCACTATTCCTTCCACTGATACCAATGATGGGTCACTATTCATTCCACTGATATCAATGATGGGGCACTATTCCTCCCACTGATATCAGTGATGAGGCACTATTCCTCCCACTGATACCAATGATGGGATACTATTCCTCTCACTGATACCAATGATGGGGCACTATTCCTCCCACTGATATCAGTGATGAGGCACTATTCCTCCCACTGATACCAATGATGGGGCACTATTCTTTCCACTGATACCAATGATGGGGCACTATTCATTCCACTGATATCAATGATGGGGCGCTATTCCTTCCACTGATATCAATGATGAGGCACTATTCCTCCCACTGATACCAATGATGGGGCACTATTCCTTCCACTGATACCGATGATGGAGCACTATTCCTTCCACTGATATTAATGATGAGGCACTATTCCTTCCACTGATACCAATGATGGGGCACTATTCCTTCCACTGATATCAGTGATGAGGCACTTTTCCTCCCACTGATACCAATGATAGGGCACTATTCCTTCCACTGATAGCAATGATGGGTCACTATTCCCCCCCCCTGATATCAATGATGGGGCACTATTCCTTCCACTGATACCAATGATGGGGCACTATTCCTTCCACTGATATCAGTGATGAGGAACTATTCCTCCCACTGATACCAATGATAGGGCACTATTCCTTCCACTGATACCAATGATGGTTCACTATTCCTTCCACTGATACCAATGATGGGGCACTATTCCTCTCACTGATACCAATGATGGGGCACTATTCCTCCCACTGATACCAATGATGGGGCACTATTCCTCCCACTGTTATCAATGATGGGGCACTATTCCTTCCACTGATATCAATGATGGGGCACTATTCCTCTCACTGATACCAATGATGGGGTACTATTCCTTCCACTGATATCAATGATGGGGCACTATTCCTCTCACTGATACCAATGATGGGGCACTATTCCTCCCACTGATATCACTGATGGGGCACTATTCCTCCCACTGATATCAATGATGAGGCACTATTCCTCCCACTGATACCAATGATGGGGCACTATTCCTTCCACTGATACCAATGATGGGGCACTATTCCTTCCACTGATATCAATGATGGGGCACTATTCCTTCCACTGATATCAATGATGAGGCACTATTCCTCCCACTGATACCAATGATGGGGCGCTATTCCTTCCACTGATACCAATGATGAGGCACTATTCCTCCCACTGATACCAATGATGGGGCACTTTTCCTTCCACTGATATCAATGATGGGGCGCTATTCCTCACACTGATACCAACGATGGGGCACTATTCCTCCCACTGATACCAATGATGGGGCACTATTCCTCCCCCTGATATCAATGATGGGGTACTATTCCTCTCACTGATAAAATCATGAGACACTATTCCCCCCCTGATATTAATGATGGGGCACTATCCCCCCCCCCCTGATATCAATGATGGGGCACTATTCCCCCCCTGATATCAATGATGGGGCACTATTCCTTCCACTGATATCAGTGATGAGGCACTATTCCTCCCACTGATACCAATGATAGGGCACTATTCCTTCCACTGATACCAATGATGGGGCACTATTCCTTCCACTGATACCAATGATGGGTCACTATTCCTTCCACTGATACCAATGATGGGGCACTATTCCTTCCACTGATATCAGTGATGAGGCACTATTCCTCCCCCTGATACCAATGATAGGGCACTATTCCTTCCACTGATACCAATGATAGGGCACTATTCCTACCACTGATACCAATGATAGGGCACTATTCCTTCCACTGATACCATTGATGGGGTATTATTCCTCCCCCTGATATCAATGATGGGGCACTATTCCTCTCAGTGATACCAATGATAGGGCACTATGCCTCCCATTGATACCAATGACGGGGCACTATTCCTCCCACTGATATCAATGATGGGGCACTATTCCTCCCATTGATACCAATGAGGGGGCACTATTCCTCCCACTGATATCAATGATGGGGCACTATTCCTCCCATTGATACCAATGATGGGGCACTATTCCTTTCACTGATATCAACACCGGGGTACCATTCCTCATACTGATATCAACACCGGGGTACCATTCCTCATACTGATATCAACACCGGGGTACGATTCCTTCCACTGATATAAACGATGGGGTACTACTCCTTCCACTGATATTAACAATGGGGTACTATTCCTTCCACTGACACCAGCAATAGGGCACAATTTCTGCTACTGACACCAAGAAGGGACATTATTCCTCCTCCTACTTCCTACAGGCACTGTGTAATTATTTTACTTCCATTAACCACCATGTCTGAGACATAGGGGTCCATTCACTAACATTTAGCACATGCGATAACACTATCACGTGACTTATTTGCAGAAATTATCAAATGTGGTAAATAAAGCCCAATTCACAAAATAAATAAGGATTATGTGGTATTTACTGCAAAAGGAAAAATGTGTTGGTAAATATTGTACAAAAACCATGCGGTAAATTCTTAAGTTCACTTCACAAACGGCACAGAGAGTAAAAAAATGCAAGCTATTACCTATTTAAGAACTGTTAAACAGTGGAGCAGGCAGACCGTGGGAGCGTTTGCTGTGGGCGGAGGTTTTTGCGTTCTGAACTGTTTTATTGAAGCAGTGATCCTCAGCTAGACTCTCTGCTATAGAGTCTAAAACTGAGCATAGACTTACCGAATTTCGTTAGCTGTGCACCGTTCTCTGTTCAACAGAAGCCAGTCTTTAGATCGCCTCGAATGATCCTGCTGGAAAACCAGCATTCAGTCATTGCATGCAGCCAATGGCTGGAGCACTAATCTGTGTATTCTGACAGGGGGGATCCCTGCATCCACATCCATTTTGTGATGTACAGGGTGGGCCATTTATATGGATACACCTTAATAAAATGGGAATGGTTGGTGATATTAACTTCCTGTTTGTGGCACATTAGTATATGTGAGGGGGGAAACTTGTCTTATGTGTCTAATCACGAGGTCGGTAACCGACGTACGTTACTGACTTACGACCAAAAGGTCGTCCTAGTAAGCTCCGCTAGATTTCTGACCGAAGACAACTTGTCTCTTGCCACGTGTCGATTGCTTTAAGCCATTCAGATACGAGTCAAAATCTGAGATATCGTCTCTCAGATCGACTCCTAGTGACGAAGTTATTTTGTCAAGTCTTGCGTTTTTGGAGGCGGGTGTCGTTTGCGAGGGTGCCAGACGGACGAGGTGACAAATTGTCAAGAATTTATCCATTATCGAACGTAAAAAAATGAGAGACACGGCAAACACTTCACTTGAATTCTTAAAT
>BLSH010001325.1:98382-110606 GCA_018402905.1 Glandirana rugosa | reverse complement strand
CCCCTTAGACTTTTATCTTTGGGGTCATCTGAAGGCAATTGTCTATGCTGTGAGAATACGAGATGTGCAGCACCTGAAACTACGGATACTGGAAGCCTGTGCTAGCATTTCTCCTGCGGTGTTGCTATCAGTGTGTGAAGAGTGGGAGAAGAGGGTTGCATTGACAATCCAACACAATGGGCAGCACATTGAACACATTTTATAAGTGGTCAGAAACTTGTAAATAACTCATGAAAGAATAAAGTTACGTTAAAACCAAGCACACCATTGTTTTTCTTGTGAAATTCCCAATAAGTTTGATGTGTCACATGACCCTCTTCCTATTGAAAAAACAAAAGTTGGATTCAAAATGGCCGACTTCAAAATGGCCACCATGGTCACCACCCATCTTGAAAAGTTTCCTCCCTCACATATACTAATGTGCCACAAACAGGAAGTTAATATCACCAAACATTCCCATTTTATTAAGGTGTATCCATATAAATGGCCCACCCTGTATATCTTGCTTTACAGGGAATCAGCTATCATGAGCTATGCAGCCACATCTTACACTAGAGGGAGCCCCAGAGACAAGGCTATGAAAAATCCATGTCTGTGTCACTTTCCTTATCAGTTCTGTATAACTCTGCAGTGTATGCATGTTCTTCACTATTCTGACCCTGTGGAGCAGACCGAAAAAAATTTGTCCAGTTTCGATTTATAATTTAAATAATTTGTTTAGTTAAATTTGTGTAATTTATTTAATTCGTTTTTGGAATTCATTTCGTTTTTTTAAACTCAATTCGACTAAATTCAGAAAATTTGAATCAGTTCATTCAAAATCAAATTTATATTATTCAATATTTTAATTTTGGAAGATGGCTTTATTCTTTCTATTCCATCCTATCCTATTGTTTATTTCTATTTTATTCTATTCTATTCTTTTATTTTATATTCTATTATTTTCTATTCTATTTAAATTCAAGTTTATTCTATTCGAAACTCACATTTTGGAAGGTTATATTGTTATATTCTTTCTATTCTATTTTTTTATTTCATTTTCAATTATATTCTTTTCTATTCGAAATTCAAATTATGGAAGATGGTTATATTCTTTCTAGTTTATTCTATTATATTTTTTTTTTCATATTCTATTCTGTTCTAGTCTATTTTTTTATTTTCTATTCTATTCTAATATATTATTTTCTATTCTATTCAAATGTGAATTTATTTTATTTGAAAATTTGAAATTTGAATTTCAGAAAAAGATTATATTCCTTCTATTTTATTTTATTCTGTTCTATTCTATTGTTTTTTTCTATTCTATTCTTTTCTATTATTTCATTTTCAATTATTTTCCATTCTTATATTTTCTATTCTATTGAAATTCAAACTTATTCTATTCAAAATTTGAATTCTGGACAATGGCTATATTCTTTCTATTTTATTCTATTCTATTCTATTTTTTTATATTCTATTCTTTTATTTTCTGTTCTATTCAAATATATTCTTTTCTATTCTATTCAAATTCAAATATATTCTATTCAAAATTTGAATTTTAGAAGAAGGTTATATTCTTTCTATTTTATTATATTCTATTTTTTATTCTATTCTTATCTATTTTATTCTTTTTTTTTCAATTCAAATTCAAATTTATTCTATTTGAATTACGCATTTCAGAAGATGGTTATATTCTTTCTGTTCTACCCTATTATATTTTTTATGCTAGTCTATTCCTTTATTTTCTATTCTATTTTGTTTTACGCTATTCTTTTCTATTCTATTGTTTTATTTTCTATTCCTTAATATTTAATTCTACCCCTTTATTTTCTATTCTATTTTTGCCATTCTTTTACTTTCTATTCTGTTCTGTTTTACTCAATTACATTATATTCTTTTGTTTTCTATTCTATTATTTTCTATACTATTATATTCTTTTCTATTCTATTCCTTTATTTTCTCATCTATTGTATTCTCTTCTATGTATTCAAATCTGATTAGAAAATTATTTCAATTTGATTCAAAAATTATTCGAATTCGATCGGAAACCAATTTAAATTTGATTCAGAAGTTACTCAAATTCAATTTGAAAACTATCCGAATTTCGTCCAAAATGTTTGTTTCTGTTTTTGGATTAATTTAAATTCATTACTATTGTAATTTGAAAATTTGGATACATCTGAATTCCCGAATAACGAAAAATCTATCCGAATTTCGATTGGGAGCGAAACGAACTGCACGTCTACTGTTTTGCTTTATTGAGTCTACTTTGCACCTGTTTATTAAACTGCATTTTGCAGCTACTCTTTGTCTCATTCTATCAAATACCGTACCCATCCTGTTACATTACCATTATTACATTTTTAAACAATTCCAAATTATATAAATACCGTCTTTTGCATTTTCCCACTGAAAATAGCACACACATATATCTGCATAGATTATAATTGGAAAATGTTTCCTCTCTCTTATGATGATTTTTTTAAGCTCATAGTCATACTGACTGAATCAGTGACTGCAGTCATTTCTTTATATATTCAACCAGTTGTGCAAGCCAGCTGCGTGCCATACATGCACAAACCACCACAAGGATAATATTAGCTGCAAAGATGATGACTGAGAATTGATCCATTGCTTTTATTTAATGTCTCTGCATATCTCTGCCTATTTTAACTCTGCGAGTATTTATGCATGATCACGATCATTAGCAAATGCAAATGCCATCCTCAAACTGTTCACTTTCCTAAAATGAATTAAAATTCA
This sequence comes from Glandirana rugosa, assembly GCA_018402905.1. Taxonomy (NCBI): domain Eukaryota; kingdom Metazoa; phylum Chordata; class Amphibia; order Anura; family Ranidae; genus Glandirana; species Glandirana rugosa. The sequence continues at coordinate 107,864 of BLSH010001325.1, read as the reverse complement.
ATGTTAAAAAATGGACAAACTTGTATTCCATATCAAGTTCCATGCAAAAAAAGTGTTACCAGACTCAACGGTTTTTGTAAAATATAAGGCAATGGAATAGCAAATGAAAGGAATTTTCAGCACTCATTCACGCTGCACGTGATCAAAAATAGATACAAAAAATGATGCAGCATTTCACACATTACTCATGACCTAACATCCATATCTATGTGTTTTGGAAATGTTTATGTAATTTTTTATGCCCTTTCTTACTAAGACATGCATGCTGTGACAGTGCAAGACCCTGCCACTGTGACCCCTTTCACACTGGGTCATTTTTCAGGCGCTGCGGTGTTAAAAATAGCGACTGTACAGCGCCTAAACCCCCCCCCCCCATTCTCCCCAGTGTGAAAGCCTGAGTGCTTTCACACTGCGTCGGTGCGCCTGCAGGACGAAAAAAAATTCCTGCGAGCAGCATCTTTGGGGCGGTGCTCTGAGCGGTCATGCTGTGCTGTGGTGCTTTTGACCCCCTCTTGGGGGTTAAAAGCACCCCACTCCCGCCTGCATATCAGCGCCATATCACTGCTATAATAGCGATAAGGCGCCGCTACAACTAGCAGCGCTTTACCGGTACCCCCCCCGCCCCAGTGTTCAGCCGCTTCGGAAAAGCCGCCCATTGACTTTTTTTCTCATCCTGCAAGCGCACTCAAGCTTTCACACTGGGGAGAATGGGGGGGTTTCAGGCGCTGTATGGGCTCTATTTTTAGTGCCACAGCACCTGAAGAACGACCCAGTGTGAAAGGGGTCTATGGCTTAATGCAGGGGTAGGCAACCTGCGGCCCTCCAGCTGTTGTAGAACTACATTTCCCATGAGGCATTGCAAGGTTGATGGGTACAATTACTCCCAGAGACATGATGGGACTTGTAGTTTTGCAACAGCTGGAGGGCCGCAGGTTGCCTACCCCTGGCTTAATGCGAAGTTCAAGAGTGTTTGTTATGAGTTAAGAAAGGTGTGCTTTAAGCTTTCTCCAGACTTTGTAATACAGGATCAGGGCCCGGAGCTTGACGGTTCCACAGTGTCTTGGGTAGAACAGAACCTTCAATCTTGTGTCTGGGTTTTTTTTGCACAGCTGTCAGTTATTGTAATTACCAGCCACTCGTTGTTACCACAGTGACTCACCTGGTTACCATTAACCTGCGTCATTAGTCCAGCCTACAGCCAGCCCCCTTTTGCTGTTTAAGCAGCTTATCTCATTTCCTCCTTGCCCTTGGGTGGTCTATGATCTTTAAGTTCCTTCCTGTGTATGACTTGGCCTGGCTGACTTCCCTTCCAATTCCTGTTCCTGATTTTTGCTCCTGACTATGCAGACTTCTAGTTTCCTGACCCCAGCTCATCTGATTACCTGCTCTGGCATCCAAACGGTTGAAGGCTTCTGTTTTTTTTACTACATTCCTATAGTGTTATTTTTGCCATTTCATTAAAGGTATGATTAGAAATGCACTTCCTGTCTCCTTCTGGTTTATGGTTCCTGGCACAGGGTCATTCTAAACCAAGTCTGTAAATAGCCTAAGGGAGTTGCTGCCATTTTGGAGACAAAACCCTGTTAGGAGAGCTGGGGGTTCCTGCAGTAGACTGCATCCCTTGTTGGGGGGATTCCTTGCTCAAGGATTGGGAAGGTCAGTACAGATATGCGGGCGGTGTCGTCCTCATATGTAATGTGAGTTAGACATGCAAGATTTAGATGTCTTGGTATGCTGACGCCTTAAAGTGATTGTAAAGGCTTGTTTTTTTTTTTTTTAATAACAAACATATTATACTTACCTCCTCTGTGCGGTTGGTTTTGCACAGAGCAGCCTGGATCCTCCTCTTCTTGGGTCCCTCTGTGGCTTTCCATGCCCCTCCTCCTATCGAGTGCCCCCTCAGCCATTAGCTTTCTATGGGGGCACCCGAGCCGAGTCAGAGCTCTGTGTATTCATTCAGACACAGAGCCCCAACTCGGCCCCGCCCCTTATCTCCCCTGATTGGCTGACTGACTTTGATTGACAGCCGCGGGAGTCAATGACACTGCTGCTGTGTCTCAGCCAATCAGGAGGAGTGTCCTGGGTGGCTGAGGGGATTGTGGACATTGCTGGAGAGAGACGGAGCTCAGGGTAAGCATTAGGGGGGTGCTGGGGAGGCTGCTACACCCAGAAGGTTTTTTTATCATAATGCATAGAATGCATTATGATAAAAAAAACCTTCTGCCTTTACAACTCCTTTAAGAATTCCCTTCACTGGAGCTAAGAGGCCAAGCCCAACCCCTGAAAAACAACCCCTTGCCATAATCCCCCCTCCACCAAATGATTTGGACCAGTGCATAAAGCAAGGTCCATAAAGACATGGATGAGCGAGTTTGGGGTGGAGGAACTTGACTGGCCTGCACAGAGTCCTAACCTCAAACCGATAGAACACCTTTGGGATGAATTAAACTGCAGACTGCGAGCCAGGCCTTCTCATCCAACATCAGTGGCTGACCTCACAAATGCACTTCTGGATGAATAGCCAAACATTCCTTCCCATAGACACACTCCTAAACCTTGTGGATAGCCTTTCCTGAAGCTGTTTTAGCTGCAAAGGGTGGGCCAACTCAATAGTGAACCCTACGGACTAAGACTGGGGTGCTGATAAAGTTCATGTGCATGTAAAGTCAGGTGTCCCAATACTTTTGACAACATAGTGTATACAGCCCAATGTTAGGCCTTGTTGTCCATTTTAAATCACCGTCGCCATCATCCTATTGTACATTAGCAATTAGAGTTGAGCGAACCCATGGATGTTCGGGTTCGGTGGGTTCGGCCGAACTTCAGAAAAAAGTCTGGGTTCGGTACCGAACTTGACACAAACTTTACCCCGAACCCCATTGAATTCAATGGGGACCCGAACTTTTCGGCACAAAAATGACTGTAAAAGAGTCCTGGAAAGTGCTAGAGGGCTGCAAAATGATTTTAGAACAATAATCTGTGGCCTACAGCAACAGCAGGAACCTGACCCTATAGAACTAGGAGATGATTTTAGAACAATAATCTGTCCCTCTAAGCAGTAGACTCTACCTAGTCTAGTCAGATCTTTCTGTAATGCAGGATGAGATGTTATTAGATCTGCAATCTGTTCCTAAAAGCAGTAGTAATCTCTACCTATCTATCTATCTGCAATCTGTCCCTCACAGCACCGGCAGCATCCTCTCCCTACACTACCCAGAGAGCATGTGACATGCAGCACTAAGTGATTCCAGCCTCACATAGAGGCTGGGTCACATGATGCACTGGCCAATCACAGCCATGCCATTAGTAGGCATGGCTGTGATGGCTTCTAGGGAAAACCAGTGAAACCCTTGATGATTGGCTGCCCTGCAGCTATTCAACATGCGTGATAAAATACCAGAACCCAGAACTCGAACCCAAACTGTTTTTCAAATGTCCGGGTGCGGGTCACGGACACCCCAAAGTTCGGTACGAACCCGAACTTTACAGTTCGGGTTCGCTCAACTCTATCAGCAATGCTATGTTCCATTGTATACTCAGAGCTTAAGAAACCTTTCATAGGTTCAGCTTGCTCTTTGTTTCCAATGACTAATTCTGATGGTTTTTAGGTGGCCTATCTGCTGCTATCTTGTCTTTTTACTACTAATATATACTGTTTACTTTGTTCCATGTTTTCTGCAGCCAAATGCGTGCAAAGGGGCAGGAATTGTGAATGAGCCCTGAGATGTACAAAGGTTTTGTTTGGGGTCAAAAATAAAACATCCTTTTCCAGTTGGCTAAGCATGTAATTCAGATGACCTCTATAGATCACTGCTGCATCCTAGTTTTCCGAAGTCTTGTATTGCTTATAGGCGCTCAAGCACGCTCATCATTTCCAACCATTTACATTTGAAAAGATGGCGTGAGACTAGTTTCAAAGTCGTACAACAAATAACAAAAGACTGACATGTGGAGCCCGGTGACAATTCAATGTCATGTCACAGAAAATAATAGTTTACGTCTCTAATGGAGTGAGTGCCATTGAGAAGTATCGTGCAATCAAGCTTTCAAGCAGGTCTAGACATTTGATCAAATTAGACCCTGAGTGGACTATTCTTTTGATCACGTAGAGATGTACATATTATCATGTGGAAGGAAAGGTCTATTCATTGAGATAGCTAAATGCGTTTTTTTTTCATAAATTGGAGCACTCAAGTTTAATGGATACAGAAACACTAATTTGCTAAATATTGACAATGAAAGCCATGACATTTATAATTACCTTGGAATGAAGAGATGTGTACAAGATCAAGATAAAATAGGCTTTTTGTTAGTTTTTTGTTTTTTTATTCTCATGTCCTAAAATGATTTCAGGTCACTTGAAAGTGTTTTTAAATAATAACGTTACCCACAGATATTGCTAGGAAATGTGCTTACAGTAACAAAAGTGCATACTGAAATAAATGTAGTGCCATCCACAAAGGTGCTACTTGATTGTGCGTTGTTCCTCTGCCCTGCATCTGTGTTGACCTGCCCTGTCCTTGACCTAAGAACACAATTGTAATGCATTTACATTTTTATTAAATTAGTAAAATAATCTAGCATGCTTTTCGGCAAGAACCATCACAATCCACCATCTCCTTAATATACACTATTTTTGTCAAAAGTATTGGGACACCTGCCTTTACACGCACATGAACTTTAACCTTCCTGGCGGGATGATTATTTCAGATTTTTGGTGCTGAAAGCGTTACGATTATTTTGCATGAAAATTTGGTGTTTTATATTGTAGGCCTGTAATTCTTAAGAATAACTCACTTAAATCTGTCCAAACAAGAGTCTAGTAGACATCCCGGGTATGAAAAAGTTTGAAAAATGAAATCATAAATTATAATAGAATAAATAACTAAAAATAATTATCAAAAATAATAACGTAATAGTAATAACATGTATTCAATAATGTAATCAAACCAAAAACGCAGAAATTTGCTCATTTGCAGAATTGTCGCTGTCGTCACTTTCAGTTTCTGATGATAAATTTCCCCAAAAACCAGTATCACTCAATTCTGCAAATGATTCTTATTTACTATCGGTGTTTTCTAGCTGATCAGAAACCACTTTTGAAGTAAAGGGGCACTTTTTGGTTGCTATGGGCATTCTCAAGTTTCAGGCAGAAAGAATGACATATATAATATAAAAGCGCATGCAGGGCTCTGGGCAAACCACTAGGGACAAAGGGGATGTGAAATGATTTCATACAGTAATGTAATCTATAAGATTACAGTGTACTGTATGTGCTGTGTTTCACTTTTTGAATTTCCCGCCGGTCTCCGTCCCCGTGTGACGCGATGCTCGCAGGGAACGGAGCCCGGCACACAGGAATCATCTGGCGGTGGACACAGCCCGCAGACACGGCGGGGGACATCGCTGGATCCAGGGGACAAGGTGAGTAACATTGCCTGGATCCAGCGATGCAATCCCGAGTGTGGCTCGGGGTTACCGTTCTTGGTACTGAAAATCCACCCCGAGCCACACTCGGGAACACCGTCAGGGAGGTTAATATATTATTATTGTCAAAAGTATTGGGACACCTGCCTTTACACGCACATGAACTTTAATGGCATCCCAGTCTTAGTCTGTAGGGTTCAATATTGAATTTGCAGCTATAACATCTTCAACTCTTCTGGGAAGGCTGTCCACAAGGTTTAGGAGTGTGTCTTTGGGAATGTTGGACCAAAACACGCTCATCCATATCTTTATGGACCTTGCTTTGTGCACTGGTTCAAATCACTTGGTGGAGGGGGGATTATGATGTGGGGTTGTTTTTCAGGGGTTGGGTTTGGCCCCTTAGTTCCAGTGAAGGGAACTCTTAAGGGGTCAGCATACCAAGATATTTTGACAATTTCATGCTCCCAGCTTTGTGGGAACAGTTTGGTGATGGCTCCTTCCTGTTCCAACATGACTGTGCCCAAAGCAAGGTACAAAAAGAAATGGATGAGTGAGTTTGGGATGGAGGAACTTGACTGGCCTGCACAGAGTCCTGACCTCAACCCAATAAAACACCTTTGGGATGAATTAGAGCAGAGACTGTGAGCCAGGCCTTCCCGTCCACATCAGTGGCTGACCTCACAAATGTGCTTCTGGAAGAACGGTCAAACATTCCCATAGACACTCCTAAACCTTGTGGGCAGCCTTCCCAGAAGAGTTGAAGCTGTTATAGCTGCAAAGGATGGGCCAACTCAGTATTGAACCCTATGAACTAAGACTGAGATGCCATCATCTTCTCATGAGGATCCTCATTTTTCCAAGACCCCATTGGGAGGCCAGCGGATGTCAATGTAACCCATACAAGTTTATTTCAAACCAGGATTTTAGAAAGTGTTTTCTTTTTTTTCCAATTTAAAAAAATAATAATAATAATTTTCTTTTAGCTTGGTAATTTTCTTAATGCTCGTGGTAAACACCAATACGGAAGTCAGAATTTGCCAGCACCATTAGTCAACCATGTTCCAGAAAGTGCGTAGGAAGGCACGTAGCAGAGAATACTGCTTGTAATACCTTAAGTCATCATTTACAGTATCAGAGCAACATTAATGCAGCTTAATCCTCAGGCGCTGGACAGTGTTGACTATGCTTAGGCTATGAGAATGTGCTATCCAGCGTGAAACACTTCAGAGGATTAGGCTGCCTTGGTGTTGTTCTGATAAATAAAGTTATTGCCAGCAGTGTTCCCTGGTATGTGTCTTTATCTGTTGATTTACTGAAGGCAACTAAGCTGCAATGGAATTTTCCCCATAGCTTAGTGAATGTGGTAGAATTTGACTTTGCAAAGAATATCTAATCAAAACTTGTGCATAATTGGATGATAGAATTCAGCAGAGCTTCACCCCATTTACTAAGATCTTGGGAAAATTCCCTTACAAAGGGCAACTTCCCTTGCGGCATAAAGGGGTTGATTTACTAAAGCTGGAGAGTGCAAAATCTGGTGCAGCTCCGCATGGTAGCCAATCAGCTTTTAACCTCAGCTTGTCCAATCAAGCTTTGACAATAAAACCTTGAAGCTGATTGGTTTCTGTGTAGAGCTGCACCAAATTTTGCACTTTTGAGCTTTAGTAAATCAACCCCAAACAGTCTATTTGCCTTTAGTAAATCAACCCTACAGTGATGTGTAGATACATAGCAGATGCACTGGAGGGTGCGATTCAGTAAGGCACTGTGGACACATTTCTGGTGGTGTGTATGTAGACAGAAGCTTAGCTTATGCTTGGAATTCATTATTTACCTGCAAACAAAAAAAAGAAGAAGACATGCTACTATAGAGGAAGAGTTACTCTACCAACTTGTGAAATTTGAACAACTTATGTAAGTTGATAAAAAAGTTATGCCCACTTTTGCATTACTTTTGGTACAGCCCTTGTATATGTATATACTGTATATATTAAGGGCTGACTGAGTCAGGGGGGCAACTGCCCACCCTCAGGCTGCTCTGATGCCCCAAAAAAAAGGGCACACCACTTTCGCCGCAGATATGCCTAAAGGCTTCCTGGGGAAGAGGAGTAAGAAGTTCCTGCCAGTGTCCTACCGAGTGCGGGATGAGGACTAGACAAGCAGGACGGAAAAAATTGTTTTGTTTCGGATAGATTCATAATGTTACTAATTTTGTTTTGTTGATTCATTTAAGAATTAATTAGGTTTTGTTAAAACTAGTTTTGTTTATTCATTTTCTAACGAATTCCGAATTTTCAGAACAATTTGAATTTGGATTGGTTGAAAAATTATCGACCGATTTGAATTCGGTGTGAAGAAGAGCTGGTTGTTAAGGAGCGGGCCGGGAAGCCGACCGTTGCATACTTAACAACTGATGACTCATCAGCTGTCAGCGGGCTTCTCCGCTGAGAAATTAAATGTAAACAAAAGAATGCCGGCACTAGAAAATCAACCACTTAAAGCGGTAGTAAACCGCTGAAAAAAAAAACCTGCATGACAATAGCATAATGTGCTGGTATGCATAGCATACTAGCACATTATGAAATACCTTACAACGAAGCTGACATGTCAGCTTCCTCAGCAATGACCGGGTGCCCTGTGGGAGCTGACATGTTCCCGCAGCGTTTCTTCCGGGTTCATGGGCCCCGCCGCTGTGAGGGGCCAGAGCTGCGATGACGTCCCTACCGCACATATGCGCTGGAGTCCTACGTTTTGGCAAGTACGTCACGATCCGGCGGATCTTCAGAGCGCATGCACCGCTGAGATCAGCAGCTGCATGCAGGGTGAATATCTCCTAAACCGTGCATATATATACTGCATATGTTAGGGGCGGACTGGGTTGGGGGCAGGGAGGCACCTGCTCCCCCCAGGCTACTCTGATGCCCCTGAAAAAAGGGCCACACCACTTCCGCCATCGGCTTCCTAGGGAAGAGGAGTAAGAAGTTCCCACCAGTGTCCTACTGAATGCGGGATGAGGAATAGACATGCAGGACGGAAAATTGTGTTTTGTTTCAGATAGATTCATTATGTTACTCATTTTGTTTTGTTGAGTTGTTTAAGAATGAATTAGGTTTTATTAAAATTAGGTTTGTTTATTCATTTTCCAACAAATTCTGAATTTTCAGAATGATTCTAATTTGGATTGGTTGAAAAATTATCACGCGCTTGTGGAATGGCGACAAACTTTGCTACTTAAAAATCTCCATAGGCGTAAAGCGACGTGTAGCCTCCCTGGCGGTTTCCCCGAGTGTGGCTCGGGGTGAATTTCCATTACAAATAGCGGTAACCCCGCTGGATCCAGGCAATGCTACTTATCTTGTCCCCTGGATCCAGCGATGTCCCCTGCTGTGTCTGCGGGCTGTGTCCTCTGCTTGGTGCCTCTGTGTGCCGGGCTCCGTTCCCTGCAAGCGTCGCGCGGGGGTGGAGCCTGGTGGCAAATTCAAAAAGAGAAACACACAGTAAACATACAGTACACTGTGATCTGTAAGATTACATTACTGTATGAAATCATTTCACATCCCTTTTGTCCCTAGTGCTTTGCCCAGTGCCCTGCATGCACTTTTATATAATAAATGTCATTCTTTCTGCCTGGAAACTTGAGAATGTCCATGGCAACCAAACACCGTCCCTTTAACCACTTGCTTACTGGGCGCTTAAACCCCCCTCCTGCCCAGACCAATTTTTGGCTTTCAGCGCTGTCACATTGTGAATGAGAATTGCGCGGTCGTGTGACGTTGTACCCAAATAAAATTTATATAATTTTTTTCCCACAAATAGAGCTTTCTTTTGGTGGTATTTGATCACCTCTGCGTCATTTCTGATCGCCGCTATAAACAAACAAAGAGTGACGATTTTGAAAAAAGAACAATATTTTTTACTTTTTGCTATAATACAAATCCAAAAAAAAAATAATAAAAAAAAATGATTCATCAGTTTTGGCCGATAATGGTTTTTATACATCTTCTTATATATAGCCGGTTTTGACTACTTAGTAAAAAAAAATAATAAAAAAAAAA
>BLSH010001325.1:71016-87170 GCA_018402905.1 Glandirana rugosa | reverse complement strand
CTGCAGACATGGTACAGGAGACGGTCAGAGACTGCGGACATAGTACAGGAGATGGTCAGAGACTGCATACATAGCACAGGAGACAGTCAGAGACTGCAGACATGGCCCAAGAGACTGTCAGAAACTGCATACATGGCTCAAGAGGATAAGGACCTAGAACCCCTGATCTGATCCCTGATTCCAGGGGGGGGGGCAATTGCCCCCCCTTGCCCCTACCTGCGGACGCCCATGATTATGGGTAAATATTATACACATAAATCCATATTTTTTCTTTGTAGTTAAGAGGGCTGGGCTGGAAAGGAGTATTTGTCCTTTAGACCAGTGTTTCTCAACTCCAGTCCTCAAGGCGCATGTTTTCAGGATTTCCATCAGATAAAAACGTCTGTAGTAATTACTAAGGCAGTGAAACTGATCAAATTACCTGTGCAAAATAGTGGAAATCCTGAAAACATGACCATGGTGCGCCTTGAGGATTGGAGTTGAGAAACGCTGTTTTAGACACATGCCCCCTTCTATGACACTGCAGTGAGGCTTGCCTCCATTGCAGCATTTTTATTGGACAGCTTGGGCCAATGGTGCTTTATCATAGGATAAGGCTCCAAGCTGTCCATTGAGCTCAGTGCCTCTGACAAGCGAGGAGAGGCACTGTGAGCTCATCCTCTCAGTCAGCTGCAAACACAGTGTGCCAGTTTGCATTTAAACTGGCCGCTCTGTATGTAGCTTCTGACAGCCTGTGCAAGAAGCCCCGTATCTCTGGGATCATACATGATAGCAGCCCCAAATTTTGACCAGTGGTGGGGTAGGACTTGGGCTACAACCTTCAAAGCTTGATCATTTTTTTTTTTTTTTTTAATGTTCATAGCAGATAAGGCTCTTCCTCACCTAATTTGCAAGTCCCTGGTGCACTGTCACCATGCAATATGTGCCTAATAAACAGAAGTCTCTGCAGGGGTTTGTGTGCACTAATAAATATACAATGGTGCAGCGCAGAGCACAGTGACATGAATCATTTATCAGCCCATAGTGTTGAACAAAGCATGGTAGTACAGTATTTGGAAATGATCATCTGCAGGGAGGCTACAGGCATTACTGGTTACTAGTCCTTTGCCTCTGCTTGCCTTTTTTGGGCACAGCTTCCACAGTCCAGATCTCTCATAAGCCTGTGTTCACACGATAGCAGCCTGTGAACACGTGCAAAATAGTGCAATTTTGCCGCATTTATAAAATGCGCAAAAAATGCACGTCACACTTACTGTGCAATTCAGTTAATGGGTCTCCAGATGCCGCAAGCAGACGCACATTTTGTTGCATGAAAAACATGCAGACAACTTCTAATATGTTCACATAATTGCAGAAACCAGTGTTAAAGAGGTTGTAAACCCTCACATACACCCAGTGATGTGGCTGGCCTCAGGTGATAGACAAAGATTAAAGAAATCCTCCTACAAGTTGTACCTGTGTATCTGTATTCTTATCTACATCTGTTCAAAGGCCAGAATTTATCAAGCTTGCACAGCTGTCAAAAAACGGGGGTGGAGAGCTGAAATTACACTCTGCATAGCTCAGTGAGGAGAGGTCTGAGAGCTGATTGGAGGGAAGGGACACCCCCCCCCCTTCACACAGCTCACAGGAAGAGAGCTGTGGCTGGCAATCTGGTGGTGCTCCCTCCCCTGTCACCATTTTTCTCTTGGTGTCAGGAAAACTTGCCAGAAGTGATCCATGCTGATAACAGAGGAAGGAGGCAGCAGACAGAAACAACACTTAGAGCTCTTAATTGAGACAAATACACACTATAGAGGGATATGCTTTGTCCATATTTCATGTCTGAGGTTTACAACCACTTTAAAGAAATCCAACATTTCATATTCCTGATATGTGCCTGCTGTATCATGTACATGTATGAAAAAGTCTCCTGTTCTCTTTGTGAGCGAAGAAAGTCCAGCTAGCCACACTCCAAGTTAATATCTTTATTGAAGTACAATATCTCACAAAAGTGAGTACACCCCTCACATTTTTGAAAATATTTTATTCTATCTTTTCATGTGACAACATTAAAGAAATGACACTTTGCTACAATGTAAAGTAGTGAGTGTACAGCTTGTATAACAGTGTAAATTTGCTGTCCCCTCAAAATAACTCAACACACAGCCATTAATGTCTAAACTGCTGGTGTGAATGGGGAGCAGGTGTGTTAAATTTGGTGTTATCGCTCTCACTCTCTCATACTGGTCTCTGGAAGTTCAACATGGCATCTCATGGCAAAGAATTCTCTGAGGATCTGAAAAGAAGAATGGTTGCTCTACATAAACATGGCCTAGGCTATAAGAAGATTGCCAAGACCCTAAAACTGAGCTGCAGCATGGTGGCCAAGACCATACAGTGATTCAACAAGACAGGTTCCACTCAGAACAGCGCCTCGCCATGGTCGACCAAAAAAGTTGAGTGCACTTGCTCAGCGTCATATCCAGAGGTTGTCTTTGGGAAATAGAAGCATGAGTGCTGCCAGCCTCCCTAGCGGTATGATTATGTCAGATTTTTGGTGCTGAAAGCGGTACGATTATTTTGCATGGAAATTTGGTGTTTTATATTGTAGACCTGTAATTTTTAGGAATAACTCACTTAAATCTGTCCAAACAAGAGTCTAGTAGACATCTCGGATATGATAAAGTTTGAAACATGAAATGATAAATAATAATATAATAAATAACTAAAAATAATTATCAAAAATAATAACGTAATAGTAATAAAATGTATTCGATAATGAAATAAAACCAAAAACACTGAAATTTGCTCATTTGCAGAATTGTCGCTGTCGTCACTTTCAGTTTCTGATGATAAATTTCCCCAAAAATCAGTATCACTCAATTCTGCAAATGATTCTTATTTACTATCGCTGTTTTCTAGCTGATCAAAAACCTCTTTTGACGTAAAGGACGCTTTTTGGTTGCCATGGACATTCTCAAGATTCCAGGCAGAAAGAATGACAAATATAATATAAAAGTGCATGCAGGACACTGGGCAAAGCACTGGGGACAAAGGGGATGAGAAATGATTTCATACAGTAATGTAATCTTACAGATCACAATGTACCGTATGTATACTGTGTGTTTCACTATTTGAATTTGCCGCCGGGCTCTGCCACCATGCGACACTCGCAGGGAACGAAGCCTGGCACACAGAGGCATCGGGCGGAGGACAGACACGCTGGCACCGCGGGGGACATCGCTGGATCCAGGGGACAAGGTGAGTAACATTGCTTGGATCCAGCGATGCAATCCCGAGTGTGGCTCGGGGTTACCGCTAATGGTACTGAAATTCCACCCCGAGCCACACTCGGGAATACCGCCAGGGAGGTTAAGGGGTGGGGGATCAGCCTGTCAGTGCTCAGACCATACGTGGCACACTGCATCAAATTGGTCTGCATGGCTGTTGGAAGGAAGGCTCTTCAAAGATGATGCACAAGAAAGCCCTCAAACAGTTTGCTGAAGACAAGCAGACCAAGGACATAGATTACTGGAACCATGCCCTGTGATCTGATGAGACCAAGATAAACTTATTTGGTTTAGATGGTGTCAAGGGAACCATGAATGCCAACATGTACTGTGACATACTGAAGCAGAGCATGATCCTCCCTTCAGAGACTGGTCCACAGGGCAGTATAACAGCATGATAATGACCCCAAATACACCTCCAAGATGACCACTGCCAAGCTAAAGAAGCTGAGAGTAAAGGTGATGGACTGGCCAAGCATCTCTCCAGACCTAAACCCTATTGAGCATCTGTGGGGCATCCTCAAATGGAAGGTGGAGGAGCGCAAGGTCTCTAACATCCACCAGCTCTGTGATGTCGTCATGGAGGAGGGGAAGAGGACTCCAGTGGCAACCTGTGAAGCTCTGGGGAACTCCATGCCCAAGAGGGTTAAGGCAGTGCTGGAAAATAATGGTGGCTATACAAAATATTGACACTTTGGGCCCAATTTGGACATTTTCACTTAGGGGTGTACTCACTTTTGTTGCCAGTGGTTTAGACATTAATGGCTGATTGTTGAGTTATTTTGAGGGGACAGCAAATTTACACTGTTATACAAGCTGCACACTCACTACTTTACATTGTAGCAAAGTGTAATTTCTTCAGTGATGTCACATGAAAAGATAAAATAAAATATTTACAAAAATGTGAGGGGTGCACTCACTTTTGTGAGATACTGAAAATAGTTCATACAACAATCGATTGTTGTATGGATTGTTTACTTCAATAAAGATATTAACTTGGAGTGCGGCTATGACTTTCTTCACTCACATGAATTCTGTATACTGAGCCAGCACCCTATCTGTGCAGGGGAGGTGAGAATTTGGAATTGCTATCCTGAGCTGTATACCACAATCTACTTTCCGTATCCTGTTCTCTTTGTATTGCTTCCTTTGAGTGAAATTCATGCTAGTCCCTCTGCTTTCCTATTAAAAACTGACCACAATAAGCAGGAGAGCACAGAGTGGCCAGTTCTCTATCAGTGCTGAGAAATCAGCCTGCTCTTCCCCAATTTTGTCCTGACACTCCCCTCCCTGCACAGCCATTCACTGGGAAGACCAGTGCATTTTATTTCTCCTCCCCAGCTCTCAGAGCGCCTCATGCAGCTGAGAAAAGAGCTAATTGTGATTATTTAAAGAAAAGGGAAAAAAGTATTCATAATGTTTTTATATCTATACATAAATGTTTTTCCTTTTATTTTTATTTTAAACTGGATGGGTTGTTTTACAAGGTGAGGGTTTACATATGCTTTAACAGGTGCTCATAGAAAGCCAATCTTAATACATCGGTTTTATAAATATAATCTGAAATAATCCAAATTTTCCAGACAAGCTTTGGAGTATAGTTGCAATTTTGACAAATCTGATATTAGGCAGTGCATTGAGATGATAAAGTAAGCAAATTGTATTAATGACTTCATTTGTTTGAATACGCCAACACAAGCAGTAAAACTATCCATGCAGCTCAAAGTGTTCAGATACGTCAGAAGCCATATTATCTGTTTACAGCTGTCCACGCTTATTTGTAGTAATCAGGAAAATAAGTCTAATGGCCTGTCTGGGGTGATTTCCTCTATATATCTATTGTTCCAGCAATCAGTTTTCTGTACCATCGACTGGCCAGTCTGAGAGCTCCAGCTGGAGCAAATGAAGACTGGAAGTACTGAGGTTCGGTTTACACTACTGCCCGTGACTTGGGATCCGACTTGTGAGACCCCAAGTCCTATGAAATCCCATGTTAGTCTATGAGAACTGTCTTAATTAGCACCACTGAAGTCACTCGGACTTTAGAAAAGGTTCCTGTACAGCTTCAAGGCGACTTCTATCCAGCTTGCGCCCATAGACTTCAACCACTTCCGGACCACCCACCATCGATATACGTTGCTACTTTGGCGTTCAGTACCTTTGTTATGGTAGCAGATAGCTGCCGTAACCCCGGTATTTTTATTCATGACGGGCGGTCCACTTTGGGATAAAAGTGGTCTCCGCAGCGGTTTTGCCGCAAGATCACTTTTATGGGCGGCGAGAGAGGTGCCCCCCACTCCGGCCGAGCCCCGGGCATCTCCGCCGCTTACCAGATTCGTTGGAAGTGGCGGAGATGATCCGATCCTTTGGCCTGATGGGTAGGAAGTTGAGTGAGAGCATGATCCTCACTCAGGTCTAAGCCCTTGGAGGACCAGGGCGGCGTCAAATGTCACTTCCGCCCTCCGGCCTTAAAGGGACAATTTTTTTAAAAGAAAAAAAAAAACTTTTTCTTTTCTCTTTTTTTTGGTTTTAAGTGTAAATGTGAGATCTGAGATCTTTTTTACCCCAGATCTCACATTAACCTCCCTGGCGGTATTCCCGAGTGTGGCTCGGGGTGGAATTTCAGTACCATTAGCGGTAACCCCAGGCCACACTCGGGATTGCATCGCTGGATCCATGGCAGTGTTACTTATCTTGTCCCATGGATCCAGAGATGTCCCCATGGCTGCGGGCTGTGTCCTCCGCCCGATGCCTCTTTGTGCCGGGCTCCATTCCCTGCAAGCGCCGCGTCGCGCGGGGTCGGAGACCGGAGGCAAATTCAAAAAGTGAAACACACAGCATACATACAGTACTCTATAATCTGTAAGATTACATTACTGTATGAAATCATTTCACATCCCTTTTGTCCCTAGTGCTTTGCCCAGTGCCCTGCATGCACTTTTATATTATAGATGTCATTCTTTCTGCCTGGAAACTTGAGAATGTCCGTGGCAACCAAAAAGCGTCCCTTTACGTCAAAGCGTTTTTTGATCAGCTAGAAAACACCGATAGTACATAAGAATCATTTGCAGAATTGAGTGATACTGATTTTTGGGGGAATTTATCATCAGACACTGAAAGTGACGACAGCGACAATTCTGCAACTGAGCAAATTTCAGTGTTTTTGGTTTGATTACATTATTGAATACATTTTATTACTATTATATTATTATTTTTGATAATTATTTATAGTTATTTATTCTATTATAATTTATGATTTCATCTTTCAAACGTTATCATACCCGGGATGTCTACTAGGCTCTTGTTTGGACAGATTTAAGTGAGTTATTCCTAAGAATTACAGGCCTACAATCTAAAACGCCAAATTTCCATGCAAAATAATTGTACCGCTTTCAGCACCAAAAATCTGAAATAATCATCCCGCCAGGGAGGTTAAAGAGATCCTGTCATACTTTTTTCTATTACAAGGGAAGTTTACATTCCTTGTAATAAGAATGAAGGTGGAAGGAGGGGCAGAATGTTCCCTCCATCCACACATGGGACAAGTGGTAGACAAAATAGTTTTAAATAAAGCAATTTAAATAAATAAAAAAACAAAATTAGAATTCAATATGCTTTAGTAGTCAGTTATACTTACCTAGTATTGGCTCTTAGCAGGAGTCTTCACCTATAAAAGAAAAGAGAATACGTCAGCACTGAAGCAGTTGGCAGGGATTTTGAAAGAGAAAGCACGTCCCGTCCACCCTCCCTTGTCACGGCTCAAGTTAACTTTTGAGCGGTATTGTTTATAACTCGAGCTGGTAATAGCTGAGTTACACTATGCTGTTTACAAAAGAAATGATTTAACGCTTGGTTTCAAATTATATGTTGTTTGGAATATTAAACATATAATAAAAAGGCCGCGGCCATTTAATCCATGATAAACTTGTGTCAAGTGCTATACTTTTTAATTATACGTTACTAAGTATATATATATATGTATGTTCTGCCTATTGTCCCATAAAAGTGATCAAAAAAATGTTTTTAAAGGATCAGTGTAAAAATAAAAAATAAGAAGTAAAATAAATAAGAAAGAAAAAAAAATGAAAGCGCCCCGAGCTCGCGTGCAGAAGCGAACGCATACATAAGTCATGCCCACTTATGTAAATGGTGTTCAAACCACACATGTGAAGTATCACCGCAATCGTTAGAGCGAGAGAAATAATTCTAGCAATAGACCTCCTCTGTAACTCAAAACTGGCAACTTGTAGAAATGTTTAAACATCGCCTATAGAGATTTTTAAGTGCCAAAGTTTGTCACCATTCCGCAAGCGGACGCAATTTTGAAGCATGACATGTTGGGTATCAATTTATTTGATGTAACATTATGTTTGACAACATAGAAACAATTGGGCTAACTTTACTGTTTTCTTCTTTTTAATTCAAAAAAGTGTATTTTTTCCAAAAGGATTGCGTTTGTAAGACCGCTGCGCAAATACGGTGTGACATAAAGTATTACTTTTATTCTCTAGGGTGTCTGAAAAAAATATAATGTTTGGGGGTTCTAAGTAATTTTCTAGCAAAAAAAAGACTGATTTTAACTTGTAAACAACAAGTGTAAAAAATAGGCTTGGTCCTTACCTATGGGCACATTTTTTTTTCATTTTGGATAGAGTATTGGAGGGTTATAACCCCTATCAGATTTTTTTTTTTTCACCATCTGTGCCCCATTGTGGAAATTTCCCTTCGCTTCCTGTCCCGCAGCCAAACAGGGAGTGAGAAGAAATCCCTGTAAATTAGGGGAATTCCTTGGTGACCCCAGGTCACCAGAACTAGTTTCCCCATTGGAGGATTTTCCCCTTTATTTCTTTTCTGGGGACAATCCAAAATTTGGGATTTCTTTTACTTTCAATGATAATGGTAAACAGGACAGAGAGAGGGGGATCTTGCTAATGGGGGCACAGACAGCAATAAAAACCAACAGGGGTTCTAATCCAAGTGGAGACATGTCATCAGCACACCAAGGATTAATCAAAAGGGTCCAAAGCTTTGTCAGGCAAGGAACCCTGTGTGGCTCTTAAACATTGCTGTATGTGTACTGGGTGACCATGTGAATAAAGCTTATGACCCTTTGAGGAATCCTTGGTATGCTGAGGACATTTCTTCACTTTGATTGTCTACGGTTTTCCTGCCGGTGGTCATTGCAGCAACCAGCATCACTACAGCCATTTTCAGGAACATGTGCTTGGGGGATATTGTGTTTAGGGGTTCTAATCCCTCTCCACTCTATCCAAAACTAAAAAAAAGTTTTTCCTTTAGTTATACTTTAATGGAAGTCGCCCCCATGTTGGATCCTTAATTGATGTGATTTGGATCCAACAAAATTACCCAGGCATTCCCTGAAGTTGCTTCAAAGTCACTTGAAGTCACTTCAAGTCACAGTCAAGTCGCACTGAAATCAACTGGCAAAGTCACGTCGACTTTCAGGTCGTGGCAGTGTGAACCGAGCCTGAAACAGTCACTATTTAAGTGAGTGTCTGCACATAGCGCACCCCCCAAGGCATGTATACTTACCCAGCCTTGCCTCCTCTCCACTGCAGTATCCCTGCCTTTCCAGTGTCAACCAATGTTAGGGTTCAGACGGGGTTGACATCAAGGCACATGACAGTGTTTGGGCTTGGTTATTGGCCACTAAACCTCAACCAGTGTCAAAGGTCATGTGCTCCCCATACTTGGGGACCCGCTCCATTAGCAAGGGCTCTGAGGAGGGGAAGGGACAAAGTAGCGTGGCTGAATATTCATACATGTGTAGCCATTGCCCCCTGGGGGTCGCTGAAAGTAGTGGTACATCTGTCACTCTGCCGTCAATCACATTGATCCGCACCTCCGGAGTCACTGAACAGGCCGGGACTGTATTTTATTAGGGGGTTAAACTTGGATGGGATAAGGCTGGCAATGGGATGCCCACAAATCAACAGTTCTTTAACGGGACCATACTATATAAATCTCAGTATATACACTTCTCCTACTCCAGCACAAACACTTGCTGCACAGTTACTCCTTGTTCCTCTCCCCTGCACAAAATTTTGTTCAGGCCTAGCTAGCACATGGTGAGGCATGGGTAGATTTAGCACAACATCCAAGCCGCCCATTACAAGCAGGGACCGCGGGCCCCCAAAGTGTAGCGAAGTACATAGTGTGCTAGTTGGTCTGAAGGACTACTGCTCCCAGCCCATCCTCTTCCTGGCCCTGCCAGCCCTCCTGGCTGCAATGGCCCTGTCCACTGCTACAGTGACACCACAGTCCCAGCTGGCCCTAGTATCCTTCCCGGACTGTCTCTCACCCCAATCTGCTCCGGTGCACCTCTTCCTGCTTTCAGGGAGTGCATCACTCACCGATGCCTGTCTCTTGTAGTTCCTCTTCTTGAGATCTCTCCGATAGTGCTCACTCCCACTGTCCTCTTCTGCTCTCCCTTGAGCCTCTCCTCCAGGATCTCACTCTCTCGTCCTGGCTGCACCCAAGCTCTCCCAGGCTGAGGTCACCCCCTAACGACTGGGAGCTCCCTCTAGGCCCCGACAGCGTCCACACTATTCCATCTCCAGCTCTTCCACCCGAACTCTCATCCCAGACTGGGGTGACCTCAAGTATTTAAGGAGGCCTGCCCTCCGCAAATCCAGGTTGTGGATTAGTCAGGGCTCCTTAAAAAACCTCAGGCAGCTCCACTCCCTCTTTCCCACCCTTTCTTCCAGAAAATTTTGGACCTGAAAGGAGGGGCTACCAAGGGGTATCTCTACCTGCAGTCACCAGTCCTCCCTGGGCCACTCCCCTGCCCAAAATCAAAACAATCAGGGCTGCACACAAGTCAGGCCTGACCAAATTTTACCTCAACTATACAAAAAACCTGACCACTATGCACCTACCTACAGTAGAGGGTGCTACACATGCAAAAGCCTTTTTGTGTTTTGTAGCCTAAAGTTCCTTATTAAAAGCTTCCGTGAACTTCAAACATGAGTGCAAAGGGTTCTCCACTCTTCTACCCTATTAGGAGTTTTCCCCACTCCACCCACTTCTGCTTCGGATCACTTGGATTATAATAAGCATGTCAGCAGGGGTGGCATCTAGAAACAGGAATCCACAGAAACATTGGGGTTAATTTACTAAAGGCAAATAGACTGTGCACTCTGCAAGTGCAGTTATTCCAGAGCTTAGTAAATGAGGTAAAGCTTTACTTTGCAAAGAATACCCAATCATATACAAGGACAATAAAAAACAGCATTTTTGCTTGCACATGATTGGATGATGAAAGTCAGCAGGGCTTCTGCTCATATACTAAGCTGTGGAGCAAAGTGCACTGCCTATTTGTTTTTAATAAATAAACCCCTGTGTGCAATAGTTGAGAAAGTAAAGAAGCATAGGGGAAAATGTAATAAAACTTGTGCACACAGAACTTGGTGCAGCTGTGCATAGTAACCAATCAGCTTCCAAGTTTTATTGTCAAAGTTAAGGCTGGGTTTATACTGCTCCGACATGAAAGTCCAGCAACTTTCCATGCAACTTTGGAGCAAATTCGGCACGACTTCAAAGCGAATTTAAAGCGACCTCGATGCAACTTAGAAGCAACTTCAGGGAATGCCTGTGTAAAAATCTTCCTGTAATGTCGGATCCAAATCACATCAATTAAGAGGAGGATCTCACTTGCAGACAACTTCCATTCAATTCTATGGACTGAAATCGGACAGAAGTCGGACCAAAGTAGTGCAGGAATCTTTTCCAAAGTCAGACCAACACAAGTCGGACCAGTTAAGACGGCTCTTGTAGGGAAACATTGCTTTTTACATGTCATGCGACATGTGCTCTCAAAGTCATAGCACCAGTGTGAACCCAGCCTAATTGGACAAGCTGAAGTTAGAAGATGATTGGTTACTATGCACAGCCGCATCAGATTCTGTGTTCACTGGTTTTAGTAAATCTCCCCCAAAATGTCTACCTTAAATCTTATTCATAGCTGAGTTGTTTCACACTATAAGGATAAGGATTTAATTTTAAAGTAGAAGTGAATTCAATATAAATACATTATCATAAAATACATTTTGGACACAGTAAGGGAGGGTTATAACCCCTGTAAGGTTTATTTTTGCTATCTGTGTCCCATTGGTGGGATTTAACATCACTGCTTGTCCCTTAGCCAAAACAGGAAGTAGGAGGAAATCTCTCCAAATGTCCCCCTGTTCCAATGTCCCCATTGGAAGATATCCCCTCTATTTTTGTTCTGTACACAACACAAAATTTGTGATTTTGCTTTTTACTTTCACTTTCGGTAATAACAGTAAAGAGGACAAATAGAGAGGGTGAATCTCCCTGGGTTGGCACAGACAGAAATACAAACCTGACAGGTTTTCTAACCCCTCTCCACTCTATTCAAAGCTAAAAATAAAGTTTTGCCTTTCTTTATACCGTCATTAAAATGTACTTTAGATGTATTCATGTAGCATGTTGTACAGGTTTCTAGAAGCAGCAGCAAATGTCGTACAACAAGAAATACTTGTCTCAGGATCATAGGGATATAAGAAGCCTTGTTGGAATCTGCCAAAAAGTCCTGGCTGTCACATAAGAAATTTCTGGAAAAACAATTATATCAAAATAAAATTAGCTCATGAGATGTTATTCATATTCTAAGAAAAGAACTTTAAATTTCACCCTTTTCTACCGCCTGTCTACATAGGACCAAATATACATGGCCTCTTAGCGTTAAAGCCGCATATATGCATATAGTTGGTTTGGTTAAAGCCAAGATTTCCTGTCACCTCCTGTTTATGAGACGTGAAGTGAAGGCAAATCTCCCTATTGGGACAAAGAGGGCAAAAATAATCCTTACAGGGGTTATAACACTCCCTTACTCTATTCAAAATAGAAAAAAAAAGTTATACATGTAGTTCTATCTTAAGCCGGCCATACCTGGATCGAAATTTGGCCGGTTCAGAAGGGACCAGCCGAATTTCGATCTATGAATATGGGCAGGCTGGTTGTACACAAGTCTATCTATCTATCTATCTATCTATCTATCTATCTATCTATCTATCTATCTATCTATCTATCTATCTATCAACGTGTGTATAACCAGCTTGCTGGAAATTTTTCTCTCGATCAGTGTTGAAGACTATATCCAATATTCTGATGGCAGGAAGGCTTCCCCACTGCCAGAATAGATTAGCCCAGTGGGAAGGATTCCCTCATCCACCTTAAATGTGTGGATTGGGGAATAGAGTCATTTTCTTTCTCATATATGGGCAGTCCTAAGCCATAGTTGTCCACAGCAAGACATCTTCTTTTCTACAAGATGTCCACAGACTTATGGGTTGAACTACACCCAGCATCACTCAACCCAGAAGGTTGAGCACTATGCTGTGAATGCAAGACATCATGGGCCTGTTCCCTGATTATACATCACAATGGCGTTTCTCATTCACACTGCAGTTATGCAAATTTTGGCACTAAAGTATTGATGCCAGCCTCTCTCTCTGCTTCAGATAGGACCATCTAGCCTGGAGAAGAGGTGAAGACCCTGCAACGTCATATGACCAACCTACAGACTTCGGAAAAATATTAATGCACATAATACAGCCAGTGGGGGTTACAAGAGGATGGGAGGGATCTATTGGGGAGAAATGGTGGCATGGAGACGAGAGTTGGACAACACAGGACATGATTACTGTACATATAAGTAAAATGTGTTATTCACAAGACTGTTGGCAGACAAATGGTAATAAGGAAACACACAATAGGCTTATGAAAGAGATTGCTTAAGGCGCATATAATAATGAAATATGTAAATAGTTGCCCTTTCTCCCACAGCTTCTATCATTTTTATCAAGCTGTCAGGTTTTATCAGCCACACATACTGACCTGATCATAGTCATTAAGTTCAACATGGACATGAAATACTAAAATATGTATTAATACATCAATAAGAATGTGAGATGGTTTATTCAGATGTATTCTTTTTGTGATTGGAAAACATCCAAATAATTAGCTCTACATGATATAACGCAGACCAGATAACACAAAGAAAACAAAGAAAGGGGCCAAGTAATTAGAAAATGTGATTAGAAATTTGTTGGAAAGGCGGATTAGGAAACAATGTGCTCTGTGATGAAATTTAAAGGATCGGTTGACTTAAAGTGGAATTACAGTCATAAGTGACAGCATAGGGCAGCTCCTTATACCCTCCTTATCACATTCTCACTGTGTACAGATTACATATATGTAATATATCAACATATATTGTCCTTGTAAATTGAGGTTCTTTGCTCCTTTGCAGTAACTTCTCGTTCAAGGATGTCTAGGTTGTAGGTACAGTATATCTTTCCTCTATGTCACATGTGTCAAACACAAGGCCCAGGTGCCCAATCTGTCCCTCCAGGTCATTTCATGTTGCCCTTACACCTCTCCTGCAGCTGCGGCACCCCCCTCATCTCCACCTTCACCTTGTCTAAGCAGTCAGCAGCAGAGAGGAGAGAACTCCTCTGCCAGATCCTGCTCTTCTCTATGCAGACATGGAGAGGCTTACCTCCGCCCCCACCTTGTCTCAGCAGTCAGCAGCAGAGAGGAAGTCAGAACTCCTCCTACAAATCCTGCACCTCTCAGTGCAACTGCAGCACCCCCTCATTTACACCACCCCTTGTCTCAGCATTCAGCAGACTCCAGCAGCTGACTCCAGCCTTCCTTGGTCCTCCTCCAGACTTTGCACTTTTCACTTCCCAGTGGTGCCTCCAGCTTATTCCCAGCCGCAGCACATGGTAAAGGGGTAAATGGGGTGCACTGTTATGTAAAAGAGGGTAGGGGACTCTTGACTTCTGATGTAAAGGTGGGTGCTCTGGACATCTAGTCTTACAGACACAATTGGCCCTTAGAGGGCGAGCATAATACTGATACGGCCCACAATGAAATTGAGTTTGACACCCCTGCTTTTTGTGTATGATTCATGCTTGTGTAGGGATCTGCTGCCCTCTACTGTCTGTATTTGTAAGTGGCTGTGCTACTTAATGTCAGAGAGAGAGAGAAAGAGAGAGAGAGAGAGAGAGAGAGAGGGAACTGAGACCACATATTTTCATTGAAGAACTGTTGCTAATCCAGACCAGAAGCAGGTATTTTTAGGCAAGTGTTCCTATGTTAATAGTTTACTATCATTGCCGAGACTCTGGGTGTATATATATATACATCTATATATCTAGATATATATACATATACACACACACACACAGTATATATATATATATATACACAGTTGTATGCAAAAGTTTAGGAACCCCTGACAATTTCCATGATTGTCATTTATAAATATTTGGGTGTTTGGATCAGCAATTTCATTTTGATCTATTAAATAACTGACGGACACAGTAATATTTCAGTAGTGAATTGAGGTTTATTGCATTAACAGAAAATGTGCAATATGCATCAAAATGAAATTAGACAGGTGTATAAATTTGGGCACCCTTGTCATTTTGTTGATTTGAATACCTGTAACAACTTAGCACTGATTAATTGGAACACACAATTGGTTTGGTGAGCTCATTAAGCCTTGAACTTCATAGACAGGTGCAGCCAATCATGAGAAAAGGTATTTAAGGTGGCCAATTGCAAGTTGTTGTTCTCTTTGACTCTCCTCTGAAGAGTGGCCACATGGGGGCCTCAAAACAACTCTCAAATGACCTGAAACAAAGATTGTTCTACATTATGGTTTAGGGGAAGGCTACAAAAAGTTATCACAGACATATAAGCTGTCAGTGTCCACTGTGAGGAACATAGTGAGGTAATGGAAGACCGCAGGCACAGTTCTTGATAAGGCTAGAAGTAGCATCCACATAAAATATTGGAGAGGCAAAGGCGAAGGATGGTGAGAACGGTCAAAAACAGCCTACAGACCACCTCCAAAGACCTCCAACATCAACTTGCTGCAGATGGTGTCACTGTGCATTGTTCAACAATTCAGCACACTTTACACTGGGAGAAGCTGTATGGGAGATGTGAAAGAAGCCTTTTCTGCACACACGCCACAAACAGAGTCGCTTGAAGTATGCAAACGCACATTTGGACAAAGATTGAGTTATTTGGTCATAACAAGGGGCGTTATGCATGGCGGCAAAAGAACACAGCGTTCCAAGAAAAACACTTGTTACCCACAGTAAAATTTGGTGGAGGTTCCATCATGCTGTGGGGCTGTGTGGTCAGTGCCGGTACTGGGAATCTGGTTAAAGTTGAGGGTCGCATGGATTCCACTCAATATCAGGAGATTCTTGAGAATTATGTTGAGGAATCAGTCACAAATAGAGTTGAGCGAACACCTGGAAGTTCGGGTTCTGCTGGTCCGTCCGAACTTCGGGACAAAGTCCGGGTCCGGGTCCGGACGGAACCCGAACGATCGCACGGGGGCCTGAAACAGGGCTTCAAGCCTGCCTGGTCGTCTTGGGCTTGAAGGTCCACAAGCGAGTTGAGATAAACACTGACTAAGGAGTTGTATTAAGAGTTCTTAGAGGACTATAACTCACCTTAGGTACGCTGGGAGTTGAAATTGGTCTAAGGGTCATGGCCGTGACTGGTGTGTCGGGGTGTCGTACTACCTTGGAGGTGGTTTAAAATGACACCCATTGTTCACAAAAAGAACCTTGCGACACAAGAAAACGGCGGTACGTATTGCGGGGAACAATACTGGTTTATTGAGTTAGAAACAGGTTTACACGCAAACGTATGAAGTTCGCTGAGACAAACACCGCACACACGTCTTTTCCGAAGAAAGTGTAGAGGGTATGTCGAAGAGGGTCACATTTCACACGACTTAACAACTTGTTACGTGTCACTGTGGTAGACGTCGTTCAACTACAACCTCCAGAAACCTCCACCAGACAT
>BLSH010001325.1:20378-34543 GCA_018402905.1 Glandirana rugosa | reverse complement strand
ACAGTTTTTACAGCAATTTTCTGAATTTTTTGTAAAATTACCAGAACCCCGGACCCGAACCCGGACTTTTTTTGAAAAGTCCGGGTTCGGGGCCCGGACACGCCAAAGTTCGGTACGGACCCGAACTTTACAGTCCAGGTTCGCTCAACTCTAGTCTTCACAGAAATAAGTTAACAGTGGACAGTTCAGTCTACAGCAAGTAAATCTGTTAGCTTGATAAAGGGGAAGGATGGAGCAAAAGAGTGCTTAGTCATCCTAGACTCCAGGATGTGTGTTTCTATTGTCTTTTATGAATGCAGGACATGTGGATGGTACCCCTACAGTTTCATTCTTCTGGTTCTGTTGGCATAAACACAAGCCGAGGGACCTGTCACAGGTGCTTATCAAGAGTGCTGACCATTCCTGCCCTTTCTGCCCTCTCTGCCATCCATAGAAGCAATATTATAGTTTTCATGAATGAAAAGCACTGTATGGATGGAGGACAGGATGATGAATGAAATTCAGACCTCCTCTATTCATAGATTTCATTCATTGATGGTAGCTATAGCAGAGCTTCTATGAATGGAGGGGGGGCAGAAAGGGTGGGCATGTTAAGTGCTCTTGACGAGCGCACAAGTCCCTCAACTCTATTAATCCTTGCATCTGTAGGCAATCACAGTTGCAGGGGTATTTAAAGGACTTCAGATGTCAACTATAACAGAATCCAGTAGCTCAAAGGACACTTCTCATTGCCTATAAGTAACATCTGTTGTGCTGATTAAAACATAATTATGCTGTAAACAAATTTAATGTTACACAAGTGATAATCAAATAAAAAAAAAAAAAGAAAAAAAAATCACAATCCCAAAGAAAACTAAATTAAAAAACTAAACTGCACCCCCTGCAACAAAAATATCATTTTGGGTGAGATACTCTCAAAGGGAAATCTAAAGGGATGTAGACCCTGCCAATTTCCTCATTAGAGCCCTGCAGATGTAGTAGCTGACTTATAACTATAAAATCACTCCCATACAGATTCATGGGCACAGGCAAACAAACAGCTATTCCTTCAGAATAACAAAAGGTAGGAATCTGCAGCAAAGTTTAAAGTTAAAACCCCTGCAATGTACATAGATCACCCAGAGGGGAATGTTTTTTTCTCAACAAAAGTGGAGTTATGCTTTAACCACTTCCCACCCGCCATATAGCAAAATGACGGCCGGAAAGTGGTTCTATTATCCTGATTGGGTGTCATATGACGTCTAGCAGGATAAGCCAAAATCGTGGGCCGGCGGGGGTGTACAGCATGGCAATCGGTGGTGTGGTGTGTCGGTCTGACCCTGTAGGCTCTTTACCACGTGATCCAATCACAGCTGATCACAGTGTAAACAGGAAAAGCTGTGTATCAACATTTCCTCTACTTGCACTGACATGATTGGCTGCTCCCCTGAAAGGGAGAGTCTGCGTTGATAATCTATCAGTGCCGCCCAATGCCACCTATCAATGCCACCTATGAGTGCCCATCAGTGCCACCTATTAGTGCACATCAGTGCTGCCTATGAGTGCCCATCAGTGCTGTATATCAGTGCTGTTAATCAGTGCCGCCTATCAGTGCCTATCAATGCTGCATCAGTGCCAATCAGTACTGCCCCACCAGTGACCGTCAGTGCAGCCTCATCAGTGCTCATCAGTGAGGGAGAAAAATGACTTATACACAAAGTAACAGAAACAAAGAAAAACTTTTTTTCCAAAAAATTCTGCCTTTTTTTTATCTGTAGCGCAAAAAATAAAAACCCCAGTGGTGATCAAATACCACCAAAAGAAAGCTCTATTTGTGGGAAAAAATGATAAAAATGATATATGGGTACAGTGTTGCATGACCGTGCATTTGTCCTTCAAAATGTGACAGTGCTGAAGACTGAAAATTGGACTGGGAAGGAAGGGGGGGGGGGGGGGGTGCCCGGTATTGAAGTGGTTAACCTCCCTGGCGGTATGATTATGCCAGATTTTTGGTGCTGGAAGCGGTACGATAATTTTGCATGGAAATTTGCCATTTTATATTGTAGGCCTGTAATTATTAGGAATAACTCACTTAAATCTGTCCAAACAAAAGTCTAGTAGACATCCCGGGTATGATAAAGTTTGAAACATGAAATCATAAATTATAATATAATAAATAACTATAAATAATTATCAAAAATAATAACATAATAGTAATAAAATGTATTCAATAATGTAATCAAACCAAAAACACTGAAATTTGCTCAGTTGCAGAATTGTCGCTGTCGTGATTCTTATTTACTATCGCTGTTTTCTAGCTGATCAAAAAACACTTTTGACGTAAAGGGACACTTTTTGGTTGCCATGGACATTCTCAAGTTTCCAGGCAGAAAGAATGACATAAATAATATAAAAGTGCATGCAGGGCACTGGACAAACCACTAGGGACAAAAGGGATGTGAAATTATTTCATACAGTGTACTGTATGTTCACTCTTTGTTTCACATTTTTGAATTTCCTGCCGGTCTCCGTCCCCGTGCGACACGACGCTCGCAGGGAATGGAGCCCGGCTCACAAAGGCATCAGGTGGAGGACACAGCCCGCAGGCACGGCAGGGGACACGGCTGGATCCAGGGGACAAGGTGAGTAGCACTGCCTTGGATCCAGCGATGCGATCCCGAGTGTGGCTCGGGGTTTCCGCTAATGGTACTGAAATTCCACTCCGAGCCACACTCGGGATTACCGCAAGGGAGGTTAAATACATCTAAAAACTCATCATCTGATAAAGAAAACAAAGATTTTTTTTTCAAGCAAATTTATTCAAAGATCACTCATTCCTAGTAACTATCCTGGATAAGAGATTTTTTTTTTTGTTTTTTGTATTTTTATTGGACTGTGGATTGCTCTGTCCAAGACAAACAGAGGGCACAAGACTAGTTACCAGCATTCCTGTGGGCTCCCTACAGCTGATCTTTTCTCCATTGCTGGCTTACCATGCTTTGTTCTACACAATGTCTCTGTATGGGAATGGCAGGGCCTTGCTTCCTCATTTCAGTGCAAGTAATATTCATAAAGAATCAGGGAAAGTGTAAAAAGAACAGGTCCACAGAATGAATGAAGCAGGAAGAACTTTTTACTTCAGCTACCGTTTTCAGCAAAGAAAACAATGATCAGCATAATAGTGACATCACCAGATCTCATTCCACACCAGTTCTCTGGAGATTGGTCAGAGGCAGCAGTGCCTTGAGGATCTCACACTATAGATATAAAACTACAAAGATCAAGCTCCAGGAAGAAGGGCACAGCTAATTTTCAGGAGGAATTCAGGGCAAATTGACTACTTTTAGGGTACTGCTGAGGCACAATTAACATTTCAAGATCCTCCCTATAACATATCAAATATTAACTTTTTAAGTTCAGGTCCACTTTAAACCTAAAGGCTTCCCTGGAACAGGAATCAGTATTGGTCTCCTTAGCCGGCCTTCCATGGACTGGGATTCAGTACTCCCAATTTTCTTCTCCACACCCTTTGATCAAACCCACATTGCTGGAACTTTGTTGGTACTACAGGATAGCGGAGATGTCCAGCTTTCACTCTCGTTGATGCCAATAATTGGCCACCCAGACTTTGTGCCGGGTTTCTCTGATGTTTTCTTTAGCTCCAGCCAGATCTGAGCCTGGTTAGAGCTTCTACCTTTCTTGGCCCCTCCGAGTGGATCAAGACATCAGTCTTATATCCTACCCTCAATTACTCTATTTTAGGCAAGTGGAATATTTTTAAATTGTTACACTTTCTTCGGTCCCTTTCAGACCATGTTTGTGTCTGTAGACAACCCACTTAGTTTGAAGATCTATGCCTGGGAGATGAACCCTTATGGAAATCTCTATCCTTTTCTTACGGTATTTTACTTGCAGTCACATCTCAACATGATCCCCTGTATTTAAGTAAATGGGAAAGAGACCTTACTGTTATGTTTAGGGAGGATCAAGAGAACCGTATGCTTTTATTTGCTCATAAGTCTTCCCTGTGCAACAAGTATCAGAATATTCCCTGGACATAGTCCATTATGCTGGAGATGTGGTACCCAGACTGGCACACTACTCCACATCTTCTGGGATTGTCCAAAGCTGGCCTCATTCTGACAACAGGCCCTGCAGATCTTACTGATATTTCCCTTTATGACAATCCAGCAGCACCTATGGTGTCACAGCGGTTTGCCAGGGTGAATGATATTCAGCAGGTGGAACACCTGACAGCTGCCCTTAGGGGCAGGACGGAGGAACACAACACATGCTGGCTATACTGGGACATGTTCTGGTTCTCAGATGAATACTTGACATATGCTTAAGCAGCTCCCTTCATGGAATTTTGACGTCTCCTGCCATTGACCCTGCTGAAGCTCTTCACCCTTCCTCCTCTCTTACTTCTTTCCAACTTTTACCTCTCCTTCGTACTTCTTTCCTAGACACCTAGGATGTCATCCTTTTTTTCTACTACACAGAAAAAATATCTCAGTATGCGTTGATCATTAGGTGCTGTTACTGTGAGGATGGGGCTGAGAGCCACATTTTGTGCATCACCCACGTTTTGCTCCCTACCTCACAGTGGTTCCGTGTTTTTCAGTTTTTTTCCCTCCGGTATGTTCATGACAAATAAATCTCTCTATTGGTCTTCCACCACACTGCAGGTTATAAAACGGGATATATTTGTTGTAGAGGCTACTGCCCACAGTGCACAGATACCTTATATTGCTGTCCTGGAACCCTGTCTGTTATTTCGTTGATATCCATGGATTCTTTGATATGGTTGTATTACTGGCTATCAATGGATTTCATTAACTATGGTATGTCATGCTATACAATTATGTTCAACTACATACCTTAAATAAAGAATTTAAACCTAAAGGCTTAAAGTGTTTGTAAATATATACAGTTGCAAGAAAAAGTATGTGAACCCTTTGGAATGATATGGATTGCTGCACAAATTGGTCATAAAATGTGATCTGATCTTCATCTAAGTCACAACATTAGACAATCACAGTCTGCTTAAACTAATAACGCACAAAGAATGAAATGTTACCATGTTTTTATTGAGCACACCATGTAAACATTCACAGTGCGGGTGGAAAAAGTATGTGAACCCCTAGACTAATGACATCTCCATGAGCTAATTGGAGTGAGGTGTCAGCCAACTGGAGTCCAATCAATGAGATGAGATTGGAGGTGTTGGTTACAGCTGCCCTGCCCTACAAAAAACACACACCAGTTCTGGGTTTGCTTTTCACAAGAAGCATTGGCTGATGTGAATGATGCCTCGCACAAAAGAGCTCTCAGAAGACCTACGATTAAGAATTGTTGACTTGCATGAAGCTGGAAAGGGTTATAAAAGTATCTCCAAAAGCCTTGCTGTTCATCATTCCACGGTAAGACAAATTGTCTATAAATGGAGAAAGTTCAGCACTGCTGCTACTCTCCCTAGGAGTGGCCGTCCTGTAAAGATGACTGCAAGAGCACAGCGCAGACTGCTCAATGAGGTGAAGAAGAATCCTAGAGTGTCAGCTAAAGACTTACAAAAGTCTCTGGCATATGCTAACAACCCTGTTAGCGAATCTATGATACGTAAAACACAAAACAAGAATGGATTTCATGGGAGGATACCACAGAGGAAGCCACTGCTGTCCAAAAAAACATTGCTGCACGTTTACAGTTTGCACAAGAGCACCTGGATGTTCCACAGCAGTACTGGCAAAATATTCTGTGGACAGATGAAACCAAAGTTGAGTTGTTTGGAAGAAACACACAACACTATGTGTGGAGAAAAAGAGGCACAGCACACCAACATCAAAACCGCATCCCAACTGTGAATTATGGTGGTGGGGGCATCATGGTTTGGGGCTGCTTTGCTGCGTCAGGGCCTGGACGGATTGCTATCATCGAAGCAAAAATGAATTCCCAAGTTTATCAAGACATTTTGCAGGAGAACTTAAGGCCATCTGTCCAGCAGCTGAAGCTCAACAGAAGATGGGTGTTGCAACAGGACAACGACCCAAAGCATAGAAGTAAATCAACAACAGAATGGCTTAAACAGAATAAAATACGCCTTCTGGAGTGGCCCAGTCAGAGTCCTGACCTCAACCCGATTGAGATGCTGTGGCATGACCTCAAGAAAGCGATTCACACCAGACATCCCAAGAATATTGCTGAACTGAAACAGTTCTGTAAAGAGGAATGGTCAAGAATTACTCCTGACCGTTGTGCACGTCTGATCTGCAACTACAGGAAACGTTTGGTTGAAGTTATTGCTGCGAAAGGAGGTTCAACTAGTTATTAAATCCAAGGGTTCACATACTTTTTCCATCTGCACTGTGAATGTTTACATGGTGTGTTCAATAAAAACATGGTAACATTTCATTATTTGTGCGTTATTAGTTTAAGCAGACTGTGATTGTCTATTGTTGTGACTTAGATGAAGATCAGATCACATTTTATGACCAATTTGTGCAGAAATCCATATCATTCCAAAGGGTTCACATACTTTTTCTTGCAACTGTATTATACAAAACACGTTCCAAAAGTTATATTTGCAATACTGTTAAAGCCTGTGGACAGCTTAAATAGAAAAAACAAAAAAATCTGAACAAGGGACATGGCACAGTAGGATGTGTCACTTGTGCTGATGTTTAAATCCTCCTCCCTCCTGCCCCCCACCCACATCACCATAATCTTCTGGTGCAGTGGGGGTTAAGACAACTAAGGGGCTGTCACAGGCTCTCATCAAGAGTGCCCAACTATGCCCGCCCTTTTCAACCATTCATGTTCCATTCATAGAAGTCATAATGCAGCTTTCATGAATGAAACACAATCTATGAATGGTGTGGGAGGAACTTTCAATCATCTGCCTGTCCTCCATTCATAGTTCATGTTTTAATCATAGAAGCTGTAGTATGACTTCTATGAATAGCAGCGCTTGGTGAAAAGTGCTGGCATAGTCAGGCTCTTACGATGAGAGCCTGTGAGAGCCCCATAGAGGTAGGGATGGAAGGGGGGACATGAATAGAGGAGGCCCTTGATTCCTCCTGTATTGAATTGTATTGTAACTGTACTGTCTGCCCTCATATTGTAAAGCGCTGTGCAAACTGTTGGCGCTATATAAATCCTGTATTATAATAATAATAATCTAAAAGAAGAAAAGAAGAGACATCAGCCCAAGGGACATAGACTACTGACTGTAAGTTTCTCTGTTGTTATTTTGGCTGCACTTAGGCTTTAAAACATAAGGCCTTCTCCCTGACCCCCCCCCCCCCCCCCATGACTTTAACATTGAGATCAACAGCACAATTATTGTTCCCTCCACACACACTAGGGTGCTAAAGGTAATCCTACACTCTGACTTCTCCTTCAGACCCCACAACCAATCACTGGCTAAATCTTGCCACCTTAACCTCCACAATATTTCCAGAATTTACCCCTTCCTAACTAACGGCACCACAAAACAACTTATTTACCCCCTGGTTATCTCCTGCCTTGACTACTGCAACTCCCTCCTCACTGGCCTACCTTTACTGGCTATCCCCTATTATGAATAGTCACCTTCCAAACCGATCCGTGATTGCTGCCCCTCTCTGCCAGTTATCTCCTACCTTGCTTGCTTTTATTTGATCCTTGAAAACTAATTTATTTAGGGAATCCTTCCATACCTCCACCAAAGGTGTTCTATTGGGTTGAGGTCAGGACTCTGTGCAGGCCAGTCAAGTTCCTCCACCACAAACTTGCTCATCCATGTCTTTATGGACCTGGATTTGTGCACTGGTCCAAATCATTTGGTGGAGGGGGGAATAAAGTGTGGGGTTGTTTTTCAAGCGTTGGGCTTAGCCCCTTAGTTCCAGGAAAGGGGAACTCTTAAGGCATCAGCATACCAAGACATTTTGGACAATTTCATGCTCCCGACTTTGTGGGAACAGTTTGGGGATGGCCCCTTCCTATTCCAACATGACTGCAAACCAGTGCACAAAGCAAGGTCCATAAAGACATGGATGGCTTGACTGTCATGTACAGAATCCTGACCTCATCCCGATGAAACACCTTTGGGATGAAGTCGAGTGGAGACTGTAAGCCAGGCCTTCTCATCCAACATCAGTGCCTGACCTCACAAATACTCTTCTGGAAGAAGGTCAAACATTGCCATAGACACTCCTAAACCTTGTGGACAGCCTTCCCAGAAGAGTTGAAGAGTTGAAGCTATTATTGCTGCAAAGGGTGGGCAAACCCAATATTGAACCCTACAGACCAAGACTGGGATGCCATTAAAGTTCATGTGTGTGTAAAGGCAGGTGTCTCAATACTTTTGGCAATATAGTATATATACAGTATATACTTTGGAACCTTCCAATAAATTGTACTGACTTTTGGGGGTACCCAGATAATATAATACACACTGGGAGACACTTGACAAGCAACAAACATCCCAAATTATAAAAGAGAACATAATATAATGAAGAAAAAAAAAAAGAAAGAATGATTTACAGGAGCTATAAAACTAAAATATGAATATATACTGCCTTACATGAACCAGAAACGAGATTCCAATAAAAGGCAAAGCACTTTCCTACAAATCTTATCTGTTGAAACATGACATATTGTATATTCTCCATCCATTTGCTATCTGATTAAAAAAAAGATCTGCAGACTCTGCACTTTATGTTTATGGTGTCATAATGTATTAAGAGCTAAACTTAGGAAGGGGTTAATAGTTTAAAATGACAAACTGCCGATTTTGCAAGAAGAACATTCTCATCATCTTTTTCGCATTTGACAAAAATAGTTTTACACATTTTTTGCTAAGGTGCTAATAAGGCTTTCCTTTATGTGGGTGGTATAACCTAGATTCATACATTTAAAGCTATCTTTAGAGGATTCTTATTACCATCCCAAGGATGGTATATTATTAACAGATTTAGGCTATTGTTCTGTTATTTCTCTTCGTCTTCATATTTTATGAACCTCGATTAAACAATCATTTTTTTATTTAATATGCAGCGTGTGAACTGGACCAGTGTGCGGCATAATCCCAGCATAAAAATAAGATGGCATAAATGTTCAGCCTTATACTGTGGGTGTTAGTTTAGAGAAGATGACACTATTAATACGAATGAGTTCATTATGCAAGAAATGAAACATTGTATTAATATTAATACACCGGTATCCTATAAGATTAATCATTCTGCATTTAACTTACACTCCTATGAAAGTGTACCATGGTCTTAGATGCAACTTCTAAATTTTATCAGATTTATTGGGAAGTGGATATCTACTCTATATTGCCAAAAGTATTGGGACACATGCCCTTACACACGCACATGTACTTTTATTTGCAATAGATTTTTATTGATTTTAAGCGAAAGCACAAAAGAAAATCAAAATATCAGTACATTTCATAGAAGAACAGATATATTACTGGTGTAACACATAATGCAAATTAAATTGTGAAGTATGTGTGACCGTTCTTACCATGAGACTGCCCTGTAGCTACCCCCGTCGGAGGGGAAGTTTTGAAGGGAGCAGACATAGTCAATCCCCCGCAGCACCCCAAGTGGGAACAAACTGTGCCGCGGAGGTAGGCCCAACCCCTCCCATCTCCGGGTAGGCAGCCCCAGGGGGGCCCCGCAGGTCACCAAGCCCAATCTAAGTAAAAGGCGATATTTCAAATCAAGATACAACTCAGGCTACCCTGGAATGCAAAACCATCAAAAGCACAGAAGAGATTAGAACAATCAACATGTGTAATATCCCAAAATATCAAGCAAGTACTGTGATCCTAAGCTAAGCCTTAATGGGGGTAAGGATACAGAAAGGAAAAGGGAAGAAAAGAGGAAGAGTACAAGAACCAGCGAGAAGAGGGAGAGAGACAAGAGAGGGAAAGTGGAAGTGCCGGTGACATGGAGTGTACCCACCCCCGGAAAAGAAGAACTTATAGAAGCACAATAATTTAAGCTCGAGAAAGGTATGCAAGCCAGGGATCCCAGATTGCATCATGTCTCTCAACGGAAGCACATGTACTTTTATGGCATCCCAGTCTTAAGGCCCATACATGCGATGCAACGGTCGTACAACAGCTTGTTGTATGATAATCCGACCGTTAGTAGGCGCGATTACAACAGCCGGCGTTCAACAGTCGTACAACAGAAGTTGGCTGAGCAGACTAGAAAACTTTTGTTATTCAACAAGCCGTTGTACGACTGTTGACTCGTGTGTACAAAGAAGTTGGGCCAACAAAGATGTACATGCAAAACACGCATGCTCAGAAGTCAGGAGCGCCCGGAAGTGTCCGTTCGAGTAAACCTACGTTCCTAATTCACAAATCACATTCACCTGAACTTCCTCTTTAGACGCTCGTAACACGTCACTATGTTCGGCTTTGTTGAAGTTTTGTTGAATGATTACTTGACTCCTGTCAGTACGCTAGACACAACAGCCAATTTTGGGCAAAAGTTGAACGTGTGGTCGTACAACCATTGTACCGTGTGTATGAGGCATTAGTCCATGGGGTTCAGTATTGAGTTGGCCCACTCTTTGCAGCTATAACAGCTTCAACACTTCTGGGAAGGCAGTCCACAAGGTTTAGG
This sequence comes from Glandirana rugosa, assembly GCA_018402905.1. Lineage (NCBI taxonomy): Eukaryota > Metazoa > Chordata > Amphibia > Anura > Ranidae > Glandirana > Glandirana rugosa. The sequence continues at coordinate 23,942 of BLSH010001325.1, read as the reverse complement.
AGTGTCTATGGGAATGTTTGACCATTCTTCCAGAAACGCATTTGTGAGGTCAGGCACTGATGTTAAACGAGAAGTCCTGGCTCGCAGTCTCCGCTCTAATTCATCCCAAAGGTGTTCTATCGGCTTGATATCAGGACTCTGTTCAGGCCAGTCAAGTTCCTCCACCCCAAACTCGCTCATCCATGTCTTTATGGACCTTGTTTTGTGCACTGGTTCAAATCATTTGGTGGAGGGGGGATTGTGGTGTGGGGTTGTTTTTCAGGGGTTGGGCTTGGCCCCTTAGTTCCAGTGAAGGGAGCTCTTAAGTCATCAGTAGAGTTGAGCGAACACCTGGACGTTTGGGTTCTGTGGGTCCGAACAAACTTTGGGAAAAAGTCTGGGTTCGGCACCGAACATTGCCCGAACGTTATCCCAGGCCCCAAACCCCATTGAAGTCAATGGGGAGCCGAACTTTTAGGCACAAAAATGGCTGTAACAAAGTCCTGGCAAGTGCTAGAGGGCTGCAAAAGGAAGTAAAATGGGGGTAAGAGTAGGGCAAGTGCCCTACAAAAAAATGGGCATAGGGAAAATAAATTAAAATCAAATAAACTAGGAGATGATTTTTGAACAATAATGTGTCACTTACAGCTGCAGCTAAAACCTCTCCATTTAGAACTAGGAGATGATTTTTGAACAATAATCTGTCCCTTGAAGCAGAAGCCTCTACCTAGTGCAGTCAGATCGCTCAAAGCAGCAGTATGTGAAATCTCAAATCAACCTGATCGTTGTGTACGATCGTGCCGATCGTTGTGTTAGGCAGGGTTTGATCTGCAATCTGTCACTCAAAGCAGCAGTGTGTGAAATCTCGATTCTCAAATTTCTGCAATCTGTCCCTCAGAGCAACAGTAGTAGTAATCTCAGGATGCAGGATCAGATGTTAAAATGTCTGCAATCTGTCCCTCACAAAACCGCTGGCAGCTTCCTTTCCCTACACTATTCAGAGTCTCAGAGAGCATGTGACTGCAGCATCAAGTGACTCCAGCTTATATAGAGGCTGGGTCACATGATGCACTGGCCAATCACAGCCATTCCATTAGTAAGCATGGCTGTGATGGCTTCTAAGGGCAAACCAGTGAAACGCTTGTTGATTGGCTGCCCTGCAGCTATTCAGCATGCGTGATCAACTACCAGAACCCAGAACCCGAACGTTTTTTGAAATGTCCGTGTTCGGGTCCGGGTCCTGGACACCTCAAAGTTTGGTACGGACCCGAGCGTTACAGTTCGCTCAACACTAGTCATCAGCATACCAAGACATTTTGAACAATTTCATGCTCCCAACTTTGTGGAAACAGTTGGGGGATGGCCCCTTCCTGTTCCTTCCATGACTGCGCACCAGCTCACAAAGCAAGGTCCATAAAGACATGATGAGCGAGTCTGGGGTGGAGGAACTTGCCTGTACAGAGTCCTGACCTAAACCCGATAGAACACCTTTTGGAGTTAGAGCAGAGATGCGAGCCAGGCCTTCTCGCCCAACATCAGTGCCTGACCTCACAAATGCGCTCCCATAGACACACTCCTAAACCTTGTGGACAGCCTTTCCAGAAGAGTTGAAGCTGTTATAGCTGCAAAGGGTGGGCCAACTCAATATTTAACCCTACGGATTAAGACTGGGATGCCATTAAAGTTCATGTGTGTGTGAAGGCAGGCGTCCCAGTACTTTTGACAAAATAGTGTATGTAGAACTAAAAGAAAAACATTTTTTAAAAATTTTTTGGATATAGTAAGGGAGGGCTATACTCCTGTCAATTGTATTTACCATAGTCCGATTTGGGGAATGTTACTTCACTTCCTGTCCCATAGCCATATGCACTTCAGTCAGGCCTGATTAAATTTTCCTCACCTGCCAAAAATCCTCTCGCTAGCTCCCACTTAAGTAGGAGCGCTACATTAATAATATCCACATTTTAATAAGCATTTTTTAAGCTACACATGGATCTTTTTATCTAATTTTTAATGGGCAATGGTGAAGCTGCAGATGGACACTGATCAGGCTACATTGATGGGCACTCTGATCAGGCTGCATTGATGGGCACTGATCAGGTTGCATTAACCACTTGACCACTGGGCACTTAAACCCCTTAACAACCAGACCAATTTTCAGATTTCGGTGCTCTCAGATTTTGAATGACAATTACTCAGTCATGCAACACTGTACCTATATGAAATTTGCGTCCTTTTTTTCACACAAATAGAGCTTTCTTTTGGTGGTATTTAATCACCGCTGGGTTTTTATTTTTTGCGCTAGAATTAAAAAAAGACCGAAAATTTTGTAAAAAAATGAATTTTTCTTAGTTTCTGTTATAAAATTTTGTAAATTAGTAATTGTTCTTCATAAATTTTGGCCAAAATTTATACTGCTACATATCTTTGGTGAAAAAAATAAAAAAAAATAATGGATATTATTTGGCCTGTGTGAAAGTTATAGAGTCTACAAGCTATGGTGCCAATCACTGAATATTGATCACACCTGATGTATTGACGGCCTATCTCATTTCTTGAGACTCTAACAAGCCAGGAAAGTACAAATACATCCCAAATTACCCCTTCTTGGAAAGTAGACATTCCAAGTGGTTTAGTAAGGGTTATGGTGACTTTTTTGAAGTTGTAATTTTTTTCCCACAATTCTTTGCAAAATGAAGATTTTTTTTCCCCCAAAATTGTCATATGTTAACGGGTTATTTCTCACACCCAGCACATGCATACCACAAATTACACACCAAAACACATTCTACTACTCCTCCTGAGTATGGGGATACCACATGTGCGAGTCTTTTACACAGACTGGCCACATGCAGAGGCCCAACATGCAGGGAGCGCCATCAGGCGTTCTAGGAGCATAAATTACACACATAATTTCTTGACTACCTCTTGCACCTTTGAAGGTCCTGGAGCCCCAGATCAATGGAAACGCCCAAGAAATGACCCTATTTTGGAAAGCAAACACCCCAACGTATATTCTAGGACGCATAATGAGTCTTTTGAACATGTAATTTTTTCCACAAGTTTTTGAAAAATGTGGAAAGAAAATGAAAATGCATTGTTTTTTTACACAAAGTTGTCCATTTATACAATATTTCTAACACACAGCATGTACATAGCAAAAATGACACCCCAAAATATATTCTGCTACTCCTCCCGAGTATGGCGATACAACATGTGTGACACTTTTACACAGCGTAACCACATACAGAGGTCCAACATGCAGGGAGCACCGTCAGGTGTTTTAGGGGCATACATTTAGAATCTAATTTGACTACCTTTTACACTATTGTGAGGCACTGTGGTGGCATGGATAGACACTGTAGTGGCACAGATGGGCAGGGTAGTGGCACGGATGAGCAGTAGAGTGGCACAGATGGGCACTGTAGTGGCACGGGTGGGCACTGTAGTGGCACGGATGGGCACTGTAGTGGCACGGATGGGCAATGTAGTGGCACGGATGGGCAGTGTAGTAGCACGGATGGGCACTGTAGTGGCATGGATGTACGGGTAGACACGGTGAGATGACGAGTAGGCACGGTGATG
>BLSH010001325.1:0-11040 GCA_018402905.1 Glandirana rugosa | reverse complement strand
GGGTGGGCCTGAGCCGGCTAGCCATTTGGCGCATGTCCTTCCACCACTGAGGATTGCAGGGCATTTCTCTTTGCCTCCTGTTGCCTCCTCCTCCTACTGCGCTTCCTCCTCCTCGACCACCTACTCATCCGCTTAGCGTAACACCTTCACCACCAACTTCAGCACATCCAGGGGGAAACGACAGCAGGCTGTTTTAAAACTGATATGTTTGGGGGATAAACCCCACACTGCGCAGGAGCTGTGGACAGGCATTGAACAACAGACCAATGAGTGGTTGTTGCCACTGAGTCTCAAGCCCGGCCTGGTGGTGTGCGACAATGGCCGAAATCTCGTAGCGGCCTGGCGCATGTGCTGAATTTGGTGGTACAGAATTTTCTAAAAAACTACCCGGATATGTCAGAGCTGCTGCATAAAGTGCGGGCCGTCTGTGCACACTTTCGGCGTTCTCACCCTGCTGCTGCTCGCCTGGCTGCAGTGGAACTTCGGCCTTCCCGCTCACCGCCTCATATGCGCCGTGCCCACAAGTTGAAACTCCACCTTGCACATGCTATAGAGACTGTGTGAGCAGCAGCAGGCAATAGTGGAGTTTCAGCTGCAGCACGCACGGGTCAGTCGCTCTGCGGAACAGCAACACTTGACCACCAATGAGTGGGCCTCCATGCGAGACCTGTGTAAGGATGTACAGGGTTTCAAATAAACATCCATACTCACCTAATTGGTTGCCAAGCCAAAGCCAAGCACTTTAGCGGTGCAAGGCAATTTTTTTTCTCGTAGAATACACTATAGTATTATAAAAGTCCTTTGGGTGGCCTAAGGATAGTACTAATGCAGCACCGCAGCAAAATTGCCCTTGCTGACATCATCACCCCATCCCCCAGTAATGCCGAACCTGCCCCCAGAAAGCCACCCACAGATTTTTATGTGATTATCTTGATTACTTGGGGAGCCATAGCCCTGTCTGAATAATGTGTCTGGGTTTCAGGTGGGCTGAAACCTGTATAAATTATTCAAAACCCAGACTTTCCAGGTGAATCCTGGACAGATGGCATTCCTAGCTGCATCTATCCCCCCGCTGCTTCTAAAGGCCCCATACACTTGATCAGAAAATCATACGAAAAATACCACTTTTGAAGCCATCGTATGATAATCTGATCGTTAGTACACAGTGTTCAAGAGCCAATCAGGACAGTTCATTCAATGTTATTAGATCGGACAAGCACAACATTTTTCTTGGATGAAACCAGATTGTACAATTTTTTTTAACCACTTAGCGATCACCCACCGCAAATAAACTGGGGCAGCTCTATTGCGTGTAACAACGTACCTGTACATTGTTTTGTGCATTAGATACTGTGGGTGTGCGCGCGCACACCAGCTTCACGGAGGGGGAGCCAATACACGGTTCCGGTGGACCCGATGTCCACTGGCCACCCACGATCGCTCCACAGAGAGGCAGAACGGGGATCTGCCTATGTAAACAAGGCAGATCCCCGTTCTGACAGGGGAGGACACAGAGATCTTCTGTTCCTGTGTTTTCCTGTCAGTCCATCCCCCATACAGTTAAGCTTCATACACACAATGCGATTGTTGTACAACCGCACGTACAACTTTTCACAAAATCGGCTGTCCGTGATTTTGTCTAGCGTACTGCCGGTAGCCAAATTATCGTACGCCAAAGCCGAATGTAGTGACGTGTTAGGAGCGTATAAAGAAGAAGTTCAGGAGAATGAGAATTGTGAATTACGAACGCAGGTTTATATGACCAAACACTTCCTGGGTTCCGAGCATGCGTGTTTGTACTTTAAACTTTTGTTTGTCCAACTTCTGTACAGACAAGCTGAAAATCGGACGACGCCTTGTCAGCAGACAAACGTTTTCTAGTTTGCTCATACAACTTCTGTTGGACGATAATTCAAAATCGGCTGTCGAATGGAGCGTACTAACGGTCAGATTATTGTAAGACAGGCTGTCGTATGACAGTTTTCGGCCGATAATTGTACCGTGTGTATGGGCCATTAGAAATCACTCCCTAGGAGTACACATAACCCTTTGATTGCCCCTGATGTTAACCCCTTCCCTGCCAGTGTCATTTATACAGGGATCGGTGCATTTTTTTAGCACTGATCATTGTATTGGTGTCACTGGTCCCCAAAGAGTGTTACCTAACCACTTGCCGACCGCCAACCGCAGGTTGACGGCGACAAGGTGGCTCGATGTCATATGACGGTGGCTGCGAGATCGTGCACTGTGAGCGTGCGCTGCTGGAGGCACGCTCACGCACTTACTGTGTTCGGGGAGGGCCAGGGAGCGGGTGCAGCGGACTCGATCTCCGCTGGCTACCCGCGATGCCCCCCCCCCGCAGTGAAAGAACGGAGGTCCGTGTAAGTAAACACGGATCTCCGTTCTGTGAGAGGGTGAAGGGCTGTGATCACAGTCTTCCTCTATATGGAAGCCGTGATCACGCCCCTTCCCCTGCCAGTCAAACACTAACACAGTTAGAATCCGCCCAGGGAACACAGTTAACTCTTAGAGCGCCCCCCAGGTTAACCCCTTCACTGCCAATGGCATTTACACAGTAATCAATGCATTTTTATAGCACTGATCGCTGTATAAATGCCAATGGTCCCAAAAAAGTGTCAAAATGGTCCGACATGTCCGCCGCAATATCGCAGTACCGCAAAAAATTGCAGATCGCCGCCATTACTAGTAAAAAATAAAAAAAATAAAAACCCCAGAAATGAATTCTCATCATCCGTAAACGCGGCAACTTTTGCGCAAACCAATCAATAAATGCCGATTGCAATTTTTTTTTTATCACAAATATGAGGAAGAATATAAATTGGCCAAAACCGTTGAAAACATTTTTTTTTTATATATTTTTTTTTGGATTTGTATTTTAGTAAAAAGTAAGAAATTTGAGTTTTTTTGCAAAATTGTCGCTCTTCTTTTGTTTATAGCGGCGATCCGAAATGACGCAGCAGTGATCAAATACCACCAAAAGAAAGCTTTATTTGTGGGGAAAAAAGGACGCAAATTTAGTTTGGGTACAACGTCGCACGACCGCGCAATTGTCAGTTAAAGCGATGCAGCGCTCTGGTCCTAAAGCGTGAAATCCTTCCGGGGCTGAAGTGGTTAAAGTGTTACTAAACCCACAACAGTAAAATCTATCTGTGTATGCAGAATAGCTTGCTTGTTATACTTACTGTGGAATTTAAGGGTCCTAATCCTCTGCATTGCGTAAAAAGGCTCTTTGATCTTGTACGGCCAGATGCTTCCTTCTTGCACTGTCTGTGTGTAAGGCCATACTACACACAGGCAGGGTTGTAGGTTTGCACATGCTCTGTTCGGTCTCTTATGCTGTGTTGGAGATTTCCGGTTTCAGTTGAGTCTTTCAGGTCACCTGGTATTTACATCAGAAATGTGGGCGTGTATACAGATTCTAAATGACTTCCTAGACCCTCCCTCCTCCTCCATGCCCAGTAACTAAAAAAGAACTCAGTGGGTGGGATATCACATCTAGAATCATGGAAGATCCGTTTCCCATAAAAGCACATGGACAGTGCAGTGGAGTTCAAATGGCAGTGATTCCATAAATGAGATAACACCACTGTACATGTTTTTGCAGCACCAGTTGCAGCCTGCAGGTCATAGATATTTCTATACTTTTACTTTTACAAACACCCCTAAACCAACAACAAACTTGCTAACACCCCACCCTTGTCATCCTCATCCTCACCACACCTGGCTATCCACTGCAAAATTGCTAACACCCCACCCCCTCTCATCCTCATCCTCCTGTTCATCACACCTGGGCATTCACTGCAACCTTACTAAAACCCCACCCCCTGTCATCCTCATCTTAATCACACCTGAAAGCCACTGCAACTTTGCTAATACCCCACCCCTGTCATCCTCATCCTTGTCCTCCTCTTCATCTCACCTGGCCATCCACTGCAACCTTGCTAACACCCCACCCCCTGTCATCCTCATCCTCCTGTTCATCGCACCTGGACATCCACTGCAACCTTGCTAACACCCCACCCTCTGTCATCCTCATCTTAATCACACCTGCAACCCACTGCTACTTTGCTAACACCCCTGCCCCTGTCATCCTCATCCTCCTCTTCATCACGCCTGGACATCCACTTCAAACTTGCTAAAACCCCACCCCCTGTCATCCTCATCCTCCTGTTCATCACACCTGCAATGCACTGTAACTTTGCTAACACTGCACCCCCTGTCATCCTCATCCTCCTTTTCATCACACCTGGACATCAACTGCAAACATGCTAACACCCCACCACCTGTCAACCTCATCCTCATCTTCATCTCACCTTGCAACTCAATACACAATCATTGCACAGTCATAGGAGGACAATCCATGGGCACATACCATAAAGCCTCAAAATGTAGCATGATATCATTACAATCTTTTTAATTCATCATTAATATTTTTCTTTTTTAATTTTTACAATTACTAATGTACTAAATATTTATATTTGTTATCAGAATGCCTTGCTGTATGTATGGAATATGAAAATATACACTGTGTACACTCACAATGTTTCTGGATTGGAGCCGTGTGAACAGAGTGAACCAGAATGTCACTCAAATGTAACTCCGCCCACATGATTTTATTACAGATTAATAATACATTTTGTGTTGTATACATCTCGTTTTTAAACAATAGTATATCATGCTGTGTTGTGTGAACTTTGTTTTTTTTTTTAAAGTTTGTAAGTCTTTTATTTATTTGTGAACTGAGCATGTCATTGGCAAAGCACCAATCAGCTCTGGCCAGATTGTGGGTGAAGGGTCATTGATGCAAAAGAAGTTTCATCATCAGAGAGTGAAATCTCCTTCTATATGAACAGTGTGGAAGCCCTGGCTCTTTGCAGTTTATCACCTGACTGCGATATACAGATGAAAAAAAGGTATATAGCAGCAGTATTTTCATGTAAAAAGAAGATTTAGAAGCTGTGTGCACTGCTGGGGAGCTGATGAATTGTTTTTATATTGCTGGGTTTAGTTTCACTTTAAGGTCAGATTTGTCCGCCGCAATGCCGCAATGTCGCAGTCCCGGTAAAAATCACTGATAAAAAAAAAATAAAAGACCATAAATCTATCCCATAGTTTGTAGCCTCTATAACCTTTGCGCAAACCAATCAGTATACTCTTATTGGAATTTTCTTACCAAAAGTATGTAGAATACATATTGGCCTAAATTGATGAAGAACTTCGTTTTTTTTTTTTACATTTTTTTGGAGATGTTTTATAGCAGAAAGTAAAAAATATTGTTTTTTTTTTCAAAATGGTCGGTCTTTTTTTGTTTATAGCGCAAAAACATAAAAACTGCAGAGGTGACTAAATACCACCAAAAGAAAGCTCTATTTGTGGGAAAAATTACATCAATTTTATTTGGGTACAGCGCCGCACGGCTGTCAGTTAAAGTAACGCAGTGCCGTATCGCAAAAAATGGCCTGGTCATTAAGGGGGTAAATCCTTCCTAGGCTGAAGTGGTTAATCAGTACAGGTATCATTTGAAAAAACAATACAAATACACTACCACACATTACATCACTTCCGAATTTTTATTCTGTTGTACGAGAATTTTCGCAACTTTTGTAAACAAGGTATTGCATAGCAGTTACTTTAGTTTAGTTTTAGTTTGGAACCCACTAACAGGCCAGGTTTGCAGGATAACTGAAATACATCACAGGTGATATCATTTGCTGCTCAGTGAATTCTAGTCTGCATCTCTCCAAGGTAATACTTAAAATCTGGCCTGTTGGTGGGTCCTGAGGACAGGAGTTGAGAACCACTGGTTTAGAGTGATACCTAGGTGCCCCTTTTAACCCAAAAAATGGTTCTTTTGCAGCCCCTCTGATAAGTGAATTTTTTTTTTATTTGGAAAAACAGAACCTGCCTGTCTCCTATTAGCTATGCATGCAGAACTTCAGTCTCTACCTTTGAGCCTACTTGACATAAATACAGGGGATTACATAACTTTATTATTAGTTATGGCAAAGGTGGAACAAAGATGCGGTCCATTTAGCAGTGTGGTCATTTGGATCAGCTCACCCTATCCACTCCAACGCACATTGACCAAAGGCTGCTGGGAGGGAGGGGGCTGTCACATAAGAGAACTCCCATTATTGGCCATTCTAAGCCACTGAGCCACAGTAGGAGGAAGTGCTTTATTGGCAGTTGGTTGCTATAGTGGCAAATGGTTAAATTCGTATGCTGGGGTCACAGAATGTGAACGAGTTGGGTTTGCTTTGAACCCATGCTCAACCCAAGCCTAAAAAGCTTTCCTAGTATCCACTCTTAAGTCGGTGAGTATACCCAATTGTGGTGAACTTCTCTGCATTGCATTTATGTTATTTTGTCACTTGTCTTAAAGAGTTGCTATGGTTACTTATGTCATTTCTGCCCTCAAGACATTTAATGCTTACATGATATATTGTACATAAATATGTACTTGGCTTGGTAAAGGACTGAAATATGCCCAAAGCTATTAATGATTTGTTAAATTACATTCTTTTGCTAATTTGACAATAAAGATTTGTGGAGCTATGCAACCCCTGCTCTTCGGTCTTCTATAACTTTTGGTCAGTCTTGGCTGAATGCTGTATATATATACAGCATCTCACAAAAGTGAGTACACCCCTCACATTTTTGTAAATATTTTATTCTATCTTTTCATGTGACAACACTGAAGAAATGACACTTTGCTACAATGTAAAGTAGTGAGTGTGCAGCTTGTATAACAGTGTAAATTTGCTGTCCCCTCAAAATAACTAACACACAGCCATTAATGTGTAAACCACTGGCAACAAAGTGAGTACACCCCTAAGTGAAAATGTCCAAATTGGGCCCAATTAGCCATTTTCCCACCTTGGTGTCATGTGACTCATCAGTGTTACAAGGTCTCAGGTGTGAAAGGGGGGCAGGTGTGTTAAATTTAGTGTTATCGCTCTCACTCTCTCATACTGGTCACTGAAAGTTCAACATGGCACCTCATGGCAAAGAACCCTCTGAGGATCTGAAAAAAAGAAATGTTGCTCTACATAAAGATGGCCTAGGTTATAAGAAGATTGCCAAGATCCTGAAACTGAGCTGCAGCAAAGTGGCCAAGACCATACAGAGGTTTAACAGGACAGGTTCCACTCAGAACAGACCTCGCCATGGTTGAACAAAGAAGATGAGTGCACATGCTCAGCATCATATCCAGAGGTTGTCTTTGGGAAATAGATGTATGAGTGCTGCCAGCATTGCTGCAGAGGTTGAAGGGATGGGGAGTCAGCCTGTCAGTGCTCAGACCATACACCGCACACTGCATCAAATTGATCTGCATGGCTGTCATCCCAGAAGGAAGCCTCTTCTAAAGATGATGCACAAGAAAGCCCGCAAACAGTTTGCTGAAGACAAACAGACTAAGGACATGGATTACTCGAACCATGTCCTGTGGTCTGATGAGACCAAGATAAACTTATTTGGTTCAAATAATGTCAAGTGCCTGTAGTGGCAACCAGGTGAGGAGTACAAAGACAAGTGTGTCTTGCCTACAGTCAAGCATGGTGGTGGTAGTGTCATGGTCTGGGGCTGCATGAATGCTGCCAGCACTGGGGAGCTACAGTTCATTGAGGGAACCATGAATGCCAACATGTACTGTGACATACTGAAGCAGAACATGATCCCCTCCATTCGGTGAGTGGGCTGCTGCAGGGCAATATTCCAACATGATAATGACCCCAAATACACCTCCAAAACGACCACTGCCTTGCTAAAGAAACTGGGGGTAAAGGTGATGGACTGGCCAAGCATGTCTCCAGACCTAAACCCTTTTGATCATCTGTGGGGCACCCTCAAACAGAAGGTGGATGAGCGCAAGGTCTCTAACATCCACCAGCTCCGGGATGTCGTCATGGAGGAGTGGAAAAGGACTCCAGTGGCAACCCTGTGAAGCCCTGGTGAACTCCATGCCCAAGAGGTTTTAAGGCAGTCCTGGAAAATAATGGTGGCCACACAAAATATTGACACTTTCGGCCCAATTTGGACATTTTCACTTAGGGCTGTACTCACTTTTGTTGCCTGTGGTTTAGACATTAATGGCTGCGTGTTGAATTATTTTGAGGGGACAGAAAATGCACACTGTTATACAAGCTGTACACTCACTACTTTACATTGTAGCAAATTGTAATTTCTTCAGTGAAGAAATTAAAAAGATAGAATAAAATGTTTACAAAAATGTGAGGGGTGTACTCACTTTTGTGAGATATTGTATATATATATATATATGCAGCTCATTACAGCGAAGAATCTTGGAGCAGGAAAAATTAGCATACAAGCAAGCTTAGGTTATGTTTAGATAAGGGGTGGTTGGTGTTAGGGTGTTTAGTATAAATGAACTGTAGGGAACTGTAGGGAGCTTCCTGCCCAGCACTTGATTTGTAACTGTGGCCATTGATTATTGATTCTGCTGCACCTACTTTAGGTAGTAAGGCATGCAATAACCTAACTTCTCTTTAAAGCCAACCTACACCCTCTTCCACAACCTTCACCCTCTTCCCTCCACTCCACCCCTCCTCCCAGCCTCTACAAGTCATTTTTTTGCTAAATTTTTTTTTAAGAAAAACTGTCTGGCCCCGCCTCCCCATGCACATCAATCGTCTTAGGGGAATGACGCATGCAAACTACCCGGTGTGCCTCCCACAATATGCATGTCAAATATCCCAGGAGGCATAGCCTTTTATTTAGGATAGGAGGAAAGGGCAGGCCAATCAATGCATCATCGGGAGGCACACTCACTGAACAAGAAAGAATTGGTTGGCCTCTTGATGATGTCAGAAAGAACATGGCGGCATGGGATATTATGGTGGCAGGGCATGAGAAGATCTCAGAAATGTGCAGATACCACCTTCAACTAAGCAGAGGTTAAAACAAAATGGGGGGGGGGGGTCTGGGTTTAAGTGATTGCAAACAATGATAAAATTTGGTAAGCTACGCAAGCTATACAAGACTTACCTTGGTGTAGGCTCACTTTAATTCAGTAGATGTTCCTCCTACCCAAATACATTCTTGAAAAAATGGTCACAAAGATGGTAGTAACTGAACACACATTGAGAACACCAATTGTATTACAAATAAACTAATACATTTATTTATGCTCATCTAACATTATTTTAGCATGACGGAGCAGTTGGCTGAATGCAGAATGATTTTCTGATCCCAACACCACATGAAAACACCAACAAAATACAAACAAGTTGAAAACAAAGCAGTAAACTGGAATGAATTCATGCAATCCCACTGGGCTCATAATACATGAGATTCCCATGCATAAATATGAAGTCATTGAGTAGGTTGGCGATACACCCATAAAATAAGTACAGGTTTGTGAGATACTGTAAGTAATAAATGTGATACAGTCAGTCCTGAAAAACGGTAGAAGCCATCCTGTTAGATAGATAGATAGATAGATAGATAGATAGATAGATAGATAGATAGATAGATAGATAGATAGATAGATAGATAGATAGATAGATATGTAGCCAATGGCTCCCTTAGGGGTGGCTGGTAGATGTGGTTCACCTGTCACTCTGCCCTCAATCACACAATTTTCCATGCAACTGGAGTCACGGAACAGACCGGTACTTTGTTTTCTTGTTTTATTGATGGGATAAACTTGGATAGGGAAAGGGATGACTGTGGGATGCCAAAAGAATCAAAGATTATGTGACCAAACTGCATACAGCTCGGTATACATTCTCCTTCTTCCTCCAGCACTGACACCTACTGACCATTACACTACTTTTCCTTTTCTCCTGCACAACGCTTGTTTCTTCACCGTTAGGCCTGAAAGGAAATTTGTCAGGCCTCAATATCCTCTTCCTCCACCCTAGCTAGCACATGGTACGGCCTGCACTGTGTTAGCAGGACCGCTGACTGTCTGTTATAGGAGAGGGCCATGGGCCCTAGGATTGTAAGGCCACAGACCCTCAGGGTGTAGCTTAGTACAATTGTGCTAGCCAGGTCCCGATGGACTACTGCTCCCAGCCCATCATCTTCCAGGCCACTCCGGCCTACCTCACTGTCCAGTGACACTCCTTCCCCTGACTGGCTCCTCTGACCGCTACAAACTGTCCACTGTCTCCTCCCAGCCTGCTCCAGCCTTTCTGTCCAGCTCCCAAGGTCTGTCACTCACTGACACCAGTGGATCCTTTAAAGAGTCTTACAGTAGCCTTTCTGTTGTTCTCCTGTTCTCTTGTGCTGCTCCAGGATCCAACTCCGCTCCTGGCTGCACCCAAGCCACCAGGCCTCAAGGTCACCCCCCCAGAGTCGCCCCCCCCAGTGAGGCCTGCACAACCTCAGCTACATCTCCACTCTTACACCCGACACTCTCCTCACCCAGCTGGCTAAACCACAGTATTTAAGGAGGCCTACTCCCTGTAATCCAGGTTGGGGATTGGTCAGGGCTCCTTAATATACTTCAGAAAGTTATACCTACTCATCCATCTCCTTTTTCCAGAGCCTTCTGGAAACAATGGGGAGGAGTAACCAAGGGGTGTTCCTTCCTGCAATCTCCAGCCCTCCCTGGGCCACTCCACTGCCCAGATCAAAACATTCAGGCCTGCACTTATTGTCAGGCCTGACTAAATTTGCCTCTCCTAACAAAAATCTACTACAAAAGCACCTATTACTATGTAATATATATATATATATATATATATATATATAAAACTGTATTCTTATGCTTTTCAAAGGCCAGAGATAACTAGAGGACCTAATGTCCACTTTGGAACAGGTGCATCCGAGCTACTACCTCCTGTGCAATGCCTGCTGAGCCTCATGAACACAGCACTCAGCATGTGAAGTCTCTGTAAACCTCCATGTAGTCCATGCAAAAAAGGAGAAAGGCTGGTGCCATGGAAATGGGCTTAAACATTGTTTTATTATTGCATATGAACAACATTTAAAAAAGCCAACGCGTTTCAGCCATCAGGCAAGTCCATACACTTGATTAGTGGGCCCACTTAC